>JAREIS010000279.1:515000-1037939 GCA_030060385.1 Muscicapa striata striata | reverse complement strand
AAGACATTGTCTCTCAAAAGTAGCCAGAATTCTAACTAGTTGCATCTTTAGTCTGGGAGAAATCCTGATCATTTCAGAATTTCAGCTGTCAGATGCCTGTATCAGGCCAATTGCCCTGGACACGGACATTGGCCATTTTCCCTCTGAAAAAAAAAACCACACACTCCCAGTTTCTTAGCACCAGTTTGGAGGTAGTGTTGGTCTCTCCAAAAGTAGCCAGGGTTCTAAATGATGGCATCTTTAGTCTGGGAGAAATCCTGATCCTTTCAGAAATTTAGCTGTCGAACGCCCAGTCCCCGGCCCATTGCCATGGATAGGAACATTGGCCATTTTCCCTCTGAAAGAAACCGCACTGTCCCAGTTTCTTAATGG
Source organism: Muscicapa striata striata (assembly GCA_030060385.1). Taxonomy (NCBI): domain Eukaryota; kingdom Metazoa; phylum Chordata; class Aves; order Passeriformes; family Muscicapidae; genus Muscicapa; species Muscicapa striata. The sequence continues at coordinate 1,037,567 of JAREIS010000279.1, read as the reverse complement.
CAGTTTTGAGGAAGACATTGTCTCTCCAAAAGTAGCCAGGGTTCCAAGAGGTGGCATCTTTAGTCTGGGAGAAATCCTGATCCTTTCGGAATTTTAGCTGTCAGACGCCCAGTCTCAGGCCAGTTGCCCTGGATACGAGCATTGGCAATTTTCACTCTGAAAAAAAACCACACCCTCCCAGTTTTTAATACCAGTTTGGAGGTAGCGTTGGTATCTCCAAAAGTAGCCAGGGTTGTAAATGGTGGCACTTTTAGTCTGGGGAGAAATCCTGATCCTTCCGAACTTGTGCTGTAAGACGAGCCAGTCTCAGGCCAATTGCCCTGGACACCTAACATTGGCCAGTTTCCCTCTGAAAAACCACACCCCTCCCAGTTTTTATGATGGCAGAATGGAGGAAGATATTGTCTCTCCAAAAGTAGCCAGGGTTCTAAGAGGTGGCAACTTTAGTCTGGGAGAAATCCTGATACTTTCGGAATTTTAGCTGTAAGACGCCCGCACTGTGGGCAAGGGCCCTGGACACGTACATTGGCCATTTTCCCTCTGAAGAAGCCCACACCCTCCCAGTTTCTTAATACCAGTTTGGAGGTAGTGTTAGTCTATCCAAAAGCAGCCAGGCTTACAACTGCTGGCGTCTTTAGTCTGGGAGGAAGCCTGATCCTTTCAGAATTTTAGCTGTCAGACGCCCAGTCTAAGGCCAGTGGCCCTGCATGCAAAGAAGGGCCTATATCTCTGTGAAGTAAGGATCACTTCACCACTTTTGTAATATCCATTTAGAGGAGGCTTTTGGCACTCCATGAACAGCCAAGGTTCTCAGTGGTGGCATCTTTAGTCTAGAAGAAATCCTGACCCTTTTGGAATTTGAGCTGTAAGACGCCCGGTCTCAGGCCAATTGCCCTGGATACGAACATAGGCCAATTTCCGTCTGAAAAAAAACCACACCATCCCGGTTTCTTGATGGCAGTATGGAGGATGACATTGTCTGTCCAAAAGTAGCCTGGGTTCTAAGAGGTGGCATCTTAAGTCGGGGAGAAATCCTGATCCTTTTGGAATTTTAGCAGGCCGAAGCCCAGTCTGAAGCCAATGGCCCTGCATGCAAAGAAGGGCCTATTTGTCTATGACATAAAGATCGCTTCACCACTTTTGTAACATCCATTTAGAGGAGGCTTTTGGCAGTCCATGAACAGCCAGGTTTCTCAGTGGTGGCATCTTTAGTCTGGGAGAAATCCTGATCCTTTCGGAATTTGAGCTGTCAGACGCCCAGTCTCAGGCCAAATGCCCTGGATATGAACATAGGCCATTTTCCCTCTCAAAAAAACCCACACTCTCCCAGGTTCTTTATGAATGTTCTGAGGAAGACACTATCTCTCCAAAAGTGGCCAGGGTTCTAACTGGTGGCATCTTAAGTCGGGGAGAAATCCTGATCCTTTCTGAATTTGAGCTGTCAGACGCCACACTCTGGGTAAGGGCCCTGGACACACACATTGGCCATTTTCCCTCTGAAAAAACCCACACCCTCCCAGTTTCTTAATACCAGTTTAGAGGTAGTGTTGGTCTCTCCAAAAGTAGCCAGGCTTGTAAATAGTGGCATCTTAGTCTGGGAGAAACCATTGTTTTGAATTTTAGCAGGCCAAGCTTAGACTAGGACCATAACCCCATCCTGGAAGGACCTCAGGCCTGGGTGAAATGTAGATCACTTCACCACTTTTGTAATATCCATTTAGAGCTGGCTTTTGGCACTCCATGAACAGCCAGGGTTCTCAGTGGTGGCATCTTTAGTCTGGGAGAAATCCTGATCCTTTCTGAATTTGAGCTGTCAGATGCCCAGTCTCAGGCCAGTTGCCCTGGATACGAACATTGGCCATTTTCCCTCTGAAAAAAACCCACAGCCTCCCAGTTTCTTATTACCAGTTTGGAGGTAGTGTTGGTCTCTCCAAAGGTAGCCAGTGCCATGCACTCCTTCCACTCTTCCTAGCAAAAACCACCGACAAGTACTTAGAGCTAAGAAGGAAGCGTGCACACCTCACAGTACTTCTCTCTTTCCACTACACATAGAAATGAGTTCTCTGCACCTCGGGTATTTACCATAGAAGGCTGCATGAAGTTTAGATATTGTAGCAGTAAAGCTATCGGATGTTGAACTTCCTTCTTACTACTAGGTGCTTGCAACCGGTATGCTGTGTCGAAGGGAATTTTGAAAGCTTTGGGGTGTTCTAGTTCAAATGTTGGGAATTTTGGGTTCATTTGGGAAAAATGCTGCTGAGCCAAACTATGTGAAGGCAGGCAGAGTACAGGCTTGCTTCCTCCTTGTGTTCTCATAATGAAGTGGCAGATGGGGAGTTTTTGCAAATTGCAGATTCCATGAAGACCCTAATGTGTGATTGAAATGATCATGTTATTAGCTGTGCCAATGTCCGCCAGAGTAATTCCATACTTGTGCTTCTGCCTTGTGATACCCCAGGACACAGGTTTTTTTTTTTCTCTGTGTCACTTGGGCAGGTTTTCATCTCACACCTGTTGGATATTTGTGTCTGGTAAAAAATTATTGTTGCTAATGAGACCTAACCCAGGCCCTTGTGTCAAGTATTATCAAATACATACCACTTCAGGGATTCCATGCATTAAATATATATTGGCTATTTTAGTCTTAAGAAAAAGACAGTGGGGAAAAAAAAAAAAGAAACCAAAAAACAAAGAAAAAAATTTTAAAAATCCACGAAGAAGAAGAAAAAGAAGATGAAGAAGAAAGGGCTGTTACTTGCTCCTGCAGATTGAATTTCTTCTTGCTGTCGTGCCACAGTTTCTGTGGAATTTAAATGGGAGTGGCAGCAGCACCCTAAATTGAGCTCAGATATTTGGATTCTTTGATATACATTTGAATGTCTAAATTTGGATCTTTAAGCCAGGGCAATCTCTCTCTCTGCTTTGAAGCTTTGCTGGATGCAAAGGTAAGTGTGAATGTGGGGGTGGTGTGCTATCAGGTCTGCACCCCTGTGTTGCCTTTGTTCTCTTCACCCTGGCCACCTTTATCCTTGTGACAGGGACAGCTTGTGAGGATGACTGGGAATCCCACAAGTCTCACTGCCCAAGAACAGCAGAGTTCTGGCTGTGGGCCTCTAGCTTCCAACACCATGGGGTATACTTTTGGGCATGTTAGTCCAACATCACTGCAACCTACAATAGCACTCTGTTGCCATGTGCGTTTGGCTCCTTACTTACTTTTAATCCATCATCTGTTGGCTTTAGACTCTCTGCTGTGTTTCCAGACAAAACAAACTTGACTCAAGTTCCCATCAAGCAGTAAGAAGAAAGAGTGCAGTGACTCTCAGAAGCTCCAAAGACTGCTCAATTCCTTTTTAATTCCATTTCCAATTGTTTAAAGCAGGGCCTTGTTATTTGTGGGTAGGTGCTGGCTACTTGGGCCATTGCACCTTAGTCTCAGCTCTTACAGTTACTGGCATAGTACAAATTATCATTTTGACCTCTCCAGCCAGCTGTTTTTGAAATGTAAAATGTCTCTATTTCTCCTGCAGACGGAGCAGTGAGGGAGAGCCGCGGGCCCGGCCGCGCCGCCTGTCCGGCCAGTACAAGGGGCGGCCCGCGCAGAAGCTGCGCGGTAGCCCGGCAAGCCCGGGGAGGGGGAGGGGCGGGGCGGACGTCGCCGAGCGCGGCGCGCTGTCTGTCGCTGAACATGGAGCTGCTGAACAAGACGAGCCACCGCCATCGCAGTGCCTCGGCCATCATCGCGAGCCCCCGGGGCCGTGCACGTGCACTGCGGCCAGCGCGGGGGAGGAGCCCGGACGGCGCCGGGGCGATTGCAGGTTATTCGGACTGCAGTGTGCTCAATTGCAAAAGCGCAGCAAGAGCTTGTTCACCGGCGCCGTCAGCTGGGGTCGCTCTTGCTCCACAAAAAAGAGACGCCCTGCTCTTGACTATGTCAGAACGTGGTGCTAGTCTTCTCCCTGCACTTTACTGTTCCAAGGCTGTTCAGAACACAAGGCGTTCTTAATGCACGTGCTCTCCAAATAGCTTTGACACAGCATACCGGTTGCAAGTACCTAGTGGTAAGAAGGAAGTTCAACGTCCGATAGCTTTACTGCTACAATACCTACACTTCATGCAGCCTCTATGGTAAATACCCGAGGTGCAGAGAACTCATTTCTATGTGTAGTGGAAAGAGAGAACTACTGTGTGGTGTGCACGCTTTCTTATTAGCTTTAGGTACGCTTCTGTGCTCTTCGCTACGCAGACTTGAAAGAGTGCATGGCATAGATACAAGAAGAGTGGCAGACTGATATTAAACAGAGGGTTTGGAAGAAAAGTGCACGTCCCAGACGTGTTTTTTGAGCAGAAAAACGTAGGAGCAGAGTGTTCTGTGTGAGGAGTAGGTGACAAATCATCTCCGTTAGAGAGCAATCGCAGCAAGATACAAACCGCGAACAAAGAAACTCAGTGCAGCAGAGTGCTCTGTGCAGCGTATCTGTTGTCAGTGACTAGTGCTAAGAAGCAGCATCAACGTATGCTAGCTTTCTTACTGAATACCAATTAGTCTTGCTGCGTTAAGGGGTAAATATTAGAGATGCAGGGATCTCATGTCTATGTGTAGTGGACAGTAAGATCTACAGAGTGGTGTGCACGCTTTCTTCTTAAATATACGTGCACTTCTGTGCTCTTCGATGTGCAAAGTTAAAAGAGTGCTTGGAACTCCTACAAGAAGCAAGGCAGTCTGCTACGGTACAGAGGGTTTCGAAGAAAGATGCACGTCCCAGGCGTGTTTTGTCAGCAGCAAAACGTAGGAGCAGAGTGTTCTGTGTGAGGAGTAGGTGACAAATCATCTCCGTTAGAGAGAAATCGCTGCAAGATACTAACCGCGAACAAGGAAACTCAGTGCACCAGAGTGCTTTGCTCAGTGTATCAGTTGTCAGTGACTAGTGCTAAGAAGCAGGATCAACGTATACTAGCTTTCTTACTGAATACCTATTCGCCTTGCTACATTCAGGGGTAAATATTGGAGATGCAGATATCTCATGTCTATGTGTAGCGGACATTGAGAAGTACTGTGGCGTGCACTCTTTTTCCTTATCTTCAGTTACACCTCTCTGCTTTTCGCTATGCACAGTTCAATAGTGCTTGGAACTCTTACAAGAAGCAGGGCAGACTGCTCCGGTAGAGAGGGGTTAGAAGAAAAGTGCACGTCCCAGCCGTGTTTTTTTAGCAAATAAACCTAGCAGCAGAGTGTTTTGTGTGAGGACGAGGTGACAAATAATCTCATTTAGAGAGAAATCGCTGCAGTATACAAACCGCGAACAAAGAACCGCCGTGCACCAAAGTGCTATGCTCAGTGTATCAGTTGTCAGTGACTAGTGCTAAGGAGCAGGATCCGAACCAGGTAGCTTTGCTGCTACATACCTAATCGCAATGCAGCCTTCTGTGGTAAACATGAGGCTTGCTGTTAGGCTCCGAGAGGCAGACAACACTTTGGTATGTGCAGTGGAAAGGAGAACTACTGTGTGGTGTGCACGCTTTCGTCTTAGCTTCAGGTACACTACACTGCACTTCACTATGCAGACTCGAGAGAGTGCATGCTATTTATACTAGAAGAGTGGCAGACTGATATTAAACAGAGAGTTTAGAAGAAAAGCGCATATCCCAGCCGTGTTTTTTGAGCAAATAAACCTAGCAGCAGAGTGTTTTGTGTGAGGACGAGGTGACAAATCATCTTCTTTAGAGAGAAATCGCTGTAGGATACAAACTGCGAACAAAGAACCGCCGTGCACCAGAGTGCTCTGCTCAGCGTATCAGTTGGCAGTGACTAGTGCTAAGAAGCAGGATCAATGTATGCTAGCTTTGCTATTACGTACCTAATCGTCATGCAGCCTTCTGTGATTAACATGACGCTAGCTGTTAAGGCTCCGGGATGAGGACTACACAATGGTATTTGCAGCGGAAGGAAGAACTACTCTGTGGTGTGCACGCTTTCTTCGTAGCTCTGGTGCTCAGCGGCTTCTTTGTTAGCGCTTTGTGTCCTGGGGCAATTTCTCTCTAACGGAGGTAAATTTTCGCCTACTACTCACACAGAACACGCTCCTGTTATGATTTTCTGCAGACTAAACACGGCTGGGACGTGAACTTTTCTTCTAAACTCTCTTTTCGATATCAGTCTGCCCTACTTCTTGTAAGAGTTGCAACCACTCTTTTAACTCTGCAGCAGAGAAGTGTAACTGAAGATAAGGAGAAAGAGTGCATACACCACAGTACTTTCACTGTCCAGTACACATAGACATGAGACCCCTGCATCTCCAATATTTACCACTGAAGGCTGCAAGATGAAAAGGTATTCAGTAAGAAAGCCAGCATACGTTGATCCTGCTTCTTAGCACTAGCCACTGACAACTGATACGCTGCGCAGAGCACTCTGGTGCACGGCAGTTCTTTGCTCGCGATTTCTATCCTGCAGCGATTTCTCTCTAACGGAGATGATTTGTCACCTACTCCTCACACAGAACACTCTGCTGCTAGGTTTATTTGCTCAAAAAACACGGCTGGGACGTGCACTTTTCTTCTAAACCCTCTCTACCAGAGCAGTCTGCCCTGCTTCTTGTAAGAGTTCCAAGCACTCTTTTAACTGTGCATAGCGAAAAGCAGAGAAGTGTAACTGAGGACAAGGAAAAAGAGTGCATACACCACAGTACTTCTCACTGTCCACTACACATAGACATGAGATCCCTGCATCTCCAATATTTACCCCTGAAGGAAGCAAGACAAATAGGTATTCAGTAAGAAAGCTAGTACACGTTGATACTGCTTCTTAGCACTAGTCACTGGCAACTGATACGCTGCGCAGAGCACTCTGGTGCGCTGAGTTTCCTTGTTCGAGGTTTGTACCTTGCAGCGATATCTCTCTAACAGAGATGAATTGTCACCTAGTTCTCACACAGAGCACTCTGCTGCTAAGTGTTTCTGTTGACAAAGCATGCCTGGGACGTGCACTTTTCTTCTAAACTCTCTGTTTAATATCAGTCTGCCACTCTTCTAGTATCAATAGCATGCACTCTCTCGAGTCTGCATAGCGAAGAGCACAGAAGAGCTCCCTTAGAAAGGGAGCTGCAAACCAACTTCGGTGGAAGCATGGAGTGGGCGGTGACCCTTCATGTTTTCCCCAACGTACTGCTTGCTCTGTCTATATAAAATAAAACAATCTATATAAAATAAAACAATCTAAATTTTGCTGAATATCGAGACTTGTTTCTCATTTATAACAGCACTGCACCACCTGCGGCGTCCTGCACCACGACATCAAGCCAGAAAACTTCCTCGTGGACCCTTGTGACCTGAAGCTCATCGACTTCAGTTGCGGCACCTTCCTCCAGGAGCGGGCCTTCACACGATTTGCTGGTGAGCCCACAGCCCGCGCCCTGCTCCCAGTGCCAGGCACTGCACAGCCACATTCCCTCCTGGGCTCTGGGCTGCGGCCTTCAGCCGGCCAGCCTTTGACACGGGGCAGATGCCGTGCCCCAGGAGACGGCTGCCGGCCCTGCCGACAGAGAGGGGGCTGCAAAAGCCAGGCCCCGCCCCCTCAGCTTGCCCGGCCCGCAAGGCCGTGGGCTGCTCCGCTTGCCTTCTTTGCCTTGCACAAGGGTTTCTTGGCTTTGGCCAGTTGCCTGGGGGACGTGGGGTGGCCTCCGGCGGAAGTCGGGACCGCCGATGCGGCCCCTGCCTCAGCCAGGAGGCCGGCGCCAGGCTCTGCAAGGCAGCGGCCTGCGCCCGGACAGCGCCGCCTGTCTCCCCTAGGAACACTTGCGTACAGCCCGCCCAAGTGGATCAGCCTCGGCTGCTACCACGGCCATTCGCGACCGTCTGGTCCCTGGGCGTGCTGCTGTACGTCATGGTCTGCGGAGCCTCCCTTCTGGAATGAGCGTGCCGTCGTGTCGGGCAGCTCTTCTTTGAGCACCAGGTCTCTCCAGGTTGGTATCCAGCCTCAAGAAGCAGGCTGTGGCAGATGGCGGCGCATAGCAGCCCGGCGTGGCCCTCACGCGGCTCGGTGGGACGGCGATGAGCCCTCAAAGGGCCAGCGGCAGGAGGCGGCCCGTGCCCGACGGGCCCGGCGCGGCACGCGTGGCTGAAGGAGGTGGCCGTGTCCCGCCGTGCCCGTGCCCCGCACGGAGCAGAGTGGCTCGGGGTCCTGCGGGCGCTGGGGGCAGCAGCTGGGCAGGAGCCCTCTGCCAGTGACCGGTGCTTTCTGGCTTCTCTCCCCAGAGTGCGAACATCTGATCCGCTGGTGTTTGTCCAAGCACCCCATGGACAGGCCAGTGCTGGAACAGATCTTGTGCCACCCGTGGGTGCGGGGCAGGCGTTTTTGATGCCTCGCCAGAGCCTCTGCAGCACCCAGTTACCATGTCCCACGCAGGACCTCCAAAAAATAAAACAAGTACAAACCCATTGCGAGCTGTCAAGTCTGGTCCTTGCCAGCAGCTTCAGCTAAAGACACCTCTTGGGAAAAGGGGGAATCCCAGTGCTGCCTTCAGCCTTCTTCGCGTTTTCCATATCTTTCCTTCCGCATGGTAACTTTTTGTCTTCAGCACAGGAGGACTAGAAGGGGTTTTAACAAGCCAAGACAACCGCTGTCCTTTCAAGCTGATGCAGCTACCTGGTGTCTCCTGAAATGAAACAAGGGAGGGCTCTGTGTGCATTCCAAGGGCCAGTGGGTGGCAGGACCAGCAATTTTTCTCTTCTCCAAGGATGTGAGACAAGTCATATGTGGCAAAACTTTATTTTAGGTTGAGCTGACTAAACTCTTTCTTCCCCTGAAATGGGAGGCAGTACTGGACCCTTGACCAGCTGACTCCACAGCTTCCTAAGTCATGGGCATGCAGTCCATAGGAAATGTTGAGATGCTGGGGTCACTCCCATGGTGCTGGGATCATTGCACTTCCGCAAAATATCCTTCCCTGCCTTATAAGAAACTGATGGAGATCGAAAGTGCAGTAACAAGTGTAGTCAAAGGAATGCACTCATGTGGCAGCTACAAACCTGTGCCACCTTCTGTCTACTGCCCTGACCTATCCACATTTTTTCATAAATGCTCATGCTCTTTCATTTTTCTTCCCTTTTATGAGGGCTGCCGACCCTCTTGTGCCCTGAATGTCTCTCCAAGTCGCTACCTGAAGGCCTGACCTGAGCTGCGATCCTTCCAGCCAGGACCCCACTGTGAGGGGATGGGGAGAGCTCTGTGTGTCAGTCCTAGTCTGGAGTCTCAGCTGGGAGTGATCATTATCCCTTTTCCGATGACCTGTGAGCGGTGACTGCCAATTCTCCAAGGGCCATGATCCGTTTCCTCTAGGAGCAGGAGGGCCCCACAGCCCCGAGATGCCAGTGACTGCGGCCCTGTCCCAGAGCCATTGAGAGCTGGAGGTCTCTGGTGATTCCATGGTTTCTCCTCAGGCCAGAGGAGATGGCATCACTCTGGGAACTGTCAGGGTCCCACCTCACCTGGGAAGCTTCTGGGTGTTTGACGGCTGTGGTTGTTTTACAAGGTTCTCACCATTTATTCGGGAGGTGACCACTTGCCCCTCAGGACTTGCCCGGAAAAGGTGGCTCCTCCCTCACCTTGGTGGTCGGTATGAGGGGACATTGGGGCTCAGCTTGGCGTGGAAACGGTCCCAAATGGCCTTGAACTCCTGTGGCAACCATGCCAGCAAGGAGGCGGCACTACTCCTTTCAGGGAATTGTGGCGAGTCAGAAGGTCCCTGCTGAACCTCCTTTTCTCCAGGCTGAGCTCGCCCAGCTCCCTCAGCCTCTCCTTATCAGAGTTGTGCTCCAGAGTCTTCATGAAGAGATCGCTTCCAGCTACTGAGGAACAACCCCCGAAAAATTCGCCAGCAGAAAAGAGTCCTTGCCCACGACGTGGGGGACCTTATGTGAAAAGGAAAGAGTTTTTCGATGTGGCTGCGTGGGTAAAAGGGAAGGAGCCATTTCAGGCGCAACTGAACATACCTGGGCGCCGCCCACCCGGCCGCCCAAGCGGCTCCGCCGCGACCGGGGCAGCTCAGGAGGGCTCCTTGGTGCAGCCACCCCGGCCCCGCCCCTCGGTCCCGCCCCCCGGCCCGGCCCGGCCCGGCCCGCCCCGCCCCGCCCGGACCGTGAGTGCCCGGCCCCGCCCCGCAGCCGTGCCCAGGAAGCGGGAGCAGGAAGCTGCGGGGCCGCGGGCATGGCGGGCAGTATTCCGGCGGTGAGCAGGAAGCCTGTGGGCAGTGCCGGGGCTGGAGCGGGCCGGGGATGTGGAGCGCGACCGCGGGCCCCTGGCAGGCGGCGAGGGCGGGGCCAGGGTGGCCGCGGTGCCGCTGGGGTTTGGCGGGGTTCCCGGGCAAGAGTCGTCCGTGTCCTGCCCTGCGTGTGCCTTGTCTGTTCCCTCGCGTCGGCTTTCTGGCTGCACGGGTGGCGCTGTGGCTGCCAAGTGCGTTCCAAACCCTCCTCAAGGCCGTAGGTTGTGGTTTCTGGTGTGGCAGCGCTGTTGTGGGTGAGGCTGCTGTGTCTGCATGAATGAGGCTGCTAAATGTCCTGCTCTGCAGGGTGCTGAACACCTCTGTAATTTGTCCTGATGCACCTTGACAGCATCCCTGCTGTTCTCGCAAATAAAAGGATTGTTCTCTTGCTAGGAGGTTTTAACTGTGCTTTGAATTAGCATCTTCGTTTGTATTAACAGAGCCTAACACGTACAGTGAGTGCTTCTGGTAAAGGGGGAGGTGTGTGCTGTGTGCAGCCGATAAATGACAATGGTTAATAATTGTTTTGTTAACTGCCAGTGTAAAAGCCATTGCCATGGGCCTCGTCGACCTCATAGCCACAGCAGCCACAGCGTCCATGGAAATCAAGGTCTCCCAGGCCCATATCCCACTGCTGAAGACCCCAGCACCTGTGATATCGTCAAGGCTACACAGTAAGTACATGTTCTGAGTGTGCAGAATGTTGAAATAGATGGGAACGTCCTCAAATGTGAGCCAGGCTGGATATTTCTGCAAAGGAAACATTTTCAGTTTCATTTTCTCTCTGTAGCGGAAGAAGAAAATCACTTACAGCTGCTGTTGAAAGCAAAAGCATTTCAAGCAGCTTTGTTTAACTAGAAAATTCCACTTATCAAGGCACAGCCCTACTCTTTTTACAAGGCTTCCATTGAATGCAATGAGGAATTTGCTCCAGTAGAAGCTGCTGGGAGATGCTTACTGAGATGGTTTTTTTCATTAGGATGCAACTGTCTCCAGACTGGAGAATATTGAAAAAATGATAAGTAAGTTGATTTTTTTTCATTTAAGGTACGGAATGCTAGAGCGATGCAAAGAGCTGGTAGAAGCAGGATATGATGTTCGACAACCAGACAAAGAAAATGTGACTCTTCTTCACTGGGCAGCAATAAACAACAGACAGGAGCTGGTTAAGTGAGTTGGGAGTCCCTGTCACAGTAACACAGTGTATTCTGCCACTGTTACCTATAATAATATTGTTGCTTTTGTACTTGAAAACAAAGGAATGCGCTGCATGAGAAGAAAAGGGTAGAATTCAAATTTTAATCAAATTACCTTGTGATGGTATCACTGAAATGTAAAGATAGCCCATTTCTTTACATATTAAGTCATATAGTACATGAAATCATTAGATTTTCCTGGGTTTGTTTCTTAACAACTGATGAAAGCTGATTTTAGAAGTATCTTGGTAATGACTATATTTTTTCTTCAGCATTTTCTTGAAACAAAGCATTATTTACTGCCAAACCACTTTTGTCCATTCGCTTCCCTAGTGAATTTTTTATTATTATGAGTCATTTACTCCTTTAGCTATGTTACCTTTAGTATAATGTTTCGCTATTTTATTATGTCTGCTCCTGACCTCATTGTGTTGTTATTACACAGGTATTACATTTCCAAAGGTGCGGTAGTGGATCAGCTTGGTGGAGATTTGAATTCTACGCCCCTGCACTGGGCCATCAGGTAATGAATGCTGCTTGCAATCACTAACTGCAAATCTGTCAGTATTTACAGCTGTGGTAGTGTTTTCTGAGATCCAGAGAACAAAGCACTGCTTATCTGGAGAAAATATAACCTGAAATAATTATTCTGGGAAAACTTCTTTGCTTGTGAAGTCTCCCATAATTGCCGAGTGATGATTGGAAAACCAGCTCTTTCTTCTGGACTGTCAGTCTTTTGCCAGAGTCAGAGGCTTGGATGACTGCTCACGAGAGAAGTTACTGTAGAATAACCACTGTATTCTAAATTAATACTTGGCCCTAGGCTCATTTATTAGTGTGTTTATATTTAATATAATTTCCTGAAAAAAGCTGTGAGAGTCTGAAATCTTTTGTGGGATGCCTGTGAGAAATTTTAAGGCAATGCTTTCATTAAAATACCCATTTTTACAATCATCTCTATAGTTTCATTTCATATATCGTTGTAGACAAGGACACCTTCCCATGGTCATGTTATTGTTGAAATGTGGAGCGGATCCCAGTCTTATTGATGGGGAAGGATTCAGTAGCATTCATTTAGCAGTGCTGTTTCAACACATGCCCATCATAGCCTACCTCATAGCAAAAGGCCAGGTATGTTGCTGATGCCTCAAATACTCTTTTCTGCTTATGAGTAGCTGCCTGTGTATAAGAGACGTTTCAGAATTATCTGGGATTTTTTCCTAGATGAAAAGCAGTGATTTTACACCTATTTTTCTGTACTACAAGTGCAGACAAATTAGATCTTTTTTATATTTGTATTTTTTTTTTAAATACTCTTCCCTATGCCTGTCATCCCCTGTAGCGTTGGAGGGCCAGGGTTAAGCTGGCCCCCAAGGTGCTACGAGAACCCAGATAGCTCAGGGGGGTTCAGGTAGCCCTTTGGCTACCTGCCAGCGAGGAAAAAGACTGAGACCTGTAGCTGAATTATTCCAGAGACAGTTTATTCTCCGAAGGGATTTCAGTCTACAAGTCCATTAGATACAGGTAGGACAGAAGTATTTATAGATTTCAGAGGGATTCAGAAAAGAACCAATTAAAACACTAGTTAAACTCAATATCCAATTATATTTCACTTAACACTCTAAAAGAAACCAATCACTGCACTAACTTGAACACCAATAAAACTCTAAAGTGATAAGAAGTTTTCAGGCAGAAATTGTCTCATGTGAGAGGAATTTGTCTTTGTTTCTCAGGAGAGAGCTTCCCATGGATATTTTCCTGGGAGTTTTGTGTCATCCACAATCCCCCACATCTAGATTCACCTACATTTCAGCATGTTTAAGAGTGTTGTTGAGGCTGTGCAGATTTGTGGTGCTGTGAAATAACCAATGGTTTTTAAACCTGGGAATGAAAAGCAGTATATGATGTATAGATATCATGAAGTATTTATGATTTGATTAGAGTTTTATAACTAATAATTATGAAGTTGTCCATCAATTGAAGACTGCAGAATAAATTATCAGACTAGCTCTGAATTTTCATTAGAAATTTCTGTATTGTATCCATGGTAGTTGATGTCTCTTAGCTTCTATCTGAAATGAGTGGAATTATTGGCAAGTGTAACAACTTATTAATAAAAATGACAGGAGAATTCTTACATAATCTAGACTGATTCTGAAGTTTGCTTCTGATTTACAAGTTTGCTAAGTCTATATTCTTTGTCATAAGGTTCTCTTTAGGGAGAGTAACTGACTTCTGGAATGTAGATATAGTGGTGTATACCACAGGCTTAATAAAGTTGTTGGCCCACCTATCTTATAAAAATATCCAAGTGAATAATTCTTCTAAGTAAATCTGCACTAATATAAGAATGGATGGAGGTAGGGAGCAAGGAAACCTTTGTTGCAAAGGAGGAAGAAAGTTAGGTAAGAAAGAGGAAGGAAGAAAATTTAGGTTAGATATTTAACTGTGTCTTGAGATACATAATCCTTCTTTGTGGTTTTAATAAAGCTGTTTTATATATTTTCTGTACATCTGTTATTTACATCTATTTACACAAGGAACACGGTTAGCATTGCTCTGCAAGGTCCTTCTTATGTATAGTATTTCTTTGGAAAGAGGACAAGAAATACAGTTGACATGATTCACTTAGAAATATCCTTAGTGGAGTCTCTCCCTTAAAAATTTGGTTAGATGGAAACTCAGAATATTCTGAAAGGAATGACATGCAAGACTTGTAGAAGGAGAAAAAAATTTAAATGAGCGTTGGCTTCTTTGCTGATATGATTTAATTTCTGTTCATTTTCTGTTCATTAGTGAAGCTAAGCCAGCTGTATAGCCCCAAATTCCACTGTTTCCTGTAATAAATGGTAATCACTTGCTTGTTATCTTATTCTTAGAACATAGACACAACAGACTTCAATGGACAAACACCTTTAATGTTAACAGCACAAAAAGCCATTGGGTAAGTAGAGAATAACTGAAGAAGAGTCTATTGTCCTGTTCTCAAAAAGCAGTGAGGTGAATTTTTCCTTACTGTTTTTTTTTTTTTTTTTTTAACTTCCATTTCCTTTCCATTTAAACTAAAATATGAGGTATTTCAGAGATCAGCAGTTGGGAATAGCTCATTGGATATAGGAAAGAAAGTGAATAGAATTTCTAAAAAGAGTTTAGGTTTGTGGCTGAATCATCTGCAGCCATATTGTATTTTCTGCAAAATGAAAACAGATGGGTGTGGATGCAGTGAAATGCATTTAAAACAAATAAAATGGGGAGATACAAGCTACACATGGTGGTGTAGAAGATATAATCTCTGCTATGTACCTCATATTTGTTAAAATGCTAAGGTAACATAGTCTGGAGAAAAACTCTCAGGGCAGGTCTGGAATTGTAAACATGGATCTGTCATTGATGAGCTGTTTCTGAGAAGGTGTTATATGTCTGCTGTTGTTTCACCGATGAGAACTGTTGTTTTATAAAGCGTTCAAAAGTTTCATTTCCAGTCTAGATTATCTTCTCTTTGTTAACTCTTCTACTTTATTTTCATCTAGACCAGAACCCATGAGATTTCTCTTAAAGTTTAACCCCTCTCTCAATGCTGTAGACAATGTTCAAAAGAATACTGCACTGCATTGGGCAATAGCCTCAGGAAATACTAGTGCAGTGGATCTGTTGCTGGACGCTGGTGCCAGCCTGGACATAAAAAATGTCAAGGTATGATTTCCTTTGTGATGTTTCATCCCATGTGGCACGAATATGTCAAATGAATGTAATGAAAAATTTCAATCCTCTCCATGTTGGATGTTTGGCTAAGAGCAGGTGTTCTTAGTCTTTCCCAAAAGGAAGTAGCATCTTTCCTGAAGTGTGGCTCAAAGTATGACTGGAGAGGTTCTTTGCAGCGCTTGTGTAATGAACAGCCAAGCCTTGTGTTCACTCAACAGTAATTGTGTTCTTTGCAGATTCTACTCCCTCACCCTGTTTTGTTTCATTTTCTTGGGATAAAATTGGTTTCATTTTATTTGGGCCTTGTTTAATTTCTTTCTCATTACTCAATTTGGATGTTTTCTACTTAAAAACATTGTCATGAGGACTTGGACAGATTTTAAAAAATGTGTTTCTTAGTGTCCAGTCAGACTCGTAAAGACTTCAAATTAAGTGAATATCCTCCTGTGAAAGCTGGTGTTTGGCAATGCCTGTTTGTACATTCAAAAGATTATCACATATGGAAGGCTTTGACTTTATATTTGTAGAAATCGATACTGTAAATGTTGAAAGTATAGATTCTCATGACTATATAGATATGTCATTGGAGGCAGTCCAACAGATAAATAGATGCAATCTATTTACAAGTATCAATTTTCAAAACTACAAAGCTCTGATTTAAGCATGTTAACACTCTGAATTTAGCTCGCCTTTGCCTTAAAACATGGTGGGAGGCAGGTAGGGCTGGGAAGTAACTGTCCAGTTAGTCTTGTTTTAACTATATTCATTTCTTACTTCTGTTAAAAGTGAAAGTATTTATGTGTTAAGGAAATAAATAAACAACACTCTCTTTTGTTAAAGGGAGAGACTCCGCTTGACATTGCTTATCAAAGTCAGAATCACTTCATGATTTATATGATACAAGAGGAGGAAAGAATGAGAAACAGGAGAAATAACAGGTTACTGAAAATAGTAGAGAAATATGAGGTAATTTCCTGATTGACATGCAAATTAACTCTAAGAAGAGTAATTTGTGGAATTGGGTGCACAAAACAGAATTCTTTAAAATCACATAGGAGTGGTTTGGGTGGGGGGTTTTGTGTCATACCTCACCCCTGCTTTTGAGGTATTGATGTGTGACCTTGTCCTGTCTTAGCTTGAGTCTTTCAGCATTTGTTATTACATGAACTGAATACTTTTAAGTAAGACCTGAATGAGTACTTTGTCATATTTTAACAAGAATAATTTTAACAGCTCTTCCTGATGTTGACATCTTCTTTGACATTCATGTGGGCCTTTGGATACATCATGGACTTAAGTTCTGATTCTTGGCTTTTAAAAGGAGGTTTGCTTCTCAGCCTGCTATTTGGGATGGCTCTGTTTGTGAGGTTTGCAGCTTTTTCTCTCTGTTTATATACTTGTCAAAGACACTTTAAAAAGTATCTGCTGCATAATTCTTTTTAGAGTTTAGTTTCATTTAATATAAAAGATATCTCATGAGAAATGGTTGCATGGTGTGTTTAAATACGTGTACTTTTTAGAATGAATGGCCATAGAAATTGAATGTATTTAAGTGTACACAGTAATAGTTTCTTGTCACTGAAGGATTTAAAATAAAAACCCCAACCCAGTCTGTTACCTAATTTTATTGTCAGTGTTGTTGATGGTCTGCATCTGGTAGACATTGAGATATCTGCTTAGAAATGTCCTTTATCATAACTTTTTCCTGCTATATGCTGTTACTAATTGAGTTTTAATGAGCCATCCCCTCTCCTTCTGCTCCCCACACCTCCCAGTGTTATCCTGAGCTATTTCTCAGTTTTCCTGCCACAGTCAATGGTCACTGATATGACAATGCTGTCAGAGATTGGACTTTTTACCATTTGTGCTGGAACTGGAACAGAGCACTCTTCAGTTTTATTTTTGCGTTGTTAATCCTTTATATGTATGGATAAAGAATGCTTTTGAGTTCTTGATTGCTTTGAGAAATAAACCATGTGCATGGTGTTTTTACAGTTACAAGCCAAATTATTTATATTCTATGGATTTATACTTTTTTCTTGTAATGTTCTTTCAGGCAACTCATAGGGCTCAAGAATCTAAGGTACCTTCCCACAGCATTTCTGCTAAGTTCAGTTTTTTGGATGTCCATGACCTGGTTTTTCTGGTTCCTGCCTGATATCCTTTATACTCAAGAAATGCAACTCTCCTTGGGGTTTCTTGTAAGTCTAAACCTTTTTATGCAAACAGTGATGAGCAGTTCCAGATAATTCCATGTGACTGTTAATGTAAGATTGGTTTAATCCCATTGGGAAGGGGCAAAGTGACTTTAAAGTGATACACAGACTAAAAGTCTGTACCTTCTTTTGTCTGTAGATTTTTGTCTTCTTTATAACCTGAACTATTTCATATGTTACTGGAATACCAGAATGAAGAGCTTTGTTATAAAACTAATGGTTTTTGTTAGCATCTCCACGTCACTCTTTAATCTTCCTCACTGAGACTGTTGTCAAGTGATGTATTTTGACATATGGTATAACTGGGTAACATATATCTTAGTAATTTAAAAAATATTTCTTTTTTCTAAAATGATAACCATGCTCCTGCCTTTAAAAACAACATCCTCTACCACCACCTCCCTAAAAAGAAGAAATTTCTTTGTGTTCCTGCTGAGAAGACTATTCAGTCTCCTGTCTTTATTCACAGGTTACACTGAATCTTTAGTATACAGTGGATTGATTTATATCTGACATTTACTTTCTTTGAAGAGGCTTCTCACTGATGAGTACAAAAACATTTTAGTAGCTTGTGCTCTCTTTCCAGTGCCCTGCTCTTTTGCTACACAGTGTGCATCTGTTTATTGATAAAGTTGTGTGCTTAGAGCTGCATATAATTTTGTACTACACCAGCTATAATATATTGGTGTACAGTTTTAATTAATTTTTAATTCAGCCTTTAAATGACATTTTCTCTTGTACTGTTCCCAATTAAGATGTCCTTAATAGAATTATCAGGATTAACTTTGGTGAGCTGATCCAGTGTATTCCTGCTGGGGATTCACACATATGCTTGTATGAATGGAAATGGTATTATTCAATTGTTGTGAAGCTTTAAGGTTTGTTTTATTGGTGTCACCTAAGTTAAAAGGAAAAAAAAAATTATACTGGTAGGGCTTTGAGTCAGACACTTTGCTGAAGATAGTGAGCATAGCAATATTCTTGAAGTCCTAGCCATATCTTGGTGAGATGGGCCAAGGCATAGGTTTCCATTTCACTGCCCAACCCTTTTTCTCATGAATGTGTTTTCCTTCTGCAGCTGATCACAGATCTGAGTGTTTTAAAAGTTTTCAGGATTTTAGTTAGCTGTATTTGTCTATCAAACTTTCTCTAGACTGAGTGAAAACCCAGCCATTCTAATTAAGGATTTTCCTGAGCTCCAAAATACCAATAGCAGTGCAAATAGACCA
Source organism: Muscicapa striata striata (assembly GCA_030060385.1). Taxonomy (NCBI): domain Eukaryota; kingdom Metazoa; phylum Chordata; class Aves; order Passeriformes; family Muscicapidae; genus Muscicapa; species Muscicapa striata. The sequence goes on along the minus strand of JAREIS010000279.1, from coordinate 1,018,965 downwards.
GCAGTATCCACAAGAAACATGCCATAATTTTGACTTTGACAATTGCACCCTGCAGCTGCATTGTGACAAACACAGCTGGTGTTTGTGCCAGTATTTCATAATCATCTGGATTTTAATTAACATAATTAATTAACTGTTTGCAGTGTTGCTAGTTCATAAGACAGAACAACTTTGAGGTTCCCATCCTGGATTTTTAAAAGTTATTTACACTGGAGTTCATGGAGTGACTGAAGGGTCACTGGAGATGCAATCCAGGCTTGAGCTTGCTGCCTGCTCCTTGGTGGCAGCAGGGACTGTTCTTCAGCAACCTGAGCTCTCAAGTTTGATGCCCTGAATTTAATCAGTATGAAACTTGCCCCACTCCACATTCCTCTGTTGCTGTATAGAGACCATTAATCTTGACATGTTTTTCTTGCCCTCTCATCTGATAGACAGATGGTTTTACTTCATGGTGTAAAAACTGTGCTCCTAATGTCCCATTACCTTCAGTGTGCTTGGGTTGTTTTTTTTTTTTTTTTTGTGTGACAGAAATAGTTTCAGGATGACTTTCAGTTACATTTTTTTGAGTGAGTACATTTAGTTGCTTTTGGGTGAAATGAATGGGACAAGGTAAGACTGATTAAGAGCCTGTTTGAGTTAGGGGTGGGTGCAGCAACCAAATGAGTCTCACAGCTGCCAGCTTTATTGCTCTGCATGTCTGACTGATATTGTTTAAATAAAGTACAAAAGCTTCAGAGGGAAAAGAGAACTCAAATTTGTTTCATATCTGTGAAATGTTCAAAGGCAGAAGTCTAGAGGACTTTTAAGGAGGATGATATGGAGCCCTATTATGATGCAGGTTTATACAGTTCTAAAAGTGTTCTCCAGCACTCAAACTGGACAGAATATTCCATTTATCAGATAAGATGGCCTTGGAAGGACAGAGAGGATCCCACTGTAAAAGTGAAAGTAATTTTTTCTTTCTTGTGGCTTACTTGTAAAGTAATACAAACTAATTTCAGAATATTTTGTTTATTTGACAAATAGTGGTGTTATAGTCCTTAACCTGATTATCACATACCACAAATGTAATTCTTAAAATCACTGTTGTGTTCAGCATGATGGGTCTTCTCTATTATTTCTATAAAACCTGGAGTACTGATCCTGGATGTATAAAAACTTCAGAAGAAGAAAGAAAAGAGGTAGGTGATTTTGTAAAAACAAATGGAAGGGCTGATGTGGCTCTGGTTGATTTGTTTGTCATCATGTGCAGCTTTGTTAAACTGGAAAGCAGTGAAATATTCTTCCTTAAAGAGTTTGTAGTAATGTTTAACAACAGATCTTGGAGAATGTCTGCTACTGCTTCTTTCCTCATCTTTCTTGTCCTGCTATAATTTTCTTGCCTCTATCTTCTCATTGAAGTGTGAGCATTGACCAAAGATTGTACAGACCCACTGGTGTTATCTGTGATATGAATTCACATAGAACTTCTCTTAAAAAATAGAAGTTTTGGATGGTTTCTGCTTCAGTTGTCTCTGGTTAGAAAGAAATAGTCTCAGTGCTTTCCTATATATCATATGCTAGTAATTATTTAAATATTATCATGTGCTTTGAGGACACATATAATGGCTTGATTTTTGTGCTTGAACATCGTGCAACTCACATGCTGTTTCCTAACTGTTTTATAGTGGCCAGAAGAAATCATGGGCAGCCAATCAGTAGAGAATTTAGTGTCTGGTCTCCCCAACTAATGGGTTAAGGAAAGCATTTTGTTTGTGATTTCATGGCTCTCATTGAAGTTGTATTTCTTCACATTGCCAGGGAGAATAAACTGCAGTTTTAACGTATTGCCAAAGAACTCAGTTTTAACGTATTGCCAAAGGACTCATAAACATTGTATCCTTGTAGAGGAGCAGACTTCATCTTCTTGAAGTCTGGCTGACTATATGAGAGGTGTCATTTCATTTTAAGGAATGTTTAATTCACATCATTTATTAATTTTGGACAGAGATACTTTTCTGAGTACTCTTGTGTAGGCAAAGCTGCATTAGTCTTTGCTGGTTTGTTTTTTCTTGTGCACCTCTTTAAATAGCAAGTTCTTACTCCTGTTTGTGCTTAGCACTTAAAATACTTAAAAACTGCAGAAGTCCTAATGTAGAAATCTTCATAGCACCTATGGAAGTGTGATCCAAATGCAAGCACAAAATACTTTGTCTTTCAGAACATTACAGCTCTTGCAGAAGCTGGTTGCTTGGACTTCAGAACATTTTGCACATCGTGTCTTGTAAGTGGGGCTTTTGTACTTATTTTCTTTGCGAACCTGCCTCAATACTGCCGTGAAAAAACTTTTTCCTCACTGTTTGTCATTAAAGTGTTACACAAGTAGTTTGTTTAGATTTCTTTATTTCTTTTCTTTTATGGTGATGAGAGATGCCTTGAGATCCTTGGACTCTAATCTTAATTTATTTTTTTATTTTTTTTTAATAAAGGTTTATGGTTCTCATCTGTGTTCTGTGTTGTGAGGTGTATGATACTGTGATTATGCAAAATGTGATGCTGACTCTAAGATGATGACTTAAACTTTGAGCAAAGTAGATGCTTCTGGTATGAATGTATTCTTTTCCTTCATCCTCACCTAGGTAAGGAAGCCTTTGAGATCTGTGCATTGCCTTGCTTGCCAAGCATGTGTAGCCAGATATGATCAACATTCTCTGTGGACTGGACAGTGCGTAGGTGAGAGTGTGTGTTTTATCAAATTTGAAAACACCACATATTTTAAAAGTTGCAGTTATCCCGGTAAGGAGATAGCACACATGATACAAAAATATCCCGTTGATACTGAAGGGCTCTGAGAGTGCCAGAGAGAAATTACATGGAAGAGAGAAAAGCAAATAAGATTATTCAGGGATTGTTAGGGTGGTTACCCTAAGAACACAGACTACACAATCTGTAACTCTTTGGAGAGAGAAGGAACGAGATACGATTGAGACTTTGAAAAAGGAAAGAAAAAAATTAGTAAGATGGTGGCTAAAGTGAATGCAGAATTATTAGCCAAGCACATCATAGTGGAACTCAGGATTTAAAACTGGTAAAAGAAAAAATGTCTCCAATGGCAGGCAGTGAAATTTTGGAGCTTGCTGCTGTAAGGGTTTGCAGACCCAGGCAATATCAGCAGGTTCATAAAGCAATTAGACAAACTTTTTTGGACAATGTGTCTGGGAGTAGATACTAAGACAACCAGACAAGTATGCACAGTCTGACATTTTAATGCAGTAGCTGTGAATGAGGAGAATGAACTGGAGGAAGTGGCTGGACTCATGTGTCTTCCTGAACTTCCATTGCCTTTTGTCGCTATTAGGGACAATTCTGAGTAGAGCATCTGTACCACTGAGATAACTCCACAGGGCATTTCCATCTTGTGTTCTTCCCTCTCTCCCTCTCTCTTCCTTTCTGGCTCATTACTCAAGATAGGAAGGCGATAGCTTCACATCTGTAACAATATATTTTTCACTTTTTTTTTTTTTTTTTTTTGCCAGTAGCTTTTTTCCTACTGTTAAATTCTATTTTTACAGTTTGCTATTTACAAGGTGCTGAGATAGCCTTCTGATGTGTTGTCTTTAAGCTTTGAGCAGTATGATTCTAATTAAAAATATATCTTCATGTAATAATTTTTTTGACAGAAGTGTGGGGGTTTTTTATGTGTATGTTTTCACTTCTGAAGCACACAAGGTCAGACAAATTGAATAGCTTAGACTTCTCAGTCATATGAGACTATTATATTGTGCATGGGAGGGTGTTGTGGTTGCCTAATTAGTTCTCATCAGACTAGAACACCTGAAGGCATGCTCTGAAGGAGTGACAAATCCTGGTTGACTTTATCAGAATTAATTCTATTATATAAATTGGGGTTCCTTACAGGAGAAAGTTGAGAGAGAGAACAGCCTTGCCAAGCTCTCTTGTGGATGGCAGAAGTTAAAATAAGAAATAGTTTTGATTCTCTTTTTATTCCTGCAGACTTCAGTGGAAATGTACTTACTGCTGATTTTTAAAATGTCCGACTTTAATTTTTTTTCCTTTTTTTCCTTTCCTATTTTTCCTCAATTTCAGGCATTGGGAACCATTATTACTACCTGTTGTTCCTGTTTTTCCTGACCATGACTGGTGTCTGGCTGCTTTATGGAACTCTTCAGTGTATGTGTCCATGAATTTAGTTTTATTTAGCTTTCAAATCTGTCTCTGTGTGGTCTTTATTTTTCAGCATTTCATTTCCAGCAAGTGTAACCTGCACAAGTGATACCTTATTTCAGCAGTGATGTTACTGTGCAGCTTCAGTGAAAATGCATCCTATCTGAGTCTTTTGGTCAAATACCTGATTCCATTTGTGTTGAGCAAGAACAAAGATGCTGCTGTAGTGGGCTATCCATTGGAAAATGAAATAGTAGGAGGCATTTTATTAGAGAGGAAATAGGGAAGCCATGTGGAGGAAGGTCAGGTGATAAGTTCTAGTCTGAATGCCCTTTGCTGTAACAGAAAAGAAGTTTGTAAATACGTTATTTCAAAAGCTTGATTGATTTTTCTTTTAATTAGGAAATATCTATACTAAACACAAACATTTCTTGTTGGTTTTGAAGTAGTTTAATCCTGAAGAGAAAAAGAAGCGTCTCATTAATCTGAATTGTTACTTTGAAAAATTTAAAAATTTATTGGAAAGGAGAGGAAAGCTCATATAATTTAGATCCTAAGGATGAATTACCATAGCACCGACCTTTAAAAACAAGAATGTTTTTCTGTGGATCATGTGGATCATGAACACAGAATGTAAAGATTATGCAGCCAGAATAGCAAGCAGTCATGCATGTGTGTGGGTGCTTTTAAGTGGCAACGGGGTAGATGAAACATGGTATTTCTTGAGGATGTTGCTATGTAATATTAATTTCATGCAGATTATCTTTCCTGAGCTTAAAAGCACAATTAACTGATTGTGTGTCTTGTCAGATTGGTCCAATCACTGTGCAAGAAGTTTCCAGCAAGATGGAGTGTGGATGTACTTCACTCAGACTGTGTCCTGCTCTCCTTGGGTTTCCTACATCTCCTCAGTAGCTTGTTTCCACACCCTATGGGCCTCTGGGTGGCTCACTGTTCAGCTTTATCAGGTAATATTTTTCTTCAGTTTATGCTTCTTGTCACATTAAAGCTTTTCCCTTGATGATATGCTCATTAAAAAAAAAAAAAAAAAAAAAAAAAAAAAAAACAACCTCTGTGCCTGCTCTCCTTGATTACTGTCACAGCAAGGTACTACTCTTAAATCTTGGGGCAGACCTTGAAGTTTCACAGGTTCTTGTGCACTCGGCATTTTGTGTTGGAAGTAGAATCATAGTCTGCAAATCATTCCTATAACTGAGTTCTGGGTTTACTACTCAGTAAAAATTCCAAGCCTATAAAAAGTTGTATTTAAAGACAAGAAATTTGTTTGGCTAATAGTACTAGCCAAATTAATTAATACCAATTGGTATTAATGCCCCCAAAACTGCACAAACGCTCAGTAACACAGTTATTCCCGAGTTGAAAATTCTGTGGCAGAGCTCAGCCTTGTGTCATTGGACTGTATAAAATCCGACTGCTACTGTAAAAACATATGACCTGGATTTTATCTTGTTGAGATAAAATTGTTAAATTTCTTGTTTATATTGTTCTCAGACAAAAGCTTGGCTATGCAAACAGACCTGAGAACAGCTGTCCTAAAACATCTGTGAAACACCTTGTTTAGCAGCTCTTAGGAAAGAGGTGTTTTGAAATGTGTATTAAGCCCAGTGATCTGAGGGCTTGTTTTACATCTTGTTTAGTAAAAAAAAAATACAAAACAGAAAGCTCCACAATTTTAAATGTGTGTTGCTAGATTTTTGCAGTGTCCAAGACACTAGGATATCATGCTGGAAAGAGAGACGGAGGATATTTACAGTTTAACTACTGTGTTTCATACACAGTGATTTGAAAACTTACTGCTTTATGGCATTTAGTGTCATTGTAGATCAAGGGATCTTTTTCTGCCATTTTGAGTGGTAGAATGTAGACAAAAATATGAGGAGATTGGTGCTTAACTGTGATAGATCTTGAACTTCTGCATTCATCTGTGAAAATACAGTCTTCACAGACATCCCAATTAAGCTTGCCTTCTCTGGAAGCTGATGTTAGAGCTTGCCAGGTTCTGTTTTAGCCCAAATGACATTTAGAAACATACTTTTCAGTCATCAATTATAGCAGTGGTTACTTATTTGTTAGATATGTCCAGATTCTTCCCCTCTGCTCCCTTCTCATTAGTACCTTTTGGTCTCACCACAGTTTTGATTTGTGATGTTCATGTTGCAACCACTACTTAAATTTTCCCTCCAATCAGATTACATTCCTGGGGTTGACCTCACATGAAAGAATGAATCTCCTGGTGCGGAGAAAATCCTCTAAGCATCCTGTTTCACTCAGGAGGACTCCATACAAGTGCGTATTAATGGAGTGTTTTAAACATGTTATCTCTTCACTACTGATTTGCTTCACTGCTTCATAAATGCAAAAACACTGTTCTGGGTGTGAGAGAGTGCTGTCCTTTAATTTGTTCATCAGTCTCTGTGTCTCTTGTGTAGGATCAGAAAGAGAATTAAGGTATGAACTGGCCCCTTTCTGACTTCTCTTGCAGTATTTAACTCTATTAATAGAGAAATCAGTAGCAAGGTTTCTCTGTTTCCTCAGGGATACTAACAGATGAGATCTTACTAGCTTTTAAGTATTTGAGTTCAACTTAATCTACTTTCATTTGTTAATGTAAAACATGTTGTAAAAGTTCAGCAAAGGAATAAATGCTCAGCTGAGAGCTCTTCTGTTTCTTCTCCCTAAGCTGTCTCCCTTGACAGGTTAATATCTTAAGTACTGTCCCATGGTGAAGTGGTATTTTTCATGCTTGCAGTCTTCTTTTTTTAGGTTTATTAATCCATATTTTTCTCTTTTTTTTTCAGCCTTGGATGCTTCCAGAATCTTGCAGACTTTTTTCAGTGCAGTTGCTTTGATATTTTCAAACCCAACATAATTGACTGGACCAAGCAATATAAACTTTTTCATCTGGCAAAGGAGAAAAATGTTCATTCTGTGTAAAGTTTTGCTTAATTTCTAAGACAATTGAGCTGAAAGCTAAATAAAACTGGATATTTTGTTAATTTTTACAAATTCTGCTGAAGGTGCGTGGTTTTCTTTTTTGTTATTGTTTCAAATATTAAACTTATCTTGCATAAGATACAGCAGATTTGTATGTGGAAAAGTCACCATGTGTCTGTGTATGTATAGTTTGAGCTGAAACTATTTAAAATTTTGTGTGAGAAGATGACACAGATATATATATTTTTAAAGGTAAGTTTTTGGGGCAGAATTTCAAAATTATGTACCCTTTGCTTTACTTTTCTGGTAACAAAAGACAATTAAATTTGAAAATTAAGGTGAATGTTCATGTTTAAAAACTTAGCATTACAATTACATTGTAATTTTATTGCTTATGCTGTGAAAACCTCTATTAAGTCTTTGTATTTCAAGAATTTACATGCAATAAAATAGAGCTTTTATACTTGTAAGTGTATTTTTGCAGACTGAAATAGATTCAAGGGATATGTGACCAGTGAGGTATTTAAGAGTGGGTGGGCACAAAACCATAAGAAGGAACCTGACTCTTTGCCTTAAGTTTTTCACAGATATATATATGCCCTGTTAGAGTATGAAAATGGGTAAGGTTATCGTGAAAGATAGCAATGTATATAAAAAGAGGGAACTATTCCCCACTCCATCTGTAATAGCTAATGTCAGCCACATTCCCCAGAAAAGGAAGGGCCATCTGGACATTGTGATATGAATGTAAGTTAAAGCAGGTAACAATGAAAACCAGCTGAGAAGGAGTTCAAGATCAGGAAATTAAAGTCAGATACCATCTAGAACTGACATAATAAGTAATGTAGTGAAACGCAATTCTTGTTGTTAAGAAATGGAGGGTTTCATTTATCTTGGTGAAATCCATTTATCTGAAACATTGTAGAATGTATAAGCACAAACAAACACAAAAATAATGTGAAGTGGTAAGTACTTTACTGTAGCTTGAAAACAGAACTTACAACACTGTATTCTGAGAAAATGTTGGGTTTTTTTAGAAATACGTCTCTCAGAGAGAAGGAATTTCAAATAATTTTTAATTGTCTCAAAGCAGATAACATTTATTTGTTATAACACAAATGCCAGCCTGTTCAAAACGCAACTAGGAGACTGGTGGAAATACAGACAGATTAATATTGTGAACAAAAGAAAATACAACCTAGCTGGGAACACCTGGACCCTTCACTCTAGAAGGGATCCCTATCGTAATGGGGTTCTATGAGTCTAAAATGTGCCAAGTACTAGTTTAAGAAGCAATTTTCTTCCATGAGGTTCCTTGTCTCTATATACTAAACACAAACTTGAGTCTAGTTTTATCACTGTACCTTTTTAATCTACTCTAAGAATTTCGTAAGATGCAATTCACAATTTTTTCCTGCAAGATGGAAAATCTTAGTGAAATGCCCTAGGTTCTTAGCAATATGTGTTGTTTAATGTTTTACTTGTCAGCTACCATTTGGTGGCATCAACAGCAGTTTGAGTCTGTTGAATCCATTTCTTCTCATTCACACTCTTTCTTTTCCACTTGAGTGAGGCCACCAAACCCAATTCCTTTGGGACCAAAATTTTTTGCATAGCAAACTGCAAAAGAAGGAGCGGGAGGTAAATGTCTTTTGGTTTTTGTTTTTAAGTTACTATCAAATTGAGGATGATAAAAAGTAAGGAAATCTGAAATAGTGTATTTCCCATAGGTTTATCCAGGTCTTAGTAGTGAAACTGGTATTACATAATTGAATGACATAGAAGTTGCATCTGGTGATCTCAAAAAAAGTTAAGAAAGTAGATATTTTTTAAGATCTAAGTAATATTTTCATTAAAGCTACTTTCCTGTCTGAAAATGCTCAGTAAAACTTGGTCTGATGAGTAATACATAGTAATCCAGAGATTTTTAAGGAGAAGAACAGGAGCATAATTCAGAAACTATTGATACGCATGTAAGTAATTCCATTTGAGCTCTATAGTGGTTAGTGTGTACATAGTTATTTATCACAACTGTGCTAAGTGGCAATGGTGAGCATATTTCTCCAAACATTCCAATTTGATCCACTTAGGGTTGACAGACTCTACCCAAAGTCACAGAACACCAGTATTCTTCTTTAGGGTTCTCTATAAATTTAGCTTTGTATATAAAATCTTTGTGTATTTTTTCCCCTTAAGCTATTTCTAGCAGTCAGGTGAAGTCTGTGAACTTTCTGAATCTGAGAGGAACATCTAGATGTAAAATTTGCTATTTTTGCATTATCTTCTGTGCTACCAATGCAGTGGAAAGATCTTTAAAATTTTACTGGCAAGAATTCCTATTTGGAAGCCCAAAGGTCTGTATCTTTGTGGATTTTTTATTTTGATTGAGACTGTGCAGGTAAAAGAGCCTGTCCAGCAGATATGGCCAGTACTCTGTTAGAAGGTCTGACAGATTTGAAAGGTTGTCACATTTGTAGAAAAATTATAGCTTTAAAATTTAAATGTTAATAGTGGAAGCTGCAACAGCAATGTTACCATAGCTCTTTGCTTTCAGAAAGCTGTTAAAAAAGACCAAATGAAATTTCCTGGGGATATTAAGCATACAGCAATGTAAATCCCAATGGCAATCCTAGGTCTAAAGAGACTGACTTTAGATTGACTCTCTACCCCAGCTCAGCACTCTGTAACTCTCACCTTTACAGTAGAGCTCTCCATCCTTGTCTGTAACGTTTGTAGATTCTAAGCTCTTCCCACAAATAGCGCAGCGGAAACAGGTCTTGTGCCAAGGCTGAGCAAAGGAAGACAATTCATTGTGTGGCGCAGAAAGTGCACAGCCAGCAGGTACAAGAAACAACGATTGCTTTGTGTGGTGTGGAAAGATTAAAATCCATTTGTAAATCTTGTGGCTTCCATTTTTAGTCATTCTGGGTTAGTCTGTTTTCAGTTACATTGTCTAATATATCTTCAATTGCCACTACAAATAAATGTTTATAAATATACCCAGAGATGGAGAAAGAGCCAGCTTTGTGCAGTAATCTGTGTTTGGTCCTCAGCCATCAGTAAGAAGCAAAAAATTGAAAAAGGTTTACAAAAAATACTAAATTTTAGACGTGTATTAGCAATTTGCAAACTCATCCTCCTGTTTTCTTTAGATGGAAAATATAAATGATCAAGGACCTTTTAGCTATAGTTTCTCACCCTTGTAAAACGGTGGGGTTTGTTTCCTAGTGCTGAAGTCACTACTTACTTTTCCTCCTCCCATGATCTTCTCTGCAGCATACACTGATTTGCCGCAACGGGGACATTTATCCACATCTACCATCTTTTTGGCAAACTTTGAAGCATTAGTTGGTGTTGAAGGGCGAGCAGGCTTTGGCGACCCCCTACAACAGACGTTTTTAAAGCTGCTTTAAAATGTTATCTTCTTTAGAAAAAGGATTTAATGATTTTTTAGTATCGCATTAAAAATACTAAATTGCTGGTCTCTGAAATGGAAAAGATGATAGAAAAAGAAGAAAATCAAAGTGTTTTATTGAATGCTGTGTTGTGTGATTGAGAAGTTGGTACTGGAAACTCTGATATTGCCTGTTCTCAGCTGAGTACATAGAGCTGGCAGCAGCCACATGTCGAAAAGATTAATGAAAATTGAGGTAAAAACCAATTTTCTCTCATTGAGAGGCAAGAGGGAAAATACAAGGAAAATGTGTTCTCTAGTCTTTGTAACTGGTTATCTACTGGTATTTGTCAAGCTGAAAATAAAAATTCAGATTTTCAGGCTTTAGTTTCATTAGGCAGTGAAACATTTGGACAAGGAATTGAGGTTCTTACCTGGCCTAGGGTCAAAAGGACATCCAAAAAGTAGCTTTATTTTTTGTTTCTGGACTTTGGGATTTATATCTTTGTATATAAAGCCTTTCACAGGATAATTTCTGAATTATCAGATAGTTGGACTGCAACAGGTCATTATATCCACAGGATGTGAAAATTTTTGGTGCAGAACTATGCCCGTAATGGATTTATACGGTACAAGGAGCTACAGTTAAATACATTAACTTTTAACAGGATTTTATTTCCTGCATGGCATATTGGTTAATTTGTTTCTTTATAGTAAGGCCACCAGAAGGAAGAAGCATTGTTGATTTAGAAATGTGCAGCTTTGAGAATTGCAGGAAAATCCTGTAAAAATGAACTGTCAGAGCTAATTATGTGCTTTTGGAAGATGGTATCCCATTAGAATTTCTTTGTTCAAACACTTTCTCAGTGTGTTTGTAAGTGTTATTAGAACGACTGGGAGGATTTAGAAATGTTATTTCCCCCATTGAGAGGAGAACTAACAGTATGTGGTAGTGTGATTATTTCTCTAAGAGTAAAACCTTGACTGTATTTTAGCCTCTAACAGGAAAAAAAGAATATTTTTCTGTGGTGAATGTGACTTTACCACTGTGCTACAAATGGCAGATTACAGTTGCGGTGAATATTTCCATGTGGGGTGGCATATAAAGGCTGCTTTTGCAGAATAATTGCTTATTGAAGAAGGGGATAATTTGTAAAGCAGGCTTAAAGAGATTGAGCATCATTAAAAACTGTAGATTACTGTGTCCATGGAAGGAAAATGTGTAGGAAAGCCTGCTCTGCTTCTTATGCTGGATGTTGTTATGGAAACAGAATAAAATATATAAAACACCCTGGTAAGAGACAAGCAGAACCAGAAAAAGGAGCAGTCACTGGGAATTAACTCACTGCTGCAGATTCAAGCCCAGGTGGTCTCCAGTGTCAGTGCTGAGACATCCGGCCCCTTGTCCAAAGCCAACACCTTTGGGACCATATTTTCTTCCATAACAGGTTTTGCAGTAGATTTCAGATTCATGAGCTGCTACTGTGGTGCTGTCCAGAGCCTTCCTGCAAGCCACTGAAAACAGGGAGAGAGAGGCATGTATCAGCATTTGCCCTTTCAAATTTAGATTTATGTGGTTTAAAATAATTTGAATTAGTATTTATTTTTGTTTAGCTTTAAAAATATGGGAAAAGGAGCCAATCAGTATAAAACTTGACTGGGTTGTTGCTGAAGTAAGTTATCTTGTACCCCCAGGGAAATCTAGACCTGTGAAGCTTGAAATGGACTTGAGATAACCATCCTGAACTCCCAAACCTTCAGAAAGGGGGAAAGAAGGTTGCAGGGGCATTGATGCCACTGTGCATCTGGATTTTTCAAAATATGTGCTCTGAGTCTGTGATGGCTTCCTCAGCTCAGCCCAGGCTGTTTTGATGTGGTGTGTTTCTGAAAGAGGCTCTAACGTTGACACCATGTCTGCAGTCAGGTAGAACATGTTGGGGTTTTTTTATCATTATTTGTTTGTTGGAGCTGTGATACTATGGCAAAGCAAGTGGCAGCTCTGTCTGACTTCCTCCAAGATGACGTGTGGCTGTTGCCATTCCCAAACAGAGCTCTTACAAATCATGTTTGATACAAAGAACAAAAGCTTCACTTAGCTCACTAAGAAAGGTCTGGCAGACTTTTGGACAGAAGGTGCCATAGGAATGCCCAGCTTTCATCAGGGAATACAAATTATGCCCTCTAGAGCTCTAGTAATAATGAACGAGGAAAAAAACAGTAGCTACACTCCTAATTACTTGGTGAAGAGTGTATGCCTGTGTTTGCTGCACCACTTTGGAAACTCAGTGTGAGACAGCCTCCATCCCACAGAGAGAGGAAGATCTTCCAATTCAGAGTATCTCTTGAAAACCAGGATTTTTTAATATGCTAAAAAATTACTATTTCAATACTTCTTACAAATTGTTCACTGTTCAACATGGTTGATTAGGAGTGGGAAAAAAATAGGCAAAAACTTTCTCTCCAGGTTCCTTAGAATAAATGCTTGCCCTGCAGAGGGCATTCCAATCATGGGCTATTGATAGCTTGGAAAACAAAGTTGCTGAGTTCATGTGTGCAACAGAAAGCTGTGAAATACAGAAGTGTTGGAAGTGGCTGCAAGTGCAAGCTCTGAAGGAGCTACCTGAGGGTTTGATTAGCCCCTTCCCCCTACATTTATTTTAAATGTCCTCCTCTGAATCCAGTTTATCCACCACAGGGAACTTACACCCTGGAACCTCTGCAGTTTTAATGATAGACTCCTAGAATGGGTTACGTCATCAGGGACTTGAAAGACCATGCAGTTCCAAGCCCTGCATGGGGTTGTTGCTAAGAGGCAGTATATGATACTAGTTATACATCCCCAGCTCTCTGGTTGTCTTTGCGGCTTTCCTCCCCTCTGTATTGCATGGAGAAGGAAATAATTTGAAAAGACCTTTATACTTAACAGAAATAAAATGAGGCACTTCTGTAAATGTGTGAGCCTCCTCATACTACAGTCTTGCTTTGAGATGATAATTATATTTGCTAAGGGAGTTAAGGGATGATGGAAACTCCAGCAGCAGATAAAATGTTTCTATTTCTGGTACCTTAGGGATAGGGTATCAATTCACCACGACAGATGGAGCAAAAGCCCTTGAAGTGCTATTGTTGAAATAACTTTGAGACCTGTCATCTGCCAACAGATCCTGTTCTCCCACTGGCGCTGAGGAGATCCAGGTTGATGGCATGAGGTCCTGCCAAATGTCCATCACAGCTGCACTTTGGGTAAAAGCTGTCAGTGAAACCACAGTCTGCAGGTAAACAGGAGTCTGCATGGGAAGAAGGGATTGCTGCAAACACTTTTCTTTCTTGCAGTACTTATAGGGAAAAACCATGGAGCAGAGAGAGAGTGATAAATATAGGTTAGCTTTTCTGATTCTTCCCACCTTAATAGGTTGCTTTGAACTGCTTATAATTCCACTGAAATTGAACTCTTTGGTCAAAAAAATACTGGTGTGTTTTGTGTGCCTCGTGAAATATAATGTGAAATAGAAGATATATTTGAAATAAGTTTATATAGAAATAGACAAAAGTGCAGCTAAGCTGTTTCCATGAGTTTAGGTTGGGGAAGATTGGTTTCCTTCTGTTGAGAAATGAAATCCTATAAGTGGTTCATAGAAAAGCCCATGAATGTGATACATAATCCTGAGGCACCCAGAGCTGCTGAACAGTGTATGTGAATCACGGGGGAAAGCAAAGCCAATTAGCATACCTTTCATATGCCAGCTGGGCAACTTTAGGTTTTGACCTTCAACATATTTCTGATGGGAATACTATTTTCAGTATCTAACCTATTAATAATTTAATTCAGACTTAAAACACAGGGAAAATTTAAAAAAACAAACAAACAAACAAGAAAACCCAAAACCAAAACCAACCAACCAACCAAACAAACAAACAAAAAAACCCCACACAACAAAATACACCACCAGCCAACCAAGAAAAGCCCCACAACAAACCAAATATTCAATAGAGCTAATGGATGTAAGTGGTTTATCATGAATCACTAGAAGAAAATAATTCAGTTGTACTAAGAACGAAGCTTATACTTGAGAAATATTCATAACTGTGCTGTATTAGGACAGCTGTTTTATTTTTATTTACTACTAATTGTTACAGGCAGAACATGGAAGCATGAAGGAGGTTCCAGTTGAGACCGAGATTTTCCTTTTACCATTCTGCAAGAATTGGCTGAAGGTTATCAGTTAGCTGAAAACATTTTTGAGGGAATCCTTTTTTTACTTGGCCTTTTAGACATCACTAAAGGTATCATTTGGACTTTTAGGCATCACTTTTAGGGCACCTGGAGAAAGGCAAAGACAGCTCAGGTGTATCCTTTGGACTCATTCTGCACAGTGCTGCACTGCATCAGCTAAGCACGTAATGTTAGTCTCATGCCTCCAAGTAAGAAGCCTCTATCCCTCCTGGAAAGGAGGGAGAAAATTGGATTCAATATATCCTAAACTGTCACACTGGAAGTCATACTGCAAAGTTACTAATTCCAAGTATTGTCTGCAAAGCAAACCCTTCAGCTATCTTTAGTTCTTAGCAAATTGTTTGCTCTCTCCCTCTCCACAAAGGGCAAACAGAGCTGAATTGGTACCTTCTCTTTGATTTTTTTTTTCTTTCTTTTTTAGAGTTTCTACCTCCCCTGCAGAGAAAGCAAAAAACCTGGAAGCCAAACATCATGGAGGAGTGTGGAGGGAAAGAGTAAGTGAAATAGGACTACATGAAATATGGGAAGGAGGAGACTGAAGTACGTGCAGAGTGCTGGTGGGAGGTTTTGATGACACCAGGGTCTTTCATCTTTTTGTTGTGAAGCAAATTAATGTCAGGATTCACTGTGAAAGTAATAATCTCCTAAAAGTAAAGACGTAATTATTCTTCTGTCTAATGAGTGCTGTTTGTTTAGTTCTGCTGGACTTTTTAATCTGAAGCAAACCTGTGATGTGCCACATTGTGGGACAGAAGGAAGTGTTTTCTGGAGATGGACCTAGATAGTGTGATTCTGCAGCACCTCAGTGTCCCTGAAAAAATCCATCTCCTGTTTGGACAAAGAAAAGCCAGGAACTCAAGAGGCAGATTGCTCCAGGTAAAATGCAGCAAAACTACCTGCCAAGTAATACAAAAATAAATGTTCTGAGTTTAATGGAAGAGTTATGCAGAGCTATAAGGGTGCTGTGATGTTAAACTATTCAGCCCAGCTTACTGCAGAGGAAGCACGACTTGTGGAAGCTCCTTCCATTGCACTGGATTTCCTCTGCGTGGTACACTGTCTTTTCACAGGCCCCACACTTGGCTCCTCCGCCCCAGTTCGGCATCCTTATCTGAAGGGTTAACCTAGGAAATCAAATTACATAAATAAATACAAGGGCAAATGGGAATTCTTTTAAATGGAACAGATTGATTTAAAAAAAATAAATTATCTTTTTCTCCCTCTCCAGTCAACTGCTACTGCTTACTTGCAATATATTTCATACCTGTGGGGTAGCAGAAGTGAGGGTGCTACCCTGGTGCTTTGGGGACAGGGACAGTTTAAATCCCTGTGATTCTCTCTTGTAAAAAAGGATATTTCTTAGCTTGGTATATTGTGATGGGAAATATGTGAAATGATTGCAAGGTGTTTCAGTGACAAGATGCTAGGACCACTCAACCCTCTTCTGGAAAAGAGGATCTAGAGTTTGTTTTCCATAAAATCGTAATTTTCTTTCAATACTGCCCTCTCATATACCCCAGCACAGGCTTTTCTGAGTTCCTCATGAAAAAGCCACAAGATAACTGTGCTGCACAGCCATTGTGAAGTAATAATGGATGGATTCCTGAGGTGTTTAAGGTGTGGGGTTTTTTCTTTATCAATTGCATTTAAAATCTAAACATCAGAGAAAAGAAAAGACCTGTGGCTACTGTTCCAGTTCTTGCTATTCCAGTCAGCGCTGGAGTGCCTTGCACAAGGTCACACAGAAGGGGACCAGCCCAGGTCTCCTAAAGTCAGCCTCAGTCCCTTCCCCGTGATTGTGCTGTCACACACCTGGAACAACCCCAGCCCTCAGCCTGCCATTCTGTTTTCTTGTTTGAGTCATCATTTCTGGAAAGACTGGGACGTCATCTTATCATCTGCACACCGTATTATCAGCTTGTTCCAAGCTCCTGGCAAAGGTCTTCCTCCTCCTTCTTGGAAAAGCATTCACCTTCTTATTACAGTTATTTTGAAGCCTGCTTCTACTATTTGTGTTTGACTAAATTCACCAAAAGGTACTTTTAACTAAGAGAAGGCTTTTGAAGGCTGAATCAGGCCTGCTACCTGAGAATTTTCTTCTTAGGTCAGATGATGGAGAGAGGTGATATCATAGCAGTGATGTAACAGAGCTAGTGTTTTCAATTAGTTGCATTTTAGACAAACATTTTATTATATATTTACATTGGACTAATATTCTGTGCTTATCATCATCTCAGTGATTTCTGCACTTGAATACTCTGAATTTCAGAATGAAATGAGCAATGTCTACATGCCAGCTCTGCACCCTGAGGGAAATCCTTTCTGACAACTAAGACCAAAAATTCTGCAGTGTTATAATAGAGTTGTCTGTCCAGCAAAAGGACACAGGAGCAATATTGCATGCACTGGAGCAATAGCACTAGAGACATGGCAATGGGGGCAGGTTTTGCAGTCTGTGTTTGATAACTGCAAATATCAGCATATCCAAACATCTCTGCCGTACCATAGCACTTATTAGCATATCCTTAACCCTGTGTAGTTAGTCACTGTTGTGACTGCTGCCTTCACTAGACAGCATACCTGTCATCCTCGTGCAAGATCCCATCTCTCCTCCTCTTTGAGAGGCTGATTTATGCTCAGCTGAACACCCTCCCCAGCTCAGTCAACCCAGCCCTCTGCTGTCATACCACAGCAGCATCATTAATCTCTTCCAGACCCTCCCAGGTCCCTTGGGAGGCTGCTCAGGAGCAGAATTGTTCTGGCAGTTACAAAATAGTAATGGTGCAGAAAAGAAATGAAAACCCAGCTTTCTTCTTTCCCCATTTATCTGTAACTTAACAGGGGAGAAACAAAAAAACTTCTGTAGCTGAAATAAGAAACAAAACTAACTGTGCACAATAAACAGATGACGAATCTAATCTCTCTCACTCAGTGAAGCCTTTACGGAATAGCACTGTCAAATTGGTTTTTCCATTTCTTTTAAATGTGAGATAAAGAAACAGAAAGGAATCTTTCATGTAGATAAAATCTTATTCTTACTCTGCTATTCTATATTTTCTTCTATTTTTAAAGTACTTTTTTATTTGTGCCATTTTTCTTTCTCTTATGAAAACAGATCAAGCAATGCTTCAAACATTTTAAAAGAAGGAAGAGCAACTGTGGGTAAAAATCAGTTTTGTGACACTTCCTTTAAAATTAAAATGAGATTTTTGTGTCTACAGTGTTCCCTCTCAAGTCAGGTTTCCAGTGGAATCCCTTTCCAGCTGAGGTAGCACTGACAGATGCCTGGGAGGAGAGTGGTTTGTACCTCTGGTCTCTGTAAAGCTGCTCCTTCTCTCTTAGCTCTCCTCGAAGGCACACCAAGCTTCCAAGTCTGTGGCAGCAAGAATGGTTATTGGAAAGTAGCTCCAATTACATCATCAGCTGAAGGGGAAAAAATAATCTCAGAAAAAGTCTGATAAATTGTGATAGTGAGCCTTGTGCTCTCAAGGGCTGTGGTTACAGCTCTTAGAGAGACCATTGTTCCTAAGGCTAATTATAGTAACATGACTGGGCATGCATACACATTTTCCATGTTTTTTTGGCATCACCTGATGGGAAGCTGTAGGAGAAACAAGAAAGGCATGGCAGAAATACTCCCATAAGGATACTGGTGTAAGAACAGCAGTGCATGCCATGATGTCTGTGCTGGCTGGAGGAACAGCTGAGTGAGGAGTCAGGGCACATCCATGCTCTTCCTGTCTGGGCTCATCGGAGATGAGTGGTGATCCCTGCAGATGCTGCCTGTGCAGCAGAGTTATCATGAGAAAGTAATCTCCACAGGGGGTGTGCCGCTCATGGTTTTGTACTCACCTAAATTATAACGGTGGATAAAACTCCATCATTTCAAATAGAACTCAGTCTCCCATTTGTCATCAGAAAAAAATAGATCCAAGGTCTCCACTTCCCATAATTTCACTGTGTACCAGTGTCTAAATCCCCTTGAATTTCCCTGAACTTTGTTGTCTTAATCTCATTAACTTTTCATATCTGCTTATCACATGGTACTTGTTATATTCTGGTGATCTGGTGGGAAGTGGAACAGACTCATGCTAAATGTAAGAAATGTCTGACACAGAAACTTCTGAGTGTTGATGTTTCAACATGTGGGCACTCAGGGTGCTGCTAAGCTGGAGGAGTGTTCTTGGGCTTGCTCAGTTACTACTCAGAAGTTTGTATCATTCTTCAGAATATAGTTTCTATATAGAGCAGAATTTATACACGAGATGTGCAGCCAATGATTCATGCCTCCCGTATTTAAAACTTATATTACTACTTCGTAGGTTGGGCTGGAGCAAGGAAGCCTTTGAAGTGTTAGTGTGCTCTGCACAGGCATGAAAACATTGTGAACCATCATCTTTTGGGCTGTTAGTCATACTGTCCAAATCTGGGTGTCACATCGTTGCCGCAGAGTGTCTCTCTCTTTCTCTAGTCAAAGTGCTGTTGATAAGTATAAAATAAAAAAATACATTTTGATCCAGTGATCTAAATAGGTGGTGGATGCAGTATGGGCCTGATGAAATGTGGAGGAGTAAAAGGCAATGCTAATGCCTGACTGTGCAGGTGAAAAATGTAATTCATTAATTGATCAATTGGAATTAATTCTGGTGCTTCCTTGCTAAACACAAGGTCTTCCCTTCTAAATGCTAGTACATTTGACAGTCTAGAGGTCGGTTCTTATCAGAATGGACTGCAGAGTTGTGTTTTGTGTGGCTGGCAGGTGCCACATATCCCACAAGGTGGTTTTGAAGAGGATAAACAGAATGGGGAATACTGGTCTTTGTGACCACTGGTAGTAGAAATGCTGAGTGGGGAGTGGTGGGCAGGGTGTGCCTTCATCTCTCTGCATTTTAGTCCCAGCTAAGCTGCTTGGTCTAGACTCAGCAGATAAGAACACTGATTCCTTGATCCTTATCTAACGAACAAGCAATAATAATATAAATCTTGAACGCTACTGTCTACATTGAAATGCAAAGTATCAAGGCTGTATTTGAAATGCTTTCCCCAGCTGTAGTCTGTGGGAGATGGCAATGCAGCCAGAACTTCACTCTGGTATCTAATCACAGCTCTTCTGTGACCTGTCCTATGACCACCATGACTCATTTGACTGTCCTTAGAGGTACTCACCCCACCAGGACCATGAGAGTCGCAAGATATGTCTTCCTTTATATAATAGCAATAAAATGCTGCTGTGTTTTTTTCTGCAACTGACACTCACAGTGAGGTTTTATTTTGATGCCACTGCATCTCAAAAAGCTTGGAGGTGTTTCTGTCAAAATCTAGCCCCTTGTGGAACGTACTTCACCCTCAGCAGGCAAGATTCACAACAGAGGGAACATTTGTGTTTGAAGATTGAGCTCATTTGATGGAGATGTGATCTTGTTATGTGTATATCTGGTATTCCAATGCATTCAGTGGACTGTGGCTATAGGTAAATTTTATTAGTTGGTGTCATACATTAAGCTTCCTCCATAATCTCATAATAACCAGCATTTTCCCCTTACTTCTGCAGTAAAGCAACACAGAAGAGGTCAAGGGAGATGAATTCTAACACTGGGAAGTAAATATTGGTTTTTCATTGACACGGGTCTCACTAAGTTACACATTGTTCTTTGAAACAAAAGATTTTAACTGACTTGATGTGTAGCGCATGATGTGCATTGCTGAGACCTGATAGTGCCCATTCTCTTGCTTTCATCTCTGTTCTTCCACTTTTCTATTATTTTCTAGTCTAGTAATGCCTAATTTCCTTTGAAACATCCTTGATGCGCACTTTTGCAGAAATTTAAGATTGCATCTCCAAAAAATATGGTATCCTGACACTAGAACAAGCTACTTCATTCTGACTTAGAAACCGACCATACACCATATTCATATGCTTGTACATTCGCACTCATAGTTCAGCCTGATCCACGTGGCTGTGGAAAGCTGCATCCTGCTGTACAAATGACCCATTCATTTTTCCAGACCAAATCCTGGGCTGTCAGCTTTCACTATTCCTTCCACAAGATCCTTCTCTAAATCCTTATCCCTGCACTAAGTCTTTTAAGTGCCAGGCAAAACAATTACAGACTTTGAAATAGCACTATGGTGACTGAGATAAGACACAGAATTATTTTATCTACATACATGGCTTTATTCTCTGAAATAATTTTACCTTTAGGCAGAAAACTTTCCATAGTAAAACACATATGGATTTACGGATTTATGGATTTTTATATTAATTACTGGGGAGGTTTTCTGAAGACTTGACTGATCATGCTCTCTTGGAATGCTTGAATGATGGATTTGGGAATAATTCTTTCATTCTGCACTCTAACCTAGCCATATTTTGTCAACTCTGCATAGAAGTTTTCCTCTTATTTGATATGAAACCAATTGGTCACCACCATCAAATATTTTGAAGATTGAGAGGGGTTGTTTTGGCTATTTGCTTCTAGGATACTATTATGAAAGCACACAATTTGTATGCTGTGTACGTGTGCTGTCCAAAGACTGTTTGCAGAAAAATTCTGTAGCTTTATAAAAAAAATTTTAAACATTCTGAAACTTCTGTTATCCAGTCTTTCCTAGTCCAAATGAGTGTCTCTAATGAGGATCTCCTCAGCTCTGCTCTTGCAACACCAGTAGCTGCTTGCCTGGCTGAGCCAGAAGAATCTCTCTTTCTAGTAGCTACTCCAAACTTAAAACCCTGCTCTGTAAGACTCACATTTCTGTACTGTACTATACTTACATGGTTTTCTTTGTCAGGCAATTAATTGCTACTGCCATCTTTTAGGAATAAAAAAAATACCCAAGCTCATTTTGGCAGAACCCAAGTGAGACTTTACTTACCAGAGTGGCTTTGAAGTTTCTCCCTCTTTTCCCGGGTCTCAAAGGGTTTGAATGGGAGGGGTTCCTGCTCTCTTTAAATGCAGTGACCACTTCTGTCAGCCCTATAAGCTGGGAGGGGAGGGGTGTAGGAGTTTCAGGGGTCTGAGCAATGCCATTGCTATCACCAAGCTGAAAATAGCCTCTGACAAAAGCCTGGCATTTTGTTCCCTTATGTCTACTTGTGAGTAGGTGGACAACAATGCAGCCCCTTGGATTACACATAAAGGACATTCCTGACTGCAGCCTAACAGATCAGAAATAAAGATTAAAGTTTTATACTTGCTGAACTGCATTGCTTAAATATGAATCATAAAATAACAGTCCCTGAAATGACGATCTAGTTATTAATTTGTTAAAAATAATAATAAAACTTGTTTGTAGCACCCCTAGGAAAACAATAGTTTTAAACTAAATAGCATTTCATTCTGCAGTTCATGGTTTGAGAGATACAACTGGTTTGTCTTCTAGGATACAGGGGATTATGCTTTTAACTCAAACCTTTCCCTTTTTTACTGTTTTTAGGCTTTAAGGTGGGTTGCTAATATGTATAATATTAGCCTGTGTAATTATTGCAATTATATTTGCCATGCTTAACTGAGCCCCTTGGAAATGAATGTGGCTGCAGATGTGTTAGAGATATGGATAGTAAAGCATGAAGCACTTTTTTACCCAGCTTTATTTTAAGGGCTTTAAAGGTTTAGAACCTAATTCTCGTTTTCTGAACAGATGCCTGAATTTAGCAACTTTGTTTAGGATCATGGACTTGGCTGTGTATGAAAGGGCCCATCCCAGGGGTTAAACACCAAAACTCTCAAGTTGAAAGTCTCAACCTGAGGACTTGCATGGAAGCATAAGAAAATTAGATGCCAAATCCATGTCCGACTTCAGGATTTAGGGGTCTGTTAGCTGAGGCTGCTAAGAAAACTCTTAGGAACCTATAAATCTGTTTGCTGATGAGTCTGGCAGGGATTTTATAATGCAGAGACAGGTTCTTGGTGTAAAATTGAAGGACTATTTCTTTTCTGAGCAGAAGGGCTGGACCCCATCTCTTCTTGGTCATTCTCCCCAGATAGTTAATGAAACTATTCTATATCAGAAAAAGTCAAATGCAGAAGGGACAGTGCAGTGAGGATTCATTTTAAGAGGCCAGCAAGGAGGAGTTGGGGCAGGCTGAGCTCCCTCTTGGAATACATGGGAAGCACTGAGAAGCTTCCAAAATGTTTGTATTTGCACCCTTGGTGACTAATATTAGGACCCCTGACATTTGAGAGGGATAAATCTTCTCTAATATTTACTCATATTTTATAGATCACTTACTTGGATGGATTTGCACTATAACCAACTGCAAGGAAGTCTGCGTAGAAAATTTTTGCTCCAAAATTTAAGTATTTTCCCTTTGGTTTTGGCAGAGGATTTAAGGGGAAAATGCAGGAAGAACTTTCCATTTTCCTGGTCTTGGGTGCTGCCTAATTTCTGTGCTGCTGTGTGCCCCTGTAAGGATTCCTGAAAGGATCTTTACAGCTCCAAGGAACAGCTGGATCTAAACAGGTTAGTTGGGATTACCTGTAATTCCAAGTCAACTGTGGGATTGGAAGAAAAGACTCGAGATATGCAACTGGAGTTGCATATGCATGAACTGGAGTGAGAATGTAGTTTTCTATAAATCAGACGCAAGGATTTAAAAACCCTGCCCCGAGAGCTAGAACACAGCAATTCAACAGCAAAATCCACCTGGGGATCAGAGGGACTTCCCCAGAGCACATCATGTACTCAGGGCACAGTCCAGGGGAGGTGAGGCAAGGCGGGAAGAGCAGGGAGCTGGGCTGTTAAATGCAGGTCTGCTGGGCCATGAGATCCTTGCAGCTTTCAGCCTGCAAATCCAACACACAGAAAGTGCTTGTGAAAAAGCAACTACCTGTGTCAGGAGCCAAGCAAGTCAGAAAATATGCTCAGCTTTCTCAGCACCATGTGTGAGTGTGAGACCATTTCACCAAGCCTAATTACTGCAGTTTCTCAGTCTGTCAGCTTTAGTGCTCAAAAATGAAAGGGGTGTCGTTTGTTTTTTTGCCTTTATATTTACAGAATGAAATTGATAGCAGGTGTAAGAAAGATCAGCTATCTCTTTGGAAAAGAAAAAATACTCAGTGGTTTAGAGAAAATTCTTCCATTTTCCAGCTTTTATTCTTCTACCCCCCCATTTAGGAATATTTCAATAGTGATCCTATTCTGTCAGGTGTATTTTGTATTAGAACTTTACACTATTAAAGAGCAGATGAGTTTTACTGTGGTAGCTGTTTTAATGAATTTTTTTTAAAGCAGTCTTGGGCTTTGCTACCATTTCTATCCCAGGTTGGTCTGGGCAGGCAGATACACTGTATTTTTATTTAATTTGTTAGCTATTAGTTGTTATCTGAGTGTGAACTGTACAAGGACTCTTCATCTTTCTTCATTCAGTGTCTATGAGATACTGCTGCTCATATTTAAGTTGAAGTGGGTTTGATTAGACACGTTCCTGAATGCTCCAGAGCAATATCTTATTTCCTAACTGTTTTGTTCTAACTTGTTTTCAGGAGTTGTAGTATCTACTGATAAGAGTCCAGAAGTTACACTGAGTTACAGAACACACTTTTTCACACCATTTTCCTCCATTTCCTTCAGAACACAGCAACCCTTGCCTGACAAAAAAAGAATGAAGAGATGCCAGTGAATATGCAATGTATAACTTAGGTAATCTAATCTGATCAAACAGAAAAAGTCAGTCTAGAGTTTTATATAAGTTTAATCTGAACAAATTGATTTAAAAATACAGTATAAATAATTCTTAACTTATATAAAAATTGATTAAGAAAATTTGGGTTTTTTTTTGTGCTTCTTACTAACTTTACAAAAGAGCATTATTAAACACAGAAGCAAAACATTTTAACTATGGCCTTTTTGCTAAGACATAAAATATTTACACACTCACAGTACTTTTTTTTGGTGCAAAATATGTACTGACTGATAGACTGTGTATTTTTGTACAAAGAGAATTTCAGCTTACTTTGCATAGAAGAAATCAATACACGCTCACAAAAAAACCCCACTAGATACATAACTTTGTTGTAAAAATACTTCAGGTAAGCCTTTTGGAAAAATTCATTAGGCATTAACTTTCTCCTTAAGAGTCAGTTTTATTTTCTAAAGCATCAATTAAGGCTATTCCAGCATTGAGGTCTTGGCAATACATGTCCAAACCATTGTCCATCATACAATGCCAGACGTGTGCAGTGTGTTACCAGTAACTTTGTCTGCTAACACAATCAGGAATTCGCTATCCCAAAGTTAGTCTTCTGAAACTTCAAGTTTTCGTTGAGGAGCATATAGAGTTCCTTGAGAGGTTCTCTGGGTACCATCTGAGTTTGCAGATAGTGAAGGTTCTGTGTTTGGCCCTCCTGGTGTGCGGAAAAAGTTTTCTGTAACTGCCTGAGGCTCCTGAGGCTCCTTTGGAGCAGAAGGCTGAAAAGAGAAAGTTATTTTCATTTATGGAGGAATAAAAAGTAAATTCTACTTCTAAGTTTCTGCAGGATGTTAGCAAACTTTTTTTTTTTCCTCTGAAATATAAAAACTTTAATTTTTACTGAGAGGGATATACCTGCATTCCTTGATATATATATGTAAATACATAAAAATATGGTTTCTCTAATTCCCTTCTTTTTTAACACAAATAGATATTAAGCAATACAGTATTACATAAAATATACAAGAAACTTCCTGTGGGGGAAAAAAGTATTTAAAATCCTGTACAGTCCTATCCTACCAAAAGAAAAGCTATCATTAAACACAAGTTGAGGGTAGATTAGGTAAGTAACAAGAAGGAAAGATAAAGTAACAAAGGGACAATTTGTTAATAAGCACAATCTCAGATCTATGTAAAATCCTCCCTCTAAAACAGTTGTCTCTTCACATCTTGTCATCTTCCAGCTGGCTCCACTTCCACCACAAATAAGTCACTTATCTTCCTTGCTAACCTCTCATTTCTACTGTACTTAGGCTGGCCTTCACTGCTAGCTCTTTTTGGGCAGTGCTGATTTCTAAAGATCAAAAAGAAATGTTTATTTATAAATTTTACCTGCTGTAAGGGAATTACTGCACTGTACTTCCCACTCAACCCACCATGGTGGAGTTGCAATATATTTTGACTCACCTTCCCTTCTTGCATGCTTGTGCTCCCTGAGCTATGGCTGATATTTTCTGATTGGGAAGAGACTGGCATGTGCTGAAGAACAGGATTTGCAGGAACTTGCACACCAGCAGGTAGTAGTCCTATGTGTTGCAGCATCAAGTTCAGAACTGAGGAGCTCGGATTTGGGGCAGAACTGGTACTGCTTGAATTGAGGCAAGAGTTGCTTAGTACAGGTGCAGCAGCTATGGAATTTGGTGACAGCATTATGTTCAAGGGTGTTATGTGAAAAGCAGGAATATTGACTGTTTTCAGGTCTGAGGCTGGCATTGGAATGACACCTGGAACAGAAACATCAAGTGTTGAAAGGAACTAGGACAAACTGGCCCCAGCCCCGCTGTTCCTGTCTCCCTGGGCACTCACCAGTGATGGGAGAGCTATAGGCTGTGTGCTGCAGAGAACACACCCCAGCCTTCTCTTTATTGGAGCACTCTGCCTTGTTGCCATGGGTGCAGTGAGTCAGAGGAATAAGATAACCAGACGGAAAAAAAGTCTGAGAAAGAATGACAGCACACCTTTAGCCCAAACACGTAATAAACAAACCTCGAATGTTTTCTCCAAAACTGCAATCCTCCCTTGCCTTTTTCTTATTCTTTATCCTCCATGTCCCCAGGATACCATATCCCATGCCTGTACTATTGAAATGAGACGCAACAGACTCAAGGACATGCTCTTTCAATTAAAACCACAGAAGTCAGCTGGCTCCATTTCCAGCTGATACTCTTGGTGGGGAACTGGAAATCCACATGGGATTAACACAGTACAATTTGACAAGATGAAAAACAAACCCTGATACTGAATACTATTTTTCCAGAAGAAACATCCTGGACCCAATAAATCATCACCTCACCTCACTCTTGGATTGTGTTTTTCATAAAGTACATATTGAAAGAAAAATCTTTTGCATTTACACAGTCTGTTTTTGTCAACAGAACTGTTCTTTGTTCAGGTTCTCCAGAGCAATTGCTCTTAACTGCAGAGTACTAAATTTTACTAATGAAGAGAGTTTAATGTGATTCTGTTTCAAAGTATTTCACAGTAAGTATATGCAAACACAGGACTGGAGAGGTAAGGGATCTCAACATTGCCCTCAGGTCCTTAATGTGACCTTCATTCCAATGGAAACATGAAAGCCTCTTTATGTCCTCTTATTTGTGTACTCAATGCAGAAACAGAAATCGTACATTCCTGCAAAATAAGGTTTTAAAAGCACACTAAAATTAGTTCAACCAAAGATGACCTATGCAGGTGTTGTTCCTTATAGTTTTGTTTCTTTTGCGGACTCCAAGCAATGTTTTCCCAGGGAATGGCAACACAAATCTTACCTCAGGAGCAGGAATGGCAAATGCCACAGGTATGTCTTGTTTTGTTTTGATTTTATCTTCATCTTCTGGAATATTTTCTTTTGTACATTGGTCACAGCAACTTGCCATATTTTGATCTACTGTTTTGGTTTCATTCTGTCTCTCTTCCTGGACATTGTCCATTTCATGATTCGTTTGTGAGCTATTGAAAGGTGTTTTTTCATTCTTAGTGGATTCTCCCTTTGAAAAAAAGTACATGCAAAAAGAAAGGCAGGTGTTGTAAGGCTTAACGATTTCAATTAGAGCCCTACAATGATATTTATACATTCTTAAAAAGTGGAAAGCAAGATTTTACTTCCTCCTCTTTCCCAAGTTTGTGCTACAAAAATTTCTGGTCACTAATATAGCCAGATCCATGTTATTACCTCTTGTTTCTTCCCAGCTAGTGGATGTTTGATAACATGTGCTGTCATAACACACCCATAACATATGATGACTGTTTTGGAAAGCCAAATTGACAGCAGATTTATAATTTACAGAGATGCTAAAACAATCAGCAAATGAGGAGTAGAAAGGAATCCAGTCCCAATCTCTCCATATACATCAAGTTTATCTGAACCTCTTATTCTCTTCATGTGCTGTTCTATTTGGACTAAAACAACCCAACACTGGGTGGAAATATTTAGAAGGTATCAGGATTTTGGGACATTCCCTGTTCAGTGACTTTTATACATCTAATTTCCCTCTTACCACCTCTAAAGCCAAGAATGGATGCCAGTGAGTTTAGAGAATCCTAGAATTCAAGGGACATTGAAGATCACCTGCTTCCAACCTCACTCCCAACCTGACCTACTTCAAAATCATAGGTAAGTTTTGACATAGTGTTTTGTGAGTTGTTTGATTTTCACTACACCTCTACATTTTATCTTCTTAGATACAAACCCCAGCCCCTCAAACATCAGCAGGCACAGCAAATGAACACCATTTCTTCAAGCCTGATGTTATTTAAAACGCCTACACTCAGTGACAGGCTCCTACATCACTTTAAAAATGAGTAGGTGGCAACATCACTAGACCATCAAATGGCATTTTAAAACTAATTTAACTTACCAAAGAAGTATCAAGATTTTCCTCATCACTTTTACGCCTTTTAACTAAATTCTTCTCTGGTAATGCTTGTGATCTTTTAAGGCACCGCTGAGATGAAGTTTCTGACTTTGTTTCAGATCTTTCTTCAGTTGCCAAAGGTTTTGTAGGCTCATCTGAACCTCTCTGAGTGTTCCCTTCCTCAGTGGTTATTTTATTTAATACTTTTGAATTATTACTCTTAATTCCAGTTACACTAGAACATGGCAGAGGCTGCAACATGAAGCCTGGGCTATAGGTTGTCACTGTGTGGGCTTGGGAAGGGTGCAGATAGATTGCATATGAAATCCCAGACTGAGGATGAGGTAGGATGACTGGCGACACAGAGCTGTGGCTTGCAGAGCACACCCCGAGAGGCTGGCTCAGAGCTGGCTGCTGAGAGGGTTCAGGCTTGGGGACAGCCTCAGGCGAGGACAGGGCACATTTCACTTGCATCTCTTCTGCTGTCCTTCAGCAAAAAAACAAAACAAAAAAATCCCAAACATGTTTTAATTCCTTTGTGCATAAATGAATGTCCTGACAAATTATCTTCTGTAATACAAAGACTTAAAATAAACTTGTACTTCTCAATCCACTTAAAAGAAAATAAATTAAAAACTAGCCTGCAGTACTCAGGGTTACTGGTTTTTGCAGGCTATTGCCCAACTCAAACTGAACATAACTTTAACTTGTTCTCACCTTTAAGCTTGTGTAAACTTACTTGGATTGTCCTTCCAGCTGATGTTTAGTGATTGCTGGAAACTGAGCTATTGTATTTGGAAAAACTGGTAAACTTTGATAAGTACCTGGTTGGAGGAGAAGAACAAATCAAAACTGTGAGTACATCAAATTCAGAAGATAAATTTTAACTTTAACTTGAGAAGACTGCACTGTGTAATGTAACATACATATTTAATGAGACAATTTATCCTCAAACTCAGCCCAGATTTGATTTGATCAACTGGACATCAGTTTACATGAAATTTTAAAGACCCCAGAGAGGATCCCTAGCAAAAACATGAACATTGACAGGTAATTTTCTGGCCATTTTTTTGGAATACGAAACTGCTTATGATCCAAAGCAGAGTTTCTCAAACAAAGCAGGCTCAGAGAAGATCCAGTATTCAGTGATTCTAGACAAACAGAAGGTTTATAGCCATTTCTATATTTTTGACAGTTCTTAAGATGTATTTTCTGAAAGGAGGCACCACCCATGTATCTGCATGTCCTCTGAGAAGAGGGCAAGCCCAAATATTTAATGCAAGACTACATCTGACTTAAAAACAAAGAAAAAGAAGTTTCTAAAAGAAAAGTTAGGAAAAGATACGTACTGGCACTTATTTTAACTGGGCTGGTTGGAGCAGACTGGATCTTCCTTCTGTCATTCTCTATACTCTTAACTAATTTTATTAGAGATGAATGCCGAGTGAAGTTTTGCTTTCCTTTTGAAGGAAAAAGGGCTTTTGAACACTGCTCTTTGGAAGGGATTGGTTCTGAAATAGGTGGGGAACAGGCTGTAGAAGTTGCTTCAAGTTTTGTATCTGAAAAACAGCAAAAAATAAAAAAATACATATCATATGCAAATTCAGTAATTAAAAGCAATTATTTGAGCCTGGCTTATAATTCTTGAAGTAACATGCAGCAGCAAACATGGAAACTCAATAATCTAAACAGGTGAACCTCCACTGTGTGCAAATAGATGCTGGCTGCTGTGCTGTTAAGGACAGTGATGTGACTAGTAAAAGATTTTCTGCTTAGTTATTCTGTCTTTTGGTCAAAGTTCTTGTAGAGAAAAAAAAACCAAAAAAACCCAGTGAATATCATCAGCAGAATTAAAGGAAATGATACATACACCTACCCTGAGTATTTGGCAAGACCTCAGGTCCTGTCCACTTGAATGCTGGTTTTCTACCTCTCTCCTCTGTAACGTGAACTTTTTTGATAAGCTTAAGGCTGCTGAGAACATTTGCTATGTCATAAAGTCTTCTAATTTTGGCTGAAATAAAATAAATAAATGTAAAGTATATCAATGCAATTAACAAGTTAGCATGTGTCAGAAAAAGAAACATTGTAACACCCTTTAAACAGATAAAAGGAAAAAGCTTTTTAAAAAATTAAAAGAACAATTTTGTGGAACAGGTGAATGAACACAATGAAATAACATTGTGACACAAAGTTTACACGTAAAATAAAATCACATAAATACAGATCTAGAAGACACTGCAAAGTTTGTTACGATAAATATGGAAAAAGAACATTTTCAAAACAAGTTAATTTCTGTGCAATGGTCAAACCTACACAAATCTCTTAGTAAATGTAAGAAAATTAAAAGGCATGTACACACATGCAATGGCAAATGTGGGAACTGGAGGGAAGAAAGACTAAAATCAAACAGGGTAATCATCCTGCATGTCTTCCCTGTCTCTAGAAAAAGTTTCAGGTAGAAGTCAAATTCCAAGTGAGTTCTAGAGTAAAGTGAACGTGCTTAGGTCATGGAATTTTTTGGCTTCATAAGCAAGAATATGGTAAAACATGAGACTGGTACTTGAAATACAGGTAGACAGATGGAATGCCCTGAAAATGCTTTTATTGTGAGACAGGCTTTTCTTATGGAAGAACAAAAACAAGCAAAAAACCTTACTGAGTAGCCACCCACCCTCTCTGTGCTGCTGTGAGGCAGTGGAAATTAAATCATGAACTGAAAACAAGGATCAGTATCTGCATAGACACATTTCCACAAAAAAAAACCAAAACCAAAACAAAAATTAACCCAAACAAGCAAAGAAATCCAAGAATCATGGAAGAGTCTAATTTTCAAGGAAACCCACAACTATCCCTAAAAAGCAGCACATTTTTAATTATTATATATCTACTGACCTAGACCTAGAAATACCATTTCATTTGAATGGAGAGGAAGGGGAGGAAGTGTGAAGGAAACTGAGAGAAAGGCAAAAGAATGAAGAAATAATTGGCAGTTAAAGCACAGGGTTTCACTTCCTCACACAAGTTGGTCACAGGACATTTATAGAATTTTTCTAGATTTCTACCAAGTTAGTTGTGTGGCCAGGACACAGATTTTGCATGATTCATCTTTGGTGAAATGATGCTGAAAACTTTGACAGGCTGCTTGAGGAAAGAGAAATTGTTACCAATATGGAGCCTTACGACATTACTTCAGGAGAGAGGATTTAATGGACTTTTCCTCTCAGGCATTATGTATCAATGACCATACAAAAATTACAGACTGCAGAAGGTGTTTAGTGAGTTTTTGAAGGCTCAAATAAATATTGATGGCTGGAAAAATTAGACAAATTTTTTCATTATATGAAGTAGTAGTGAGATAATTCACTTAGCTTACACTTGCTGTTGTACTTACTTTTAAACTTGCTTTTATCTAAGTCTTCTAACTGATCTTCTCCAATCAGGATTTTAGCCGCAACTTCAAGGCTCACTATTTGAGGTGTTGATACAAGAAACAGCATCACAAATTTCTGACTCATCACTCGTAAGGACTTGTATTTCCTGCCATTCACTGATGCTGCAGCAGACAGGAGAAAGGATTAAAGTATTCAGTGACACACTAGCTACAAACATAAAACGCTGAAGAAATTTGTCAGCTATAATAATTGTAAGAATAACACATGGACTAGGCAGGGCCAATGCTGACTCCAGAATCATATTTCTACATGACAAGTGTCTTGGGTTGCAATATAGGATGTGACCAGAAATGTGTATTCTATCACCATCTGTTGAAGCCGGGTGGGGTAGTGACCCTTATCTCCATGACACATACTATCTGCTAGTGGGCCATCTTTAAGACTAGGTGGGCAATCATCTTTATCTTTTCCACAACCCATCCTCCCTCCAGGAAGATATCATCTGCTGCTGAGCCATTAAGTCCTACAGTATGACTGATAAAATTACATCATCCCACTGGGAGATGCTCCAGCCAGGGAAAGGAGCCAAGCCTTTCCTACCTAGATAAAAACGGAGCTTTTGGACAGCAAGTTACCTTCTTTCCACTGGATTCCAGAGGAAAACCAGACTCTTTTTCCACATCATCCCTGGACCTTCAGAGGAAAACTGCACCTTCTACAGGACCACTGTTTCAGCTGAACCACATCTGCCACTGCAGGGGGACTGTAGCCACCATTTAATGGCACTGCTACCAACACCCTGACTGACGGGTGTCAGGTTGTATTCTGATTCTGTCAGAGTTGGGATTGTTCTTTGTAATACTGCATATCTATCTTAATTTTCCTAGTAAAGAACTGCTATTCCTAATTCCCATATCTTTGCCTGAGAGCTCCTTATTTTCAAAATTAAAATAATAATTTGGAGGAAGGGGCTTTACATTCTCTGTTTCAAAGAGAAGCTTCTGCCTGTATTGGCAGACACCTGTCCTTCAAACCCAGGACAACAAGTAACAGATGACTGGATGGATACTAAGTCTAACTACAAAGAAGAGAGGGTGATGTATCCCACATAAACATTTCCCATTGCCTGACTTATACTCTTTAAATATGCTTAACCCTTAATTTAAATTTCTTCCACGAATCAAAGCTAAATTAATAAAACAAATTGAGTAATTTATATTTCGAATTTCTATAACATTCAGTAATAATTTCTGGTTTCTACAACAATTCAGTGATAATGGCGACTGCATTATATGTTGGTGTATTTGATAGTTTCACCTGATGTAGAAACAAATTACAAGAACTGAATGAATAAGGCAAGTGAAAGAGTGCAGAGCACTTTTTCTCACCACAAACAGTTGTGGTGCTTTTGGGGCAGCACCACCTCAGAAAAAAAAAAAAAGGAAGGCTAATAAATGTGGGGTTTTTTTCCAAGTTCATAGAAATGTATCATTTCAAGTACATATTATTCTTGGCATTATAGAGAATTATTACCAGCACGAAATTCCACTCCTGGAAGCTCGACAAAAGACATTTCTGACTGCTCACTTGAGCCAAAAGAACTTGCCATTTCTTCATTTCTTTCACTGTCAGGATCGAATTCATGCTCATACTCTCTTTTCTTGATCATCTGGATTTGCTGTATGTATTTGTTCTCTTCTCCCACCTTTTTCAGGGCTTGCAGGGTCTGGGGGAGGTTGTGGCGCCCATGCCAGACGTATCTGTTCCTGGCCAGGCGGCTCACCATGTGCAGGCTCTCCAGCACGTTCACAATGTCATAGATGCGCCTGCGCTCCACGTCTGCTGGGGAAAAGGCGAACCTGACATCTCCACCAAGTAAAATATGTGTACTCATGCATTATCTGCAGCACAGATTCCTGCCCTTCCTCTTAATATACTTCTAAATCATTTTTGCCAATTCCACATCACAAACTGAAAATAGCCCTCACAGGTCTTGCCAGCAAGTAAAACAAATCTTGCTTCATATATGGAAGGACATGCTGTTCCAGAGTTATACTTGGCTTTCAGCATTCCTTAAGAAATAAAATTTACTTTTGCCAGAAGAGCCATTACATGAGTTTCAAAAAACAGAGCGTTTTTAATTATTCACTGCATTGATTTTAGATTGTGTCCTTAAATAGCCTTGGAAACTCATGGTAGGAAAACTGTTTTATTACTTCATTTTACATTCTGTTTTATTAACACACTATTCTTTTCTCATTTGTCTGGTAAACTCCTGATTTTGACTAGACATTTCCCAAAAGATACATGCTTTTGTAGAAAAAAAAAAATCTAAATCACACGGCTTTAAAATTTTTATAACTATTATCCATATATAAGCTGTAGAATACTGCTTATATAAAGCTTTTCATTTAAAAAAGCTTCAGCTTGGTGTTATAAACACAGACACCGCAGAAATCATTGGTGCAATGTAAAAAACAGTGATATAAAATGAAAAAGTTAAGCTATCATCATGAATAGAAATCACTTTCTTGCTTTGGTGTCATGTCCGGACAGGAAGCTGTGGGCTCAGTTTGAGAAATGCTAGTTCCTGCCGTAAAAAACTAACCACTAATCTTAGGTATCATCTCTGAATAAAAAAACCTGCAATTGGATATTTGTGGTATCAGCAATAATTTAGATGTTCAATATGAAACAGAATTCAGAGTTTCCCAGTTCAGTTCACTGAGGAAACATCAGCATTTTAAAAGAATTGCTCTAGGAATGAGGAGTTTAAGACTGGGTTTAAATAAATTTGAGAACAGAATAAGCATCCAAAATTGTATGGAGCAAAAATGTACGAACAAAAATGGAAGGTTATTGGTGAATTTGCATGAAGAAATATTTAATAGATTGAACACCAACTTACGTAGCTCTTCAGTGACTTCATCAAGGCAAATGTAACTTTTCTGTGAAGGGCTGGGGTAATCAGGATATCGAGCTAAGAATTTATGACACAGTAATCCAAGACTTTTCTCTTTGCGACTTGGCTGAGATTTTTCATATTCATCCCCCAACAAGTGCTCCTACATGGGAATAAGGAAAAGAGATTGTGAGGTTTTTGACAATATGTAAACACAGGTATTTAACAGCTTTGTAGTAAGCACTGTCAAAGGGCCAATGTTCTTCCTTTGTCCTCAGCAGCTGTGAAATAAAACCAGAACCTTACCTGTTGCATGTCGCTAGTCAATATCCTTACTTATATTCGGTAAGTGCTCCAAAATCAAAAGTAAAAAAAATTATGTGCTATGTCAATGTGTAAGTTTTATACTAAATAAACAACCATCACCTAACTTTAAAAAGAAAGAAAAATATAAATAAAGACAACTTTACAACATACCTGCAAACAGTGTTTTGTCTGTAGGACCTCACTTGAACTGTCTGACAGTTGCCTTCTCTGTTCTCTGCTCCTAATCTCAGGACTGGCTGCACTAATCAGCATTTTCAGGTTGGAAGTAGGTGTCCATGGATCTCCTGGAGGGGTTTCCTTCGATTTTGGGGGTGTGGTTAGAGGCTGACACTCAGGCTGTCTCTCTGTCAGTACCAACTGTGAGGTAGCCAATTGTTTCAAAGGGGTTTTCAGTACATTTTTGCATGGCTCAGAATGCTCATTTTCCTACATATCAAGAAAAAGAACAATGGTGATATTAAAAGCCAGGTGCATCATAATCCATTTATCAATATCAGTCAAAAGGGGGTAGAGATCCATCTGTCGTACTCTGAACCAATTAATCCCTTCCCTGAAACCATTTCTGTGCCTGCAGCTTAAGATTCGGGTCCCATGGAATTAATTTCTCGAGTAATTCTCCTTTTCCTTCATCTGAGGCAAATACAATAAAAACGTGCGTTAATGCAAAGCAGAGAGCTATAAATAATGGCTGAAACATGTCATTACCCAGGAGTGGATGTGATGTTGCTCATAAATTCTTGTTGGGCTAAATAGACACCAGCCTACATGTCAGGGAGCTCTTACCCTCTATCACATAACCGCCTTAACTCGGGCGACCAGCCCGGTGTTTAGTAGCCGTAGAAGTGTTGGCTAACAATCTCTTAACTTTCACAGTGAACTTTAACAAGCTCCCAACTCTCTCAACAAACTTCGGAGCGAAGTGAGGGGTGGAATGTAATCGCGGGGCTTGCCGAGACAGAACACAAGAGGAGAGGATAAAGACGGGAAAGTGAAGGAAACGGATGCCCGGGCAGGCTGGATCAGGGGCCGATCCACTTCCTTGTAGCTTCCCTCGTATTCCCCCTTTACTGTTCGCGACGTGTCTCCGCGCATGCGCGATCGGCCCCGCGGAGCCCTCCAAGAAATGGGACTGGGGTCTGTGGTGGTCCTGGAGCCCATTCCGGTGAGGTGCCCAGGGCTCCAGGCAGGCTGGCGAGCCTGGAATTGCGAGGGAAGCGGGCTCGGCCCAGCGCCGCCCCACCTCCGCGGGACCCTCTTCCAATCGCAATTCCCTGTCACAGCACCACAAAACGTCCGAGATAAACACGCTTTAAACATCATTAAACCGGCTCCTCCACAAACCCTCTGTTCAGGAAAAAAAAACAGAGAGGAAAGGAGAGCCACGAAGAAGTGTTCTTTACACACTCCGTGGATAAAGATCATGAGAGATAAAGTTTCAGGAACTTTTGCTCATGACAGAAATTAAAGCAAAGGTAAAACACGCTCGGTTTCTAAGCGCGATCGTTCCGATCGAGGCGGTTTCACCCCCCAACGGGGCTCAGCGCAGGCAGCGAGACTGTCACTGCCCCGCGGGACGGGGCAGCCCCGAGGCTCGGCTGCTTTCGCCCAAGGAGGAATTACCTTGTCGCCGGCCCCCATCTCCCCGCCCGCCGGCCGCATTCTCCCGCCGCCTCAAGAGGCGTCACCCGCTGATACCGCCGCGCCGCTCCGCATCGCAGGTCCCGCCGGCTCTGCAGAGCAGGACGAGGGAGGGAAGCACTTGGCTGGGGGGGTCCCGTGACGGGCCGGTTCCACTGCGCTCCGCGGCCGCCGGGCTCGTCCCGCCGCCTCCCGCCTCCAGGCCCGGCCCGCGCGCGCCCACCGCCCAACGGCCCCAGCCCCGCCCCGCTCAGCCCCGCCCGCCCGCCGCGGCCCAGCACCGCCCATTGGCTCTGCCGGCTGTGCCTTCAAGCACAGGGGAGACACTACCCCGGCGCCCTCCCGCTCTCCGGAGCTCCCGCGGCGCACCCCACGGTTCGGGAGCGCCGGCGGCCCCAGGAGCGCCGGTGCCACTGCCGCCTCCCTCCTGGGCCCGGACGAAGCGCGGGGCCGCTCCCGGTGCCGATTTGAATTCAACGCGCGGAGCCGCCGCGGGCGGGTGGGGCGGGCACGGCAGCCAATCAGATCCTGGCGCAGCGCCCCGCGCGGCCAATGAGAGCGCGGCGCTGCGCGGCCTCTCCCTCCTCCTCCCGCCTCCCGCTGCCGGGTGAGCGCCGGCGGGGCTCGGGCCGGGGCTTTGGCGGGTTCCCTCCCTCGCTCCCTCTCTGCCTGCCTCCCGCCCCAACGGCCACGGGGTCGCGGGGCAGAGCGGGCGGGGGACGCCGGCGGTTTAGCGGAGTCCATTTACCCGCCGCCGCCTCACCCCGTCCCGTCCGTCAGGGGCCGCGCGGGCTCCAGGCGCCCCCCGCGCGGGCCCCGCGCGCCCCTCACGGGGTGCTGCTCGCCGCTCCGGTGCCCGTTCGCAGGGTCCCCGCGGCCGCCGCGTTCCTCGAAACCCACCGCGCACATCGTGTTTAAAACACTCTTTGTATCCGTACCCCGAGCCGGGAGCTCCAGGCTGAGCTCCAGGGCTGGACACCGGCTGGAGTGACTTCTCCGCTCCCCGCTCAGAAAAAGAGGGGTTGAAAGGTGAATGGCTCAGCGCGCGAGGGGTTCGTAGTTGGGTTAAAGCGCTTCGATCGCCCGTGACCAAGGGGGTGTTAGTGTCCCCCAGATAAGGGTCCCAGCTCTCTGCTGCCGCTTATCGCAAAATCACAGAACCAACTGGGTTTGAAAAGGCCTCTGAGATCTGCGAGTCCAATTTATGACCAACCCGACTATGGTACTGCGTGCTAGGTCCAGTCCCTTAAACACCTTCAGGGACAGTGAGTGACTCCAGTGCCTCCCTAGGCAGCCCATTCCCATGTCTGATCGCCCTTCCTGTGAAGGAATTTCTCCTAACGTCCAACCAAAAAAACCTGCTGCATCTTAAGACAATTTGTCCTGTGCCTTGTTCCCTGGGAGCGGAAACCGACTCCCACCAGGCTGCACCCACCTGTCAGGGAGTTGTAGAGAGTGATGAGGTTGCCCCTGACGTTATCGCAGACGTTACAATACTTTTGTTATGCAGGCAGGAGGAGTCTGGGATTTGAACCAGCTTTAGCTGGTTTTTCTGTTAGACTCGGGATTTCCAAAACTTTTAATGTAACTAATTTCTTCTGAAAGGGAAGTCCGAAAGACTGTAAACTCAAATGAAAAAAATTACCACAAAGTGACCCTCACTCCTAGGTGTCACCAGTCATGTAGCAGCCATGGGTTATTCTCTTGCAGTATTTATGTGCCACACCTTAAAAACTGGGATTTGGGTGGACATTTGCTCTTTTTCCATGGTGGAGCCTTGATACAATTACTGTGTATTGGTTTCTTTCTATAAAAGGTGTGCAAGAAGTTGTGATTGTTGTAACCCAGAGCTGGTGTGAGACTCACAAAAAGTACAAATACTTAAAAAAAAAAAAAAAAAAAAAAAAAAAAGTGTTTTTTCTTTACCCCCACAGCATCAGGCATGACCACATGGAATGCACATGGAATTTGAATTACTTAGATGTCAAGCACTTGCGTGTTTCAAAAATCAATCCAGGAAAAAGTCAGACTTTTACATTCAAGCTGCCATTTGAATATTTATTTAATTTATGTTGAACTTTGAAAATTACCTTTATCACCTAATCAAGAAGCCATTCTCTCTTTTCAAACAGCACACTCTTGTGACCTTTGTTCAGGGGCCTCCTTTCCTGGTCTCCAAGTTAGCCTTACAAGCTACCCATTATGACAGTATCAGACATTTTAAAGTAAAGTTTAAAAGAATTTCCAAGGTCATTACATCTACTAATATAATTATTCTGTTAATAACTTGAATGCCTCTTTTACCATACTCCTTACCATGCTAGTGACTTTGCATTTCTGAGGTTATGGAATTATGTGGAGTAGTAAAGGTCATTCTCACTTGCAGCCATCAATTTAAACTGTTCATATTTCTCTTTGCTCTTGCGTGACTTGCATAAGAAATTATGCAATTACGTTCTTTGCCAGGTACCTTCTAAAGGAAAAAGAACAAAGATTTAAAATTTTAATGTCTCTGACATGGCAACCGAAGGCACCAGTAACAAGTCAATAATGGGTCCTTTAATGTATAACATTGAAGCCTTT
This sequence comes from Muscicapa striata striata, assembly GCA_030060385.1. Lineage (NCBI taxonomy): Eukaryota > Metazoa > Chordata > Aves > Passeriformes > Muscicapidae > Muscicapa > Muscicapa striata. The sequence continues at coordinate 979,831 of JAREIS010000279.1, read as the reverse complement.
CATGTGATGATCCTTGTGGGGGGTATTTGCTGTTTTCAAGTATTGTGCTGAATCAAGACACCACCTGATGCCAGAAATCAGAGTTGGAGAGTGATAGGTGATTTTATCTATGCTGGTTCGGCTAAAGAGTTACTTGTAGCAACGTTATATGGATTAAAAAGAATGTGTGATTATCCTAGTGGTTTGGTCAAATCAAATCACTGATAAAGTGGTAAATAAGCTAAGAATTTGTGAAATTAAGTGCTTCCAGTGCTTCTACTCTAGTTAAGCATCCCTCCTCATCTGCCTGTAGAAATTTTCCTCTTCCAGAAACAGCTTTAGCAATGCATTGTGATAAAAAAGCACTAATCTGCTTTGCTCAGCATGCACTGCTCGAGTTGTATAAACTCATGCTGTCAGTAATGGATTTGGTTCAGTGTGATCACAAGGCAGAAAAGTTCAGCATCTTGTGCTGGTGTGCTTCCTAGATGTGGTGCTGCAATTTTGCCCAGAGGAATTGTAATTAATGGCTCACATAAAGAGAAAGTACACACTGAATTTTTCTGGAGACATTCTTGTTAGGAAATTCCATATATAAGACCACTAACAAGACCTTTCATTTTTATACCTTAATTTTGATGTCTGATGGGTTTCAAGGAGAAACTGCAGCCTTCTGCAGATATGTACTTCTAGGCAAAAAGTTCATTATATAAGCAGACCCCCAAATACCTCAGAAATCTCTCAGTAGATTGGATTAAATATTTGATATATTTTAAGTATAAATAATGAAATTATTGCCTCCAATAAAAATTAAAAGAAAGCTGGGTAGTTTCAGGACTACAAGGTAGCAGTCAGAAACCATAGTGTTTTCTTATTTGCATACTGCTGTAACGTTAATCTCTCCAGTCACTTCAAAATTGTGATGAAATCTGGATTATAATATTTATCCTTTTCTTGTCCTTGTCTTCATTCTGGGCTGTGATGTAACAAAAATGTATTTTCATTTCTGAGCTATGAATAAAGTTTTGCAGAGCGTACAGATAACTTCAGGCTGTGCCTCTTGCAGGAGTGGTATAAGCACTTGGATTCACTAGAGGTCACACTTCTTTTACTCCTCCCTGTCTGCAAGACAGACTGCTGCTCCTCACAGAGATGTGCTGGCGGGCTGTGCTCCCGTCATGTTATTTACCCAGCAAAATGACATCCGTAATTCTGTACAGGGTGTAGCAGCACTAAAAGGCTTTTAAATAATTTACAAAAAAAAAAATTAAAAAAAATAAAAAACAAAAAGCCTTCAAACCTTTTAAAGATAAAACAGGGAGATGATGGCAAATAAATTACATGTGACAGACTGAAAAAACAATGTCTAAAAGTGATCTCATGGATTTTTGTCAGACGATATCTCCACAGGCAACAGCGTGGAGAATCCTAAAATGGTTTGGTTTGGAAGGGATCTTAAAGCTTATCCAGTCTCACCTTCCTACCATGGACAGGGACACTTTCCAGTTTGCTCAATGCCCCATCCAATTTGGCTTGAAGAACTTCTATGGATGGGGCATCCACAGCTTCTCTGAGCAACTGCATATCCTGGCTGATTGGTAAGATCAGCCTCACAGCAGACAGACAGAGCCATAGCTGCATGCAGGCACCCAAAGGAATCACTGCTGCCTAGGCACTGGTGTGGGGGTAGGGAAAAGTGATGGGGGAAGAATAATTGGCACTCCCAAATCCGAGTGTAGGAGCAGCGCTCAGTGCAGGGCACGGCACCACGTCAGGAGGTGGCAGTTGCCTGCTCTACAGGGCCCTATGGAGTGCTCTACTCCAGCCTTACCTAATTCTGTATTCATTAGTCTCCATAAAATTAAATCATATTAAGGCATATTATTGAACAAGCTGATTCAATTTAACTGGAGTTTATTTGCTTTCAGTTGTTACGTTAGCTTCTAAAATTAGGCAAATTAAATCAGCTGGTCAAGCTCTGAGGTGAAGGCTGGGAAGGAAACAAACCCAAAACTTTATGAGAACCTGGATTCCTAAACAAACAAATGAAATGCCTTTTTTAGGCATGCTAATTTAAGGGAATGCTAATTAAAACTTAATTCATGCACCAGAAACTCCACTGCAAGAGTATTAATAACATGGCAGGAAGAAAAATGGAGATACAATGCTTCAGTGCTTCACTTCTGTCGGTATATTTTTCCTGCTAAAATGAATTATTAGGAAAAGAAAATAACAGATCAGAAATGTGTGTTTATTTAAGATCTGGAACATCTAGAGCTAAGAGTTTAGAGTAGACAGTAAAGAGCATGTTTGTACTTCAAATGCATTTTGCTTTTTGTAGTCAAATATTTCACAGGTAATATCATCTAAATTATTTTAGTGTACTTTAGATTTTGTTGTTTCAACATTTCAGAGGTAAGTTATCTCTAATAGGAGTTGAGACTCATGGCCACTTAAATGAGTCAATATTTTTGAGAAATTGAGGAATTCTGCTTACCAAAGGGAAATAGACAACAAGTCTTTCGAGGAGCAAAAGTCTGTTTGCTTCATGTTCTTGAAGTAAAATATTAAATTTTAAAAATTATTTTTATATCCAAATTTTTTACGTGGGGAAAAAAAAAAGATTGTTAATATATTTTTATTTGTGGGAACCTTTGGAAGATATTATTTCCCTAAGTGATATGCTACTGAAAATGCTTCATTCATTTTGTATTTGTTCTGTCACGTATTTGTAGAGGAATCCAGCATGGATTCCTAAAGCAGCCTATGAAGCATTTTTCTTAAGACCTGATCTCAATTTGCTGTTGTCAACAAGCAGCATCTAAATTCTTACATTAGAGGATTCCTACTGCACAGACAGATCCAAAAGTTAATGTTCGTTTAAAATGCAGATTCTTATACTAATTCCTTCCCCTCTCTGTTTTTTAGCTGAGAAATGACACATGTAATTTTCAATGGCATGTCAATAGCAGAATACTTTGTATTGTGGGATTAACAAAACAGACTACACTGACATTGCAGAGACATACTTCATTCCTCTGGTTCAACTGAATAGATTCTCAATATTCTCATGTTGAATTGTTTGCTGTAACTCATTGAGTTGGAATAATGTTGCATTCACATCAAGACATTTTCCTCTACTGCAAAATGACTGGTTTCAGAGGATTTACATCAGGAAGGAATTTAGTTTGAGAGCATTAATAGTAATTTCTATTTGAAAACTTTTCTCCATGTCAGTGTAATTCTCCTTTTCCTGAGATTTTGTACCATATATAATTTGAAAGCTGTTTCTTTGAGTTTGCTCTTCACATGCCCCACTTAAACCTTCTGTCCAGCTCTGCCTTTCTAACTTGGGCCATCTTTTCATCCTCTTTGCTCTGTAGGTTCTCTTGCTCTAACTTCTGATGGCTCATTTGTTCCACACTGACCATCTTTTAAGCCTGCTCTTGGGTACTCCCACCCACAAGAGGTGTGCTCTTGCAGGCTGCTTACAACAAATACATGGCAGCCACCTGCCCAGGGACATGAGTGTGCATTGTAATGATCTCTAATTTTGTGATGTATGGCTGAACACATCAGACAAGGACTCACCATTCCTCTTTCCTTCTTTCTTCCATCTTTCCAGCTGAAAGGATTGCCTACAGAATGACCTTCTGCTTTTCCAACGGTATTCAGCACCATATGCCCTGTATCCAGTCTTCCTTGCAATAAGTAGATATGAAAGGCAGACTCTTATCTTGTCTGTACTGTGGATTCCAAGTTGTGGAATGGGTAATAAAAATTCCTGGATTCTTGGAAATGGCATGCATTATAATGGCATAAAGGGAATAGGGGATTCCTAGCTTCTTCCATGTGCAATTAAAAGCTAAATTCTGTCATGAGTTGAACACAGATTTTTCTCCCCATTAGCTAGTTTTCCATGTCTTTTGTGTGTAAAGAGAGTTGTTCTGCACTGCACACATGACCTTTTTCTTTTTTCTCCAATGAGAATGCTGCTTGAGTGCAATAAATCTACCACAAAGCCTGTAATATCCGAAATAAACTTTACTTGCACCTGCCATCTTCTGTTCCAAATGCCATCTCTATTGAAACACTCCTCTATATTCTGTATGTAGCATTTGCCCCAAGCTGAATTATTTCATCTGCCACGAAGGGATTAAACATGTCAACAGTAATTATCTTTGCCTTAATCTCTGGCAGTTGCTTTTCCTTAAATAAGCTTAGAGGTTCATTATAACTTTCTCACTGAATCTCTTGCTGCAAGGTATCACTTGCTGGCATAGCAAGCGCTGACGTGTGTCCACTCTTGCAAACAGAAGATGGTCAGGAGGGTTTTACTTATAAAGTCTAATCTGTGTTATTCTAGTTAAAATCCCAGTGGAGCTTATACTCTGCTTGGAAGCCTGTTAGGCTGCTGGAAAGCAATTCTAACCTATGAGAGGACTGAGACTTTTTGCAGAGCTTTGTGTTATTAATATGAAATACTTTGTGCTTTGAATTCTAATCGCAGTCAGGATTTACTTTTAACTAGAAGAACTGGCAGAGGTGAATGAGGACAAGAGAGCAAGCAAGAAGAATTACTAACTTGATCTTTAAATTTCACAGACTTTTAAAAGGTATATGATCCCCAAGCAGTGGGCTCTGGAGCATTTCAGTTTATAAAATAATACTTTATGTCAAAATATTTCAACTGCTATATTCCAAAACCTATTAGTAATTCTTGCTGTTAAAATCAGTTTAACTTCATGTTGTGATTAATTAGCCAGTTTTGTTACTTAAAATGACTCTAAAATATCATTTTCCAATGCCTTGAAATGAAGGTCTTGATAAAAATATCACAGAAGTCAAGAGAAAAAAAAAATGTTGTTAATATCAAGTTTCAAAGGGTGGTGCTTTTTTTTTTAATATTAAATCCATGTTTCACTCTTTTGAAATACTTGTGCTGGGAAAAAAGTGCATCATCATATATACATTAACCTAAAACTGTGTGAAAAGATGACTATTGTCCTCTGTTATTAAACGAAACTGGTGTTTATTACCTTTTCACTAGGATACTGCTGAAAGGCTCGCAATTAAAGCTAATAATTAGACAAATACATTTAGGTTTCTCTCTGGGCACTAGAATATTCCAGATAAGGTTTTTGGCATAGGCAGTACAATGCAGTAATACTCGTGCTCCAGGAAGGCACAGGGGAGGAAAAATACACATAGTGGTGTGCCCATCAAAATAAAATCCTGTTTGCTCTGCTTGGCAGCCTTGCCAGTTCTTAACAGAAATGATAATTCTCTGAGGATGTTTTCTTGGGAAGATACAAAGGAAAGAAGGAAAGAAGGAAGGAAGGAAGGAAGGAAGGAAGGAAGGAAGGAAGGAAGGAAGAAAGAAAGAAAGAAAGAAAGAAAGAAAGAAAGAAAGAAAGAAAGAAAGAAAGAAAGAGAAAGAAAGAAAGAGAAAGAAAAAAAGAAAGAAAGAGAAAGAAAGAGAAAGAAAGAAAGAAAAAGAAAGAAAGAAAGAAAGAAAAAGAAAGAAAGAAAGAAAGAAAGAAAGAAAGAAAGAAAGAAAGAAAGAAAGAAAGAAAGAAAGAAAGAAAGAAAGAAAGAAAGAACCTTAAATCCTTAAATGCATTTGAATATTCATTTCTTAGCTATCTTGTTCTGTTTTGTTCCTTCCCCGCCCCCCTCCCCCACCCCAGTCCTTCCCTGCCGGAGAATGCAGGAAAATGTGTGGTGCTCTAACAAAGAGCCTTTTTTTCCTTCTGAATAATCTGACACGGGGAAATTCTGCATCCAGTGCTGATTATGATGAACTAGGGTTTTCACTGCGAATTCCCTGCTGGCTGTACTCCAGAACGCGGCCTGTTAGTCAGGGAGGGGCGATGTGCAGCGTTGGCTCCTTTTCCCCCTGAAGGGACTGATACGGTGTTTAGCTGCAATGGAGAGTTGTCCATTAAAATGACAAGGGCCTGGAAAGACACTCGACAGGCTGAGCTCTGAGATGATGCATAATGGGCTGTTAACAGGCAGGCAGGCAGGCACCTTTTCCAAGGACCATCTATTCTGAGGGAAGCTCGCAGAGCACCCTCGCCAGCCAGGGATGCCCTCTTGGAGTTAGTTTAAGGAAGGGAAGCTCCTCTTCAGAGAACTTTGTGACATGAAATGATGCTCTGCAATGTGTGGTTTGTCACCAGGCTGGGTGACCAGACAACCAGCTGGTTTTACACCTATTCTCTTCTGTTGTTTCTTTTCTGAGTTACTGCAGCATCCAGGAGCATCAGCTGAAATAAAGTCTCTTTTCATATGGTGTTCACTACCACAAAATACTCAAGGATGGATTTTCCAGCAATCAGATGCTTATTGGAAAGATGACCTTAAATTTTCTAGAATTCTTGCTCTGTTCAGTTGATTGTGGACTTCAGATACTGAGTCTCTTCCCCCTAGCCAAGCCCATTTCAGCCTTCCCAAACAGCTGCCTCTGATTATGTCTCAGATTATTTTAAACTTTCTTCTTTATAGATAAGCAAATACTAATTGGGACAAAGAGTGAAAAATAATTAGAATATGTCACAGCACCTTCATCTGTGAGAACATACTCCTAGTGCCTTCAGTGATTACTTCACACATAATACCTGTATGCTGTTTAGTGTAGAGCAAGAATGGCAGGTGGATGCCCTCACTTTTCCATTGCAATGTCTATCTTTCTCTGCCTGAATAAAATGTCAGCGATACTATGCAAGTGACAGAGCTTCAACAGAAGAAAGTTCTGTGCCTGAGGCCATGGTAAGGAAACAGGACAGAGAAGTTCAAATGTCCCTGTGTAGAGAAAAACTTCAACTGTCTTACTAGGGAGGATTTTTCTAGATGAATTTTGTGAGATGGAGCAGAGGTAGTTTACTCTAGAAGATGATGTAGAGTAAAAAATCCCCAAGGAAAGAAGTTGCCGCTTGTCAAAATTACAGAGGCCTTGGAAGGTGAGGGTTCAGCTTACTGAGTATGTTAAGAGCTCAGCTTTTTTACCATCTCTTGAGCTTGTAGTAAGCTATATGTGCTGGGACACATGGAAAGGGGGGGGGGGTGGTGGCCCATCCCCCCATGGAAGCCCCGTGTAACGCACATGGTCCTGAGACAAAGGGAGCAAGGGGTCTTCTCTGGGAGCCTCCCCTGAGGCTGCGGGGACCAATCAGAGACCTGGGTTGGTGATTGACAGCCCAGGAAACCAATTAGAACGCTGTTTCGCTTTTACGAATCACAGGAAAGAAGTCAGTTTGGTGTCTTTTGCGTTTTGTTGGGGCAGGGAGAGGAGCTGGCAGGGACTCCGGGTCCCAGCATGGGGCCCGGCCCGGGCTGAGCTCCGGGAGGAGGAAGGGCCCAGCCCGGGATGACTCCCGCCCGGGAAGGCCCCGGGTGGACTCGGCTCTGGCCCGGCAGGCCCGGCCCGGCACGGGGCGAGAGAGCCTGGACTCGGGATTGCCCCGGAGCGGCTTCGACCCGTGGGGAGCCCGGCCCGGCTCAGCTCGGCTCGGCTTGGCTTGGCTCGGTTCAGCTCGGCTCGGCTCGGCTCGGCTCGGCTCGGCTCGGCCCTGCCCGGCCCGGCTCCAGGCCTCACACGGCGGCAGAGGGAAGTCCAGCCATTTCATCATCTCGTGTGGCTGCGTCTTTTCCAGCATGGCTTCAGCCTGAATCTTTACCGTTTTGGATACAAGTTTAACTTTTAGTGCCTGAATGAGACTTCGGATTTTCCTGGGCTCCCCAGAGCAGAAAGCATGAAGCAGGAGGAATTGCAGAGGTCAGCAGAAGGAAGATAAGTAGCTATAGAAGGAGAGATGGAGGAGTCGCCACTGATAAGTAGCTTAAAACCTTCTTCTTGTGGGCTTTAGAGGATCGTGACTTTACTTAAAATTCCTTTAAACTGTAGAATATACTTGGGGAGGTTAAAAGTGCCTGAGAAGAAGACCTTTCTTGCCCTGAAAAATGGGCCTCGGGAAGTGAAGCTCTCTGTCTTTGGGACTGGAATTGGACAGAGATATTTGAGTGGAAAGTGAGATGAAGAGTCTTTTTGTGTTCTCAGCAGCCTGCCTTTAAAATGACACCCCATGTGATTCAGCAACCCATATACAGCTCTGAAAAGACTATGGAAATGGGAGGAAAAATCATAATTCGTAGGTTCCGGGCAGATGCGAGTTATGAAAGTGAGCCACCCTCTAAGCCTAAACAAAAAAAGGGACTTTTCTCTCTTGATTGAACTGAAATGATTATTTAAGTGAATAACTGACTGAAGTTTTTTTTTCTGTATGTTGCTGGTATGAGGAAAGGGGGAGGAGGGAATAATCTGGAAATCTCATTCTGAATTGTTTTGTGTTGTTAATAAATTTCTAGTTCCCTTTTTAAGCTTTGAGCCTGCTTTGTCTTTACTCCTAAACTCGATCCCCAAAAGAAATTAAATATATTAAAACTGGCAAACCCCAGTCACACCGTGACACTATAATATGTCCTCTTTATTCATTTAGCATAGATACCCATTGCTTTCTTAATCTATTTAAATTATTATCTTTACATTAAGAAAATATAAATTCTGGAGCGTTTTTTTAGCTTGGGGGAGGAGGGGGAAGCAAGGTTCAAACACATCTGTCTGTTCTCTGTTTCCCCACATTCGACAAATGTGTGAAAGAACCAATTGTTGAAGGTTGGGATTGTGTTCCTTCAATGTATGAGTGGGGAGAATTTTTTCCCATTGTAATGCTAACAGAACCCGCCGGCTGTGCCCAGGGTTTGTGATGGCCCTGGACGGGCGGGTGGGTGGGACCGGAGCTACCCGGAGGGGGATGCGGACTTCCGGGGAGGGGGGGGAGCTACTCAGGGGAGCACGAGGCTTCTGGAGGGGCCCGGCTGTTTTCCGGGGAGAGAGGGGGGAGGGGAACTTCTCCAGTCTGCTCGGCGGTGTGAGGAGGTAGGAGACCCGGGAGCCGGCTGCATTCAGCTGCCCAGCATCTGCCCTGCTACCTCGGAGGCACTGCTGACTAAGACCAAATACTTCCTACCTCTGGGAATACAACTGGTCATCTGGACACAGGACCGGAGCGAAGAGCTCCCACCTGAGCCAGCCCGGCCGCGGCTGTTCCACTCCACCTCCCTGGCTCCCGCCTGCGCCTGCAGCTGTGCCGGCCCTGCTACAGTTACACCCCCAGGAACGGACACAGACCGAGTGTGTCCGCGTCTAAGAAAGGACTACAACTGACTTTTTCTTCTGTTTTTCGTCGGTAATTTTAATAACTACTGTTGTTTTCTACTTGTGCTGTGAGTTAGAGTAGTAAAGAGCTGTTACTTTTACCTCCTTATCTCCGCCTTGAGTCCTTGATTTGAAACAATTATAACACTCGGAGGGGGGTGACATTGATTTCTCTATTTCAAAGGGAAACTTCTGCCGTTTTTTGGCAGAACCCTGTCCTAAAACCAGGACACCAATTCAACAAATCTGCGGAAGCCAGCATGACCGCTGGTTTTAGTTCACATCTCAACAGCTAAATTTCATCTGAACACATGATCAAAGAGAGACACTATCAGGTAAGCAAAGCTCCATATTTTTCCTTTAGAATTTAAAGTATGCACAAACTAGCATTGGCAGACAAGTGTCAAGCAATTAAATAAATGAATCGATGTCCTGATTTGAGCAGTAGATTTGGGTGGAAGTACAGTCAGGTTCATTCAGTTATGAAAAGAAAAAAGCTCCCTATTCTGTGAGCTTCGGAGAGCAGAGATATGCTCCCAAAGGAAATGCAGGTATTGGCATCGAAAGCTACTTCTGTATTGGAAAAGGTAAGACAGAAGTTTTGTGTACCAAAAATCACACCAATGACCTTGGTGGCAGTGCTAGTAGTGCCTCAAGTGGTCTTTACACTCAGGCCAGGTTGCTCTTGCAAATTTTGTTTTCCTTCACCTAATTGCTGGAATGAGTCTGAGCGGGTCCACAGCCAGATCATGAGGATGGTTCGCCAGTGTGGAGGACAGGCTGTTGGGTTGGAGATAAGCATGTTTCTTCAGTAGTTTGCAGAAAGTCCTGGCTCATGTTGAATAATTTTTCTCTCTCCATAATCAGTGAATCACAGATCAAGATAAACTCTCGTATGAAGTCAATAAACCTAATTTTTATTTTTATAAATAAATCTTGAAAGCCACCTGATTCTGCATTGAATCAAGACTATAATTTCAGCAGTAAACATCTGATATCTTATTGTAATGAAGAAGCTTAGTATGAATAGAGTCACATTTTGATTTTTGATTAATTAGAATTTTGTTGCCAAGGAATTAATCTGTTTTCCCTTCTCTATGGGAAAAAACCCAACCCTCTCTAAAATTATTTTCTCAGCAGGGATAATTATAGAAATGAGTGAACTCCAGCAGCAGACATGTTTCAATGTTTCTTTGTTTTCCTGGAGCAAGGGGAATATGGGAGAGAATAGAAGACCATTAAATACTGACTATGGATGCTATTTTTCCTAATCATAAAGCAACGTAAAAGCTAGTCCTGGATCTAGGACTTCCTGGCCACTAAGCTATTTCTGGGTGAGATAAGAGCACGTTTAGCTCAGGCAGTATTAACTCAGACCCGTATTCATGTAGGAATGGCTCCAGGCTGGAAGTCTATACTAGTTAGCTGCTGCTATATCAACTGAAGAGCTGCTGAAGTGATGCGCTACATGGCTGTGCTTCCTTGGATGATCCTTTGGACTGATTCCCATCTTCTTCTGATGCAATGGGGGTGATGCTAGCAGAACTGGAAAGCCCCTAAAATGAGTTAACTGTACCGCAGTAAACTTTGCTGAATTTACTTGTGATTTATGGATGTGAATACATTTGTGCGCATGGCAAGCTAATGTGTAATTTCTATGGGTATGAACAAATAGATCAACCACTTAGTATCTTAAAACATTGCTTTCTGTCGTTACTTATGGCAGCAGGGGATGCATTTAATTTCTCTTTAGGTTAAGGGAAGAAATGGTTTAGATGATTTTTCTTTGCTAAGAAAAGCTACCACACTTACATGGTTTAAGTAATAGTAAGTAAAGTGTCTGTTGCCATGTTCCTGCTTTAATCTGTCTCTTTAGGATGCAGAAACCAGTGTTCAAAATAAGGATAACCAGACAGCATTAGAAAATTCAAAAGGATACTGTCTCCATATCAGAAGCACAGATTCAAATGCTGCAGTTCAGACTCATCAATATTGATTCAAATGTGAGTAATTGAAAGTTGCTGTCACCACGTGCTTCTAGCAAAGTGTGAAATTGAGGTACTGGAAGATGATACCCAAATGCATGGATGCATGATTGCATCCTTGACTGCTTTCCTTGTGGGTGACTGAAGGATTTTATTGCACGGTTACCCACAGAGTAGAGAGCACAGAAACTCTTACGCATGAGAATATTTTGGGTCCTAAATTTACTTCTTCATTTTACTGTTAACTGAAAAAAAACCCCAAGCCAAATCCTTGTGTAAAACTGATTAATGTATAATAAGCATGTAAGTGCTGCTGTTAACATAGTTGAGACTCTACTGTTGATATTTTTAAACCACTTCCTCTCAAAGAGGTGTAATGTAATTCTTCTTGTATGAGTGATGACATACATGGATTGAAAATTTCAACATGATGATCTGGGATTTTGATTTGTTGTTAAATAAGGACTGGGTTGATTTGTCCTCCAGCTCATGCTATGAAAAGAGCTCTCCCTGTACAGAACTTACTTTTGAAGATTTTCTTCTGTATTAATGATTTCTCCAGTTGTAGGGAGAGGGATGAAGAAGACAGAGGTCCTTGTCCCTTTAAGAGCAATGTGAAAGAGCACTAAATAAATTTGCTCAGTAAACATAGTTCTTGTCAAGGAGGTATTAGTTCTTGTGCACTAGGGTCCTAAACAGTGGATGGAAAATCTAGTATCTGCAGTAAAATATAATAGATTGTTCTCTGTTAGATCTAACTAAACAAGGTAGAAGACCCTGAATATAGCAATTTGGTAAGAAGTTACCCCCAAAGACAATTTCTATTCTTGCCTGTTTGAAAAAGCAGCATACAGTTTATTTTGAGCTACAAATTTTTGTGTGAACTCAACTTTGTATCCTTCTAGGGTAGGGAGAGCTATTTTATTCCCTTCTGGTCTGGTACATTTATGTCTCATGGAAACAGTGAACAAATGCTATTTAAATTAAAGTACCTCAATATGTATATTTATAACTTCCATCCATCCTTTTGTAAAAGAACAAAATGTTGTACACATCCTAGGAATTGCAGCCATTCACTTTAAGAGGAAGTAAATTAATATAGTGAATCCAAATTTCTTCTCTGGTCAGGTCAAAATTCAGGCATCCGACTGAAATCCATTATGTGCCTTAACTCTGAAACCTTGTAAACATCTGGTTATGAAGTGAAATTTCAATGCTGAAATTGACTGCTAACTCATGGATATCTTTTGTTTTCTTCCTTGCTCTGATTAATATTTTATCCCTTAACAGTTTTTCAAACACCTCTGAGACTACTCTTACAGGAGATATATTATGAAATAATAACAGATGGTGGAAGAAGAGAACCTTTTTCATAAATCATTTTCCTTAGCAATTTTTCTATTTTATCTTCTGTGAAATAGTTAGGTAAAAATATTCTTTGTGGTACTAATGAGAAAATTTGTAAACAAAGGAATTCTTTGACTCCAAGTCCTTGCATCTTACCTACCAGGCCTCAAAATAAAAAAAAAGCTTGAAATGGCATCTCTTCCTGGTTGCTAGCAAATTTTCTTCTGCTTCTTTCACAATTTCATCACAGATATAGGCTTCAACCCTTCCAGTATTAATATTGAAACTGCTATTTTGGGTTTAAAAAAAAGGTCCTGTCAGTCTATTAGAGTTTAACAGTATAATTTCATTTCACATTCTACCTCCTTAAAAGGTTGTCACAGCAGCAGTAAACCCAAGATTAGTTAAAAGCCATGACAAATTTGTAACATTCCAATACATAAGGCGAAAGATTTCCATCCCACTGAAAAGTCCTGCTCTCTTACATCTTAACTGACACTTAGTGCTTGGATAATAATGAGAATATAGGAAAAAAAGATTATAGCTTTATGTTAGTGACAGTAGAGTTATGGCTGAAGAGCCACTTTTATTCTCAGACTTCATTTTCAGCACTTATAGCTTCTGAATATATTACCCTTTGGGCTTCCATTACACATGCTTGCTTTCATCCCAAAAGGTGGTTTGTGGCTTTCTTGTTTAGTCTCTTTCTTTATGTTTTTTTTTCTGTTACATTTTCTTGGCTGTTTATTTGATACCTAAACATGGGGATAGGTATCCTCACTATTTCATCAATAGTTCAGATTTTCTTCCCCTGCACATTGGTGCTGGTGTTTCTGCAGAATATCTGCCTTTGATACAGTAGAGGAAATTTCTTTTATAGATAACTATATAAATTTCTTAAAACCTATTTCCTCTGTTTTGGTTTTTACTTCTTGAAATAAGCATGGAATTTGTCCTTAGAAAAAGAATCCTGAAGTGTGATATCATAGTTAAAAATGTAAGTATGTGCTATTCACAAAGTTTCTCTGTCTGAGTAGTGGCTACATGTATCTGAGTAAAAAGAATAGATGATTTCTGACAGTTTAAAGCAGGACTCTACTCTCCTTTATGATGTGGTGGGAAAAATAGCGTCTGTTTCACCAACAAATATAATAACTAAAAGCCAGAGTTCATAAATAGCTTCAGTTTTGAATTTTCTAATGCTCACAAACAATAACCTCCCTTTGTTTATGTACAGTTCAGATTAGCAGGCCTCATCTGGGGAAAATGAGGAATCAGGAAAGTCAAACCCACTGCTATGGGCTCCTGATGAAGGCCCCAACTGTCAGCCCCAACAATAATAATTTCAGTCTCTTGGCTTTCATTGGAAATGGATTAACTCAAAAGATGAATTAACATCATGGGTTTTGTATTTGAGTGAGAAACTATTCCATTTGCCTGTGCACATGCACAAAAAGAATGAAGGATCACAAAAAAAATACCAAAGATCATCAAACACAAACAAAACCCCAATCTGGAGTGGGAAGTTTCTCTCATACAACTGTTGGAATTCAATAAACTGAGGTAAAAGGAAGGATTCACATACCCTTGCCATATCTTCCGGCTGGTCCCCAGTTTCCTGTCTTCCTTCCTGGTCCCCCCTGTCTTCCTTCCTGTCCTTTGACCTTCCCGTGTGACCTTGCAGTCCTCCTAGAGTTCCTGTATTATGATCCTATCCCCTTGTGTCCTTATCCCATTGGCTGCCAGCCAAAGCCACTCCCCATTCCCTCTCCTGAATACCTAGATCCCAGAGGGGGTCTGGCTCTTTCCTGCCATGCCATCGTGTTGGAATAAACCTGAGAACTGAAAGGGCCTCTTTTGTATCCATTTCCATCCATGCTAAAATACTTGTCTGATCTTAAGTTATTAGGAAAAAGAGACACGGTATCATTTTAGCAGTTGGCGCCTGGCTGTTGGGGCTTGATTTTTGACCCCATTCTGCCTGAAGTCCCAGTTTTAGGACTTTAAAGGCCGGTCGGGTGGTTCGACTACCTCCGTGGTTGGAGCTGTTTTTTACTAGCCCCGGACAAAGGAGGGTGAAGTGGATACCTTCTTCGCGGACTCGGAGAAGCCGTTTCTGGATCGGAGCTTTTGCAGAGTTACCGGCAAGACCGCACTTCGTCTAAAAAAGGTAAAATATCCCTTCAGGGAGGAGTGAACCCCAATTTAGCCCCGAGGTACAGGGGAGGGGGGTTTTAAACGGATTAGCCCCAGACTCGTGGGGGGAGGTTTTGTACCCCGCGGGTGGGCAGCGGCAGCAGTTCCAGCGTGGAGCAGGGAGCATGTGGGGCGGTGCTGCGAAATCCTGCCTAGCAGTACACGTGCTCAGCCAGCTCTGCCTGGCGTGGGTTACCTTATTGGCCTACGCACAGGCTCCGGAGCTTTCCCTGAAGGGGGATTCCCCCCGGACCGTCTGTGTTGCCATAACAGCAGCCACGTGGAGAGTAACAAAAGCCCAGCGCCCCCACACACATCACCTGGGTTTTGCAAACGAACTGCTATTGTGTAACTTTTCTGCGAAAGACAGGGAATTGTGCATTTTGTTTTTATAACATCGGAATGGGGGGGAATGTTTCAGCACACCAAAAGAGTATTATTTCTCAGCTTAAAGAAATGTTAGATGCACAGGATGTTGTGATTTCTAAGAAACAGATTATAAAGTTTGTTAGCTGGTTGTCTCGAGAAGTTATAGAATTCGAAAAGCAAAATATCAAATTGGTTTTATTTTGGGACAGTGTTGGAGATTTATTAGCTTCTAAAATACAGAAAGGCGATACCACTGCTGCTTTATTTTTGCCTATATTTTTAAATATTCACAAACAATTATCACAATTAGAGAACAAAGATCAACCACAGGAAAATTCTTTAAAACCCTCTTTACCTAATTCGGAACCTCCTTTCCCTGAATTAAAAGAGAAATCAGAAATACCTCAAGAAACTACTAATACTAAAGATCCTCCAAAATACACAGAATTAGAACCTCCTGAACAACCTGCTACAAACTTATCAATGTATCCATGTCTCTCAGCACTGCCGTCTGAGCAGACTAATTTAGAAAATCACCCTTCTTTGGTGCAAGGGGAAAAACCTGTAGTACCTTCTAATAATGTGCCTTTTTCTTCCAATAATCCGTTCCTGCATCCAACTCCCATTTCTGCTCAATATTTTCCTGGCTATTTTAACCCATTTTTCCAAGTTTGTGCTTCTATACCGCCTTCTAATCCTTTTTCTAACACAGGGACACAGAACAATGGAAGCTCCAGGAGTGCTGAGGGTGGGGGAGGGGAAGCACGTGTCTCAGTTACACAGACACAGCCTGCGCAGACACAGAACCAATTAACCCCTAACTTACTGATTAACCCTGAATCTCATCAGGTTTTTGAAGCAGCACCAGTTCATTACATAGGTAGAAAGAATGGTAAAAGAAGCTACCAACCATTACCATACCAAGATAGAAAAGAAATTTGTAAGGTACAAAGGGAATTTGGGAGGCAAAGTGAAATATTTAAGGGAATGATGAGAGCAACTTTTACATCAAATGAACTAGTTCCTCATGATATAAAGGACCTTTTCAGGTGTTTGCTAACCCCAGCTGAATATGAATTATGGTTTAATATTTGGAAACGTTCTTTAAGCAATTTTTTAACAGATCTTCACAAAAATCCTGAACATTCCAAGGATTCTGATGATAATGAAATTACATAAGATCATTTATGTGGGGAGGGGGAAATACACTGCCCTGAAAAGCAAACTCGGTTATTGTCTAGATTTATTTTGGATAAAGTTTGTGAGGTAGCTGAACAAGCTTTTATCAAATTGCCAACAGTTGAAGTAACTACTAGTTATGTTAATATTAAACAATATTGTTCTGAGAATTTTTTGAGCTTTATAGACCGTTTGAAGACACAGATGGAACACCAGGTACAGAATCCAGCCATGCAGGCAGAACTGATTAAAGAATTAGCAGAGAAAAACACCAATCAAGCCTGTCGGAGAGTTATCCTAAGCCTGCCACTATACCCAGAACCAACCCTAGCACAGACGATTGAAGCCTGCACCCGCAAAGCAGAGCTGTTCAGTACTCCTGAGAGCACCCCAAGTCCAGCACCTCCTAAGCCTCCAGCACTTGAACCACCATAGATGAAGAAGCCGCAGTTATCATCAGAACAGCTGAAGAAGATCACCTGTTTCCAGTGCCAGCAGCAAGGACATTTTGCTAGGGACTGTCCTCAGAACAGGAAACAGAAGAAAATCAACAAACAAAAAAACTAGAACTGAGGCGCTGGCCTGCCATAAACACCACAGAGCGCCAGGATATAAATTCTGCAGGCTATACTGTAGCAAAAGCCTCTCTCTTAAAAACAAAGGGGGAGGATGGGATGGACAATGTGGGTATAACAGATAATGTAAATGTTAAATGTTCTCTTAACAAAGTAAGGCAGTTCTGTGGCCGTATTAGGCTACAGACTACCAAAGGTTTTCATTTCAGATCTGCTGAGTGGACCATCATTACAGTGGACATCTCGAGCCCTTTAATTGATATGACGGTTTGCCACATGGAGAGTGAGTATTTTGTTGTGGGAGACACAGCACACACACCTTTAGAAATTGAAATAGCTCCTATGACCATGAAGGGGAAAATATCTGGTGTTATCATATTAGCCCGTTGTCTGCAAGCACCTTTCTATTTGTGTGAAGGGCAAGTTATAGCCCAAGCTTTTCCTATTCCAGCAGATATCACAGCAGATGATAAATCACCAGAGGTTTACTGGGCAGAGACAGTAAAGGAGGAAAAGCCTTCTCTGGCATGCAACATGACACATGGATCAGACCATCTACATGTGAAGGGTGTTCTGGATACAGGCTCAGATGTAACCATTATACCTGAAAAGATGTGGCCTTCACACTGGGAATTGCAACCTGTTGCAGGGCAAATTCAGGGTATAGGAGGAGTTAAATTGGCACAAATATCAAAATGCATTGTACAAATTGAGGGACCAGACGGCAAATTGGCCAGTGTTCGTCCGTTTGTAATAGATTACAAGTGTCCCTTGTGGGGCAGAGATTCCATGTCACAATGGGGAGTTAAAATGATAATTCCAAAACCTCCTCAGGATTTTTAGAAGCGGCCACCATGCAGTGCTGGGTCCAGAAGCTAACATGGTAAGTGACACACCTATCTGGACAACACAGTGGCGGTTAAGAAAGGAAAAGTAACAGGCACTTGAAAAACTTGTAGAGGAACAATTAGCAAAAAATCATATAGAAGAAACAACAAGCCCCTGGAATTCTCCAATCTTTGTAATAAAAAAAACAGGGACAGACAAATGGAGATTATTACATGACCTTAGGGAAATTAATAAAGTAATTCAAGACATGGGATCTCCTCAACCTGGGATGCCTTCTCCAACTATGTTACCTAGAGATTGGCAATTGGCAGTATTAGATATCAAAGATTGTTTTTTCCAAATCCTACTACACCCTGAAGATGCTCCCAGGTTTGCATTCTCAGTACCATCATTGAACAGAGAGGCTCCAATGAAGAGATACCACTGGAAAGTGCTTCCACAGGGCATGAAGTGTAGTCCTGCTATCTGTCAGTGGTATGTAGCTTCATTGTTGTCTCCTGTGCGTGCACAGAGAAGGGAAGCCATAATATTACACTACATGGATGACGCGCTGGTGTGTGCTCCTGATAACTCCATACTCCAACACACACTTGACCTAGTAGTTAAAGTTTTAACCTCTGCTGGATTTCAATTACAGGATGACAAGGTTCAAAGTATGCCGCCTTGGAAGTATCTGGGCCTAGAGATCACTGCCAGGACCATTGTTCCACAGAAATTAGAAATTAATTGTAATCCTAAAACTCTAGCAGATCTCCACTCCCTGTGTGGGTCGCTGAATTGGGTAAGACCTTGGTTAGGCCTCACTAATGAGGACTTAGAACCCCTTTTCAATTTATTGAAAGGGGAGAGAGAGCTGGTTTCTCCTAGGGAACTGACACCAGAGGCAAAAGCTGCAATTGGAAAGGTACAGAAAGCTTTGTCTGAGAGGCAGGCTCACTGCTATCAACTGCCTTTCAAATTCATTGTTTTGGGGAAATTGCCACACTTACATGGTTTAATATTTCAGTGGATAGAGGGGCAGAGAGACTCACTCTTAATCATAGAATGGGTCTTCCTCTCCCACCAAAGATCCAAAACTATTACACAACCACAGGAGCTTATGGCTCAGTTGATTCAAAAAGCAAGGATGAGGCTGCGTGAACTGTCTGGGTCTGATTTCACATGCATACACCTGCCAATTAAACTTTCTGGGGAGGGAAGGAATTCTCCTGAAAGGCTAACAAAAGAGATGTTTGAGCATTTGTTGCAGAGCAATGCCAGCCTCCAGATATCTCTGGACAGCTACAGTGGACAGATATCTGTTCACAGCCCAGCTCATAAGTTGTTCAATGAGGAATTTCACCTCATACCTCGTGAGAAGAGGAGCAGGAGACCACTCAGGGCACTCACAGTGTTCACAGATGCGTCGGGGGCCTCCCACAAGTCGGTGATGGCTTGGAGAAGTCCCCAGACTCAACATTGGGAAGCTGATGTTGAGTTTGTGGAGGGGTCACCCCAGATTGCAGAACTAGCAATTGTGAGGGCCTTTGAGAAGTTCTCAGAACCTCTTAACCTGGTAACAGACTCATCTTATGTTGCTGGGGTAGTATCCAGAGCGGAGCAGGCAGTGCTCAAAGACATTGATAATGAGCAGCTCTTTAGGCTGTTATCAAAACTAATCTATTTGGTTTTGCACAGAGAACATCCCTTCTATGTGATGCATGTGAGGTCACACACGGATTTGCCAGGTGAAATCACAGAAGGGAACTGTATGGCAGACACCTTAAGCAGCTCCAGCAGAAAAGGCATGCCTTCCTGACATCTTCCAACAGGCAAAGCTGAGCCACCAGCAATACCACCAGAATGTACCAGGTTTGGTCCCTCAATTCCAGCTAACACGAAGTCAGGCCAAGGCTACTGTAGCCACCTGTCCCAGCTGTCAGCTCCAGGCCGTGCCATCGCTGGGTATGGGGGTTAACCTCCGGGGACTAGGCAGCTCTGAGGTGTGGCAAACAGACATCACACACATTTCTAGTTTTGGACGCCTAAAATATGTTCATGTGAGCATAGACACATATTCGGGTGCAGTTTATGCCTCCGCTCATGCAGGGGAAAAGGCTGTACATGCAAAACAACACCTAGTACAAGCCGTCTCAGTTTTGGGGATCCCTAGAGAAATAAAAACAGACAATGGGCCGGCATATACATCCAAGGAGTTCCTGGAATTCATCCAGCAGTGGGGAGTGAATCATAAGACAGGCATCCCACACTCCCCTACAGGCCAAGCTGTGATTGAGCGCACACACCAGACACTCAAACAAGTTCTAGCTAGGCAAAGCAGTTCAACTGTGTGGATGTCTCCCCAGCAAAAGCTCTGTAAAGCTTTGTTTACAATCAATTTCTTAAATTGTTCATTTGAAAATATGAGTCCTCCTGTGGTTCGTCATTTTAACAGCAGTAAACAGTTTAAATTGTCTCAGCATCCCCCAGTTTTGATTAGGGACCCAGAAACATGGGAAACCAAAGGTCCCTATGAGCTAGTAACTTGGGGAAGAGGTTATGCATGTGTATCAACTCCCTCAGGACCTCGATGGATTCCCCAAAAGTGGGTAAAGCCTTTTGTCCCCAAAACTCCAGCTATAGCAGAAGGAGATGAGAAGCAAGTAACCATTGCTTCGAAAAGAAGACACCGCAGAGGAAAAGGAAACAAAAACTTCATAAAGGAATACCCTCAAGCAGAAAAAGACTTATAACATGTTTTAAAATGTTTGTTTTTCTTTTTAGAAAAAAGCTACCCTCCAGTTAACCCTGTGAAGAACCCCATCCAAGTTGTCTTCTTGTTAGCTTTGAACAGTGTCGTAGCTGCGTGGATCGTCCCTCAGCCACGTCAAAACATCTGGGTAACCCTGGCACAGACACTCAAACAGGAAAACATATGCCTGTCCACTGCAGCAGCAACAGATCCTATGTCTACCTGCCTGGTAGGAGTCCCACCTAAAGTTAGTGAGTATTTAGGCAGCTTTGACATACACATGCCTAATAAAACACCTGAACCATTCACTATATCACCTAAGCAGACAGCACAGGTCAAAGGTAATCCTTTAAAGGAGCTGCTGCCAAAATTACCCAAGGCAGACCAGGAACCCCAAGAGTTAGAACTGCTTGGTTCCTACCCAGAAACATACTGCATTCATTTTAGCAATTATCCAACACTCACTGACACTAAAGGTTTTCATCTCATCTGACAATTTTGTAAGGAATTTGTGGCCACCAAGTGGTGTACTAGCTGAAGCCATATTCCAGCTAAAGATCCAGTTCATTCAAGTCCCAAAATTCTACCAAAGGGATTGTTTTTAATTTGTGGGGACCGGGCTTGGGCTGGGATTCCTTCTAATCTTCTGGGGGGACCATGTACTATAGTGCGGTCGTCCTTGTTAGCACCCAACAAAACCTTAATTAGTGATTGGACACACAAAAGCAAATCAGGTAATAAAATACAAAAGAGAAGTGCTGATAATCTGGACCCAAATTGTGATGCAGAAATTTTCCATTGGGCTAAATCAAAAAGAATTGCTGTGTCTCTATTTCTTCTATGGGTTGCAGCAGCAAAAGCTCTGGGTGAATTAGCACCTGGAGTGTTGGGTAGTTAAACAGGCAAATTTAACTTCAACTGCCATCAGCTCCCTCCTAGAAGATGAAGAAGTAACCAGGCAGGCAACACTCCAAAATCGTGCTGCAATCGATTTCCTCCTCTTACTACATGGACATGAATGCCAGGAGTTTGAAGGACTTTGCTGCATGAACCTGACTTCAAAAGCTCCTAATGTCCATGCTGCTCTGCGAGATATGAAGCACCTGATTGGACAAGTGAAACAAGAATCAGAAGACTGGTTTAATGAACTGTTTAAGGGCTGGGGGTTTTCTGGGTGGTGGACTTCCATAGTCAAAACCATTATGTTGTTCGTTGTTATTCTTTTCCTTGTAGCTATGGCATTTGGGATCATACGTCATTTAATATTTAAGGCCATTAATGGTATCATTCCTTCTACCTCAGGGGACAATCATATAGAAATGACAAATATAAAACAATCTAACTCTCCCACTTATCACAAATGGTGGTCAAAATAATAATTCGGACTAGAATTAGTTTAATATCATCCCCCTACTTAAAAAACAAAAAACAGGGAGATGTTGTAATTTGATAAACTGAGGTAAAAGGAAGGATTCACATACCCTTGCCATATCTTCCGGCTGGTCCCCAGTTTCCTGTCTTCCTTCCTGTCCTGTGACCTTCCCGTGTGACCTTGCAGTCCTCCTAGAGTTCCTGTATTATGATCCTATCCCCTTGTGTCCTTATCCCATTGGCTGCCAGCCAAAGCCACTCCCCATTCCCTCTCCTGAATACCTAGATCCCAGAGGGGGTCTGGCTCTTTCCTGCCATGCCATCGTGTTGGAATAAACCTGAGAACTGAAAGGGCCTCTTTTGTATCTGTTTCCATCCATGCTAAAATACTTGTCTGATCTTAAGTTATTAGGAAAAAGACACAAAGTATCATTTTAGCATACAACCATCATTTACAGTCTGTCTTAAGTTCTTTAAGAATGTGAATGTTGTTTATTTGAGAGCTTATATAGGTACTTTGTTATGTTTTTAACTACTGTTAGGTACAGATTCAACAGTATATCAGTATTGTCCATTGTAATTCTAAAACAAAAGGGGTTTTTGTAGAGAAAAAAGCAGCTATAGAAAGCAAATTGTTAATATCTGTACTATTTGTGTTCCTAGGACCAACTTTGCTGTAGAGCTTAGCCAGGCTGGGAATGGTAGCAGCATCTTGAAGTAACAAAACATATCTGAGCAAGGCCTTCCTCATCCTCAGGGCCTTTCCAAGGCCATAATTTCACAGGGAACATGGTCCTGGCAATGCTGCTGATCTCATTAGGACAGGGAATACAGTTTGTTTTTTTGTTTGCTTGTTTTCTCCTACTAGCTATGCCAAATTAAAATGCATTTAAATAAACATGAAGATTTCAGAATGCTCATGTCTCAGGCAGTGAGAATCCATAGAGATCCCTTGAAGAAGCATATAAACAGATATTAACTCTACAGAAATACTGTCTTGTTTTTCCAAGCTGCCATGGGGCATTGTGAGGAGAGACAGATCAATGAAAATCCAAGGCTGTGGAGCACTGCATACTGTGAGGAAAACTCCTGCACTCATAAACCTAAACATGATATCCGACTGCTGCTAAAAACGACATCTCTTTGGAACAAGGGGTAGCTACGATAGATCCCATAAAAGTGTTGGCCTTGGAAATATGTTGGCTTCTTTTGAAGAAAATAGTAAGTATGAGTTTAAGGCACAGTTTAATCCCTTCTCCTCCTTCTTTTCCATGTTTTTTCCTCCCTCCTCTTCCTCAAATCTCTCACAATAGCTTGGTCAACAGCATTTTCTTGCTTCATTGGTTTTGAAAAGGACTTGCTGTTCCCTGCTGTTAGATTATTTCCAGGAGACTGTCGCAGGTCAATAGTCATAACATTCTTTGCTCCACTCCCCCTCTCCCCCACCTAGACAGAAAAATAATAAAATTAAACAACAACAAGAAAAACAAGTTAAGTTGGGAAGTGGGAATGGCAAGCATGTTTGTATTTACAGCATTGATTGATCCAGCAGTTTAGGGTATGGATTCTTTTTATGTTCAAGAACCTACATGCAATTCCCATAGAGAAATTTCTCCTACAATGCATAAGCAGTAGCAGTTAGCTTTCAAGTGAAATTACCAAAGAAATATAAGGACATTTTATTGGTATTAATTTTATTTCAATCTTCAAGAAAGAAAAAGTTTCCTTCCTTCAAAAAGCCTAGGGGACTGTAGGAGCCTGTAAAGAAGAACTTAGCCAAAATAAACTTCATCCAGTTGTGGTTACCTTGGATCTGGAAGTTCTTTAGGTTTTTTTTCTACTCTTCTCCAGCTCTAACAGTGTATAAAAGGGCAGAAAGATGTTCCCCTGAGGCACATGCTGCTACCAAAGTGACAGCACTGTGGAGGGCAGGCCCAGCTCATACTGTGGCTCTGCTCTTTCTCACGCTCTCTCTTGCCTGGTTCATTCAGCTCTTGGGACAACTACTGGTTTATACACAGAGGTGTTCAGTGCACACTTCCCAGCTGGGGTTCACCTACAACTGTTCTTTCCTCTCCCCTGCATATATCTGCATTTAAAAATGTCACAGATTAGGACTGCCATTGTAAAGTAAACGTACTAGGTTTGTCACTCCAGTAAATTTTGGTTTCATTTTCTGTAACTGCTTGAACTGATTCAATTAGCATGGGAGCAGGTACTCACAAATAAAGAAATATAGTTCCTGTTAACTGAAATGAA
This sequence comes from Muscicapa striata striata, assembly GCA_030060385.1. Lineage (NCBI taxonomy): Eukaryota > Metazoa > Chordata > Aves > Passeriformes > Muscicapidae > Muscicapa > Muscicapa striata. The sequence continues at coordinate 955,771 of JAREIS010000279.1, read as the reverse complement.
TTTTGATTATATGGTGTTGAAATAGAACAAGGTGTGATAATTAGCCACCATTGATAGTTTTACAGTTTACAGAAAAAAGGGAGAGACCATAGCAGGTAGATTTGACAGCAGCAGGAGTGAACAAGAAGACAACTTAATATTCAGCTAACCTGTCTTGGGAACAAACGTTTCCCTTATTCCTTTATTCTTCAAAATTTGATTAAAATTGTCTTTAATGTGCATTTTAGTTGTTATCTGTGTGTGCTACTGTAGGGTCACAGCTATCCAGCAGCCAAGATTTTTGTGGTGAAGCCCAGTTTGGGAGCTTGAATTTTGCAGACCTGTCAAAAGCTTCCATTTCTTCTCTATGTATTGTTCTTTTGCCTTCTTATAATCTATATACTACAGGACCAGATAGATTGTGTTGATTTTCCATTCATTACCAGTCATTAAAACTGTTAATTCAAATTTTTGCTTGTACTTTTGCAGTTGAAAAATTCAGGTTCTGTTGATGACAACTGCTGGTGCACAAAAGGTTTTGGGAAAAAAAAGAGAGGTTTTTGCTGGAACAGCTCCTATTTCAAAGATGGCTGTCTTGCTCATAGAAGACAACTAAAGATAAACATACCAGGTAATTGTCTTATCCTCCTATTGGGGGAATGTATTAATTGTGAAGCTGTGGAGAATGACTCAGGGTACGTGACTTTCTGGCCTAGCAGCCGTCATCCCTACAGGATACAAGAGCCTGGGCTGCAGAAATTTAAGTGTCAAGTTCTAGTTCAAGCCAGAAAGAATGTAATTTTTTTTGTCTGAATCTTTTGCAATACACAACTATCTGCTATCCATGAGTATTTCACAGAGTATTACTCCGAGTAGCTGAGAGTGGAAGGCACCTCCAGAGTTCATCTAGTTAGCCTCCTGCTCAAACAGAGTCAGCACATCAGCAACCTTTTTCAGCATTTGATCACACATAAAGGAAAAAAAAAAAAAAAAGCAGCAAAACTAACCAAACCAACAAACCCACAAACAAAACAAACAACCCAAAAAACAAACAAAAAAAACAAAACAAAAAACCGAAAAAACAAAACCCCAAACAAACAAAAACAAACCAGAAAATGAAAACACTACTTTAAAAATATTGAACCAGAATTTCCTGTATTTCAGCTAAGGCCCATTTCTTCCTGTCCTTTCACTGGGCAGCAATGAGAAGAGTTTTGCTTTGTCTTCTCCCTGCATCCCTGTGGGAATTCACACACAGTTTTACCTATTTCAGTGGAAAGAGATGAGGAAATGGTGTGGGATGCTTTGGTGCCTGTGATGCCCAGCTCTTTATTTTCAGAAGAAGACTTGGGAGTATTCACTTACTCTCTTTTCTGATACGAGAACAAGAGGCATTGCCTGGCTCAGGCTATGAGCCACAAGTTGCTGGAAGCTGGGACTACACATTATATAAATATAACTGTGCTTGGTTTGCTCCTATATGCCCTCAGAGACTTTGGTTATGGAGCTCTGCTACAGATAGGACTTCAAACAAAACTGCGTTTTGGCGTGACTTGGTATATCTGCTTTTACTTTCTAAGACTTCTGAGAAGTTTCAGAGGGATAGATGCCCTCTTACAGGGAAGAAAAACTCCTAGATGTTTATCTTGAAGCTTGATTATTATAATTATATAAAAAAGGCTAATATGCATTTATTATAACTCAGGTCTTGCTTGCTTTTTATAGAGTGTGAAATGAGCTTCCACTTGTAATTGCAGGTTTTCTTGATTGATGTGAAGCTACTTTCTCTGTAAGCAAACACTTCTCAGTCTCTAGCTTTGTTCAAAGTATGAATAAAAAAAAATCAATTTGGAAAAAAAATCTAACTGCAAAGAGGTTCATTTCCTTACGCCTCAGGACAGCAAGAACTTCTGAGTTAGGAAATGACATGCCCTTAACATGACTGTTGACTCTTGCATTGAATGAAAGCTGCACATCAAGAGGGATCTCTCATTACATGATTACAGCACATGTTCTCCTTGGAAGATACAAGGTACTTCCCCTTTGGGTCCATCTTATGAATTCTCACAGCTTGGAGAACTGCAAATGTGCTTTGCTTGAGAGGGAAGTGTATCTGTGACCAATAGAAACATAAAAGGGGAAGAAAAGTTGCAAGACTTCACAGACCTCCTGAAATTTCATGTTCTGTGCATCAAAGGCTTTGCCTCCTTTCTGAGAGATGCTGTTTTTATCATTGCACACAATAGTTCATCATTTGGGATTAATTTTGCCAGCTATCAATAGAATTATTTACATACAAAACTTGTCAAGTTAGCAAAGACACAGGAATGCAGCTGCTCATTAAAGAGGTAAGTGCATTTAAATGTACTGTATATTGTGCATTCCAGTGAGAACAAGGACTCCTTTCCTTGCTGTGGCCCTCTGTGTTCAGAGACTGGGTTTGATTCTAAGCAGGAGAGCATTTCTCCAACTCTACTGTCTTGGATAAGTGACTTCATACAGTCCTGAATGTGGTAATATGTGTACCAAATCCATTTCAGTACAAAAGTGTTCTGTAAAATCTGTTACCTCTAAAGGCTGAAATTAAATTTAACATGTTCAAAACAACACTTTTTTTCAGTCTGATCTATCCCCTGTTTATATCTGCTACCATGTTGTCATTGCATCCAATCTGTCTGTATGTAAACCGTTGTAAACACTTCTTATGAATTTTTCCAGTAAGGCGAATTGCCTTGAAGGCACATGGGATAGATAGATAGATAGATAGATAGATAGATAGATAGATAGATAGATAGATAGATAGTCAGACAGACAAAAACAGGGGATTTTCCATATGATCTGAATAGTATATGATATTTTAAGAAGGTTATTTCCCATTTATATCCATTCATCTCTTTGAATTTCAATCTTTATATCATTACCTTTTCTCTCAGGATTGCTGTGAGGCTCCATTAATGCCCATAGAGCGCTTTGAAATCCTTATATAAAAGAGATTACAGAAGTTGAAAATATTAAAGCAAAAATGTGAACTTACCTCTCTCTTCCTTACCTCACCTGTTCATGAAGATCTTTATAATCATATAAACTTACCTTAGAATCAAGGCAAATATATTTTCCTTTGATTTACAGATAGCATAAGGTTGCAAATTCCCATTTTTTAGAGAATTTTTTTTATATTAACAAAGTTAATGTAAAAACTTCTTAGCAATGTTTTTAATCTTCTACTCTGTGCTCCCCAATTAAAAATGTGGTCCTGGTTATATCCAGCTGAATCTTGTAGGATTGCATCAATGCTGAAAGATTTACACTACTCTCTCTCTATGCTCACATTAGGAAAACAGAAGTTCCTCTATCAGGTTTGTGTCACTTCAGGCTGTAAAATAATTGGCCTAATACGATCTCTTCAGAATACATAATTTTTTTTCTAAATGGGAACCATCTTCTCTATCCTAACATCTGAACTGGTTTCTGCAAAGCAGATTCCTCATTTTCATAGGATGATTGGATAATTCAGGTCAGAGTGGCCTCAGAAGATCTTTAGTCTAAACACTTGCTCCAAGCAAAGACATCAGATCAGATTTCTCAGGGATTTAGAGTGGCATAGGATATATTTGCCTACCAGCTTTTATCTGGAGCCACTAGATCATCCATTAACTCAGCTGTTTCCATCTTTTCTTAAGATTTTCCATGGTCGTTCTCAGTAACGTTTTCCCTAGAAAGAAAATTGGAGAGAGGGGAGAGCTGGGTAAGAACTGTTAATAAGCCTCAGGGAACTGTAAGTAAGCCTTTTTGAGACCTTGGAGTACACATATTTAAAGACAGAGTCAGAGCAAGGAAATAAGGGTTGTCACTTCAGCTTCTTGGTTTGGACACTGAAGTCCTATTCTCCAGGCCTGCTAAAAGAAGAAATTCCCTCTTGGCTGTAGCTAAAATCTGTGGAAAGCTGCTTTTTCCAGGCATTTGTGGTTGCCCTTTTGATCCACGTGAGGCATCCCATACTATCTTTCACTGTCTCCAAGAGGAAAGGCTCAGCTTCCTGTTTTCTGAGTCAGCATGAAAAGATTGACCTGCTGCAGAAAGTTTCAATTTTCTCTCTGGCGCTGAGCAATGCATATGGGTATTGCAATCGTTACTGACATACAGAACGGAGAACCCTTTATCTGCAGGGAAAACCCTCACCATCTTTCATTCAATGCTCAGTTAAAACATTCCAGATACCTAGATTGTCCAAGACAGAGCAGCTAGTCATGTTTTCAAAAAGATACTGCTGTAATGTCTCTCATCTTCCCATTGGAGTTCATATTCATTTCTGACAAGAGCCAATGCATTTCAGAAATTCCCCTTTCCCCTTTCACTGCTTCTGCTGTGACAGCTCTATCCTGCTCTTCCAGTTCAGCCATTTAAAGTCAGTAAGAAAGTCTACTGACCTCTTTATTTGCAGACAGAACAGATATCTACAAGCCAGTGGTGGAGAGCAGTTAGTTTCAACCTATATTTAAATATTCAAATAAGCCTATGGTTATTCAGATCTCTCTTTAAACTTCAGGTCTGAAAGTCTCTCCTGTATTACACAGGCATATGTTGATATAATCTGGAATTTTGAGTTGACTGTAATATTGCTACTTGATATTAGGCTAAAGTTGTTTTACCACCACTTCATCCTCAAAGGAGAATTAATCATTGACTTAACTAGAATGCTAATGTGAATGATTGTGTTGTTATGCATGTGTTGATTTATTTAACTTTTTCAGCCTTCTAGGTCCCTTTTGAAAACAAGCTTAGCCAACCAAATGTAACAAGCTTTTACTTGAGTGTGTATAAATGTTAAGTAAACAAAATATTTTTGCTGCTTATGCTTGCAGTATTCAGCTTCATTAAACATGTTTGTACTCAGTCTACGGCCTTTTGCTGCATACGTGACTAACTTGTAAAAGGCACACTTCATTCAGATAAAAGAAGACACAGGAAATGTGTTTTGGAGAACTTGTTTGAATGCAGCCCTCCCAAGGCACTCTCAAGGTGTCTTGTTCCAGCAAAGCAGAGAGCTCAAATATTGAAAACTGTGAGGAGAAAAAGGACTGTTGTGGTTTAACCTCAGTCAGCAGCCAAGCCCCTCACAGCCACTTGCTCACTCCCCCAGCAGTGGGATCAGGGAGGGGATCAGAAGAGCAAAAAACATGTAGGTTGAGATAAAGACAGTTTCTTAGGGAAAGCAAAACTATGCACACAAGCAAAGCAAAACAAGAATTAATTCCCTGATTCCCATGGGCAGACAGGGGTTCAGTCACCTCCAGGAGAGCAGGGCCTCATTATGTGCAGTAGTTACCTGGGAAGACAAATACCATCACCCCAAACATCTCCCTTCTTCTTCTCCCTGCTTTATAACTTGAGCTTGATTTCACATGGTCTGGAATATCGCTTTCGTCATTTGGGGTCACCTGTTCTTGCTCTATCTCTTCCCAGCTCCTCAGCTTTCTCACCAGTGTGGCCATACAGAAAGCAGAAAAGGCCTTGTCTCTGTGTAAGCCCTGCTCAAGCATAACAAATATATCTCTATATTATCAATGTTACTGTTAATATCTATGTTATTGTGTGTTTGGCACAAATCCAAAATACAGCTCAGCACAATCCTAATTTAATGTTTGCAAAGGTGTTTCATTTTAGTAACGAGTGACCACAGAAAAAGCCAGCTTCCATGAACACAGGCCACAGAGGGAGCCAGCTACTTTGAAGAAACAAAACATTCTAACCATGGAAATACAGACTGACAACTCTGAGGATAACACAGATGCGAACTAACAAAAACAAGAGGGCATAGAAGGTTGTCCTAGAATATTTACACAGAAATATAAGACACTGTGAATAAAGTCTTAGTCTTTAGGAGCCATGAGTGAGGAATCCACAAATTTCTTACCAAAGAAGTCCAGGAGCCCACCTTTTAATAAGTATAGGGGACATAATTCTTAGAGAACAGCTGTTCTTTTTCTTTCAAAGCTGTCATTTAAATGTAGTGTTTGAACTTTCTCTTTAGTCTAAATGGTTTTCAGATCACAAAAGAGGTAAATGGTGAAACAGTTTCTAGGATATTATTTAACCTGTTGCATTCAATTGATCAGCACTTGATTTTTTTTTCCAAACCTAAATGTCATTTAAAGAAATACTTAATATTTAAAAAGGAAAGCTGATCCCCCTTATGCCAAAGAATACAATAAAGAATGATAGGTTCTGGCTGTCCTAAAGGAAACCCATTAACTATCTCAAGAGTTAATCTTTCAAGGGTTATATTGGGTATCAGAGAGGTAAAGTAGATTCTAAAGATGCATTCTATCCCCCAAATCAAAAACTTTTCTTAATGTACATGAATTACACAAAATCATCTTAAAAACACAAAATAAGACATTTTAAAGTATTCATTGGCTGAAGTTGGAACTTACATGAACATTTAAATTGATTAGCCACAGCCAAAAGCTAAAAGGTATCTAACAGAGACTGAAAAATTAATGAAAGCTTTGGTCTTTTAGTTTAACATCCCTTTTTTTTTTTGCCATCTAAACACTCCTACCACTGCAGCCATCAGTTTTGTAACAGAATGTTTTACCAGACCCTGCAGCAGACACACAGACAAATGAACTCAAGATTGTCCTCAAAAGTCTGCGAAAACACCTCAGGAAATGTTGACTCTTACAGTCTATGGATCAAAGCTGAATTATCCAAAGCTAAATGATTTAAATTCTTCAGATGACGAATTGCATGTAGCTCTTCATGAATGTTTTATTTTCTAATTATGAAACATTTTTCACTTGCAATAAAAACTAGTTCTTTGAGAGTGTCAATAATATACAGTATTTTTAGGCATCTTTTAATGTGTTAGAACTGAACTTTCTCTGACATTTAGCAGTGTCAGGAAAAAGGCCCTTGCAGAGGAAGCCTCATATTTCTAAATGCTTATGGCAAAGAGTGTGTTTATGGCATCACGACTTCCACAGTCTTGAAGATGCCTTGTATTGCAATGGTGATTAAAAAGCCAGGCCAGGTCCTTCTATCCATGCTGAGATCACAACTCCAAAGCATGGCCAGTGTCAGTGTGCACTCAATCACTGTGGACTTGCTACCTCTGAGTTCCAGCCAAGAGGAAGGGCTTTGTTTAGCACAACTTCTATAGAATTTGTGATAAAAGGCAATCTTTGATTTAACGCATTTACAGTGCATGTCTGGCATTTAGACTTTATCCTGTGGGAACTCTGTGTGCTTCCACAGAACCTGGGGTGGGCTTAGATGACATAAAGCTGGCAAATTCAGGAATCCTGAGTCACAGGCTCCTACCCTGCTATCTTTTCCTTTCTGTGAACTTACTAAATGTCTTTTTCCTAGGAATTGTATTGGGATTTGATTGACATTATGCCTGGACTAAAGGCATGTATTTAAAGTGCTTTGTTACTGATTTTTACATGACAATGACTGTTACCTTTGGTTATGTATGGACTCTTAAATAAGAGAATTATTTCTATGTTAATGTCCAATGAGAACTTGGCCTTTGATCATGATGATTTTAGAGTCCACTCCTGTAACTTTACACATGATTACTTTTACCTATCTAACAGGCTGGAATGCATCAAAAGGATAAGAGCCAACAAGAGTGGGAATAGCTTGGGGATAAGATGCTGATTCAGTTGGGAGATGTGATTTTGGCAAATTCTCCTCATCAGCTCTGTCCCATAGCTTTCTGCTTCTAAACCAGAGATTAAAATATTGTTGGGGGTTTTTTTTGTTTTTGTTTTTTTTTCCTTCTTGCCTTTTGTCTGTCTAAATTGTAAGTGCTGAGGAGGGTGCATATGTGCAACATCTTGTGCATGAGTGCTTCTTACTACAACCATAACATTAAATCAATAAAAATAAGCCTTGTTCTTCTTTGACTGACGAAATGATGGATGTTTCACTAGCCTGAGCCACAGAGGAACATGCATTTCAGAGGACCTATAACTGGAAAGAATGGGAGATCACTGTCCTTGCTTTCAGTTGTGGAGTATGAAGCCAGTAATGCAAATTTTTAGGCTCTTGGCATGCAAATTAACAAAAGAGGTGGCAGTATATGCATCTTTTCAAAGCTCAAAGTATCACATGTGCACAGGGGAAAAGAAAAAAAAAAGGTTTCACTTCTGTAGTTCTCTACAGTCAAGCATTCTTTCAAAGGGAAAATCTACCACTTTGAATAATTTATAGAAAACCTCCACAGCAACTAAAGCTGCAGGCAAGCAAGTGAATGCAACTGCTGAGAAAAATAAATAAGGGCCTTTACAGCAGTCCTGTTGAATGGAAATTTTCCTTTATCATAGACTAGGCTGTTCTAATCTTCTTCTCTACCTCTAGGCATATATTTAAAAAGAAGATTTTCCAAACATAAAAATGTTACGGTAGAAGCAGAGTTTCTAAGAATTGTAAACCATCTCTTACCATACTAAAATACCCCCTGAATTTGCCAAATAACCAGTTTGGCTTAATTTCTCATTCCTGTTGCCTACATGAGAAATATTGGTACAAAAAAAAAATGGCAGTTGGGTCATACATTGACAGAAATGTCATCTTCCATGGGAGCTGGCAGTCAGCAAGTGCCTCAAAATGCTTGAAAAGGCCTTGGAAATGCTTGAAAAGGCCATATCACAGCATCACAGTGAGTCACAGCTAAGGAGCCTTTTGCAAGACATATTGTCCCCAAAGGTCCCATGAGCCACAGCAGCCCAGGCAATCGTGACATCTTGCTTTTTCAGGTAAGCTTAAACAAAACCTCAGGCAACCTAAGTTCATAGGCTTTTACAGAGGCCACATACTTTAAAGTACAGAACTAAAGAAATGGTCTAAATGAGATGTAGATTTTATTTACTGATAGATGTACCAAATACTGGGCTGAAAGCTCTGCTGAATCAAGCCTTGAGGATAAAGCTAAAAGCAGGGCAAGACTGTAGCTGTAATTTTATTTGGAACTGAACTGAATTTTCTTTACTCAGGAATGAAGCGCCATAGAAGGAGTCACATATAAGACTAACTAGCAAGTGTAGAGAAAATTAGGAAAATGCCTTGAAAAGGTGGGTTAGTGCCAGGATAGGAAGGGTGAAAGCTGCTGATGCTCCTGAATATATGTTCCCATGGAACAGGAACCTTTTCTCTTCTCACTAGTCTCTCATGAAGGGTGGTTGGAAGGAGCCACCCTTGGATCCATGGACTGTAGTCAGAGCAGGTGGTGAAGTACAACCAGCTGATTGCCCTCCGAAATCAACAGTCCCTCAACATTATCCTACTCCTGTGGCTTCCAGCCAGCCTTTACTTTGACGGTAACATTCTGTTCAGAGCACAGTGTGTTACAGGACACCCACTACAAAAAGTGCATTTCAGTTTGGAGCCAAGTCTTTCACACCCCCCCCCCGCCTTATTTTGCATCTCTGATAATATTTGCTAGCACTCCTTTTGATCCCCATCAGAAGATGTGTGGGCCCGACAGGGTGACCAAGGATGCTTGAAGTCTCCTGGGACAGAAAGTTGTGATGGACGAAAGACAGCTTCTGTTGAACCTTCTAGAGTGAAGCTACTTGTAATTTCCAGAACTGGTGTTTCCTAAACGGCTCTGCGACGAGTGAACTTGCACCCAACCTGGCTTATTAGTTCTGGCTTGTTAAAGCCTGCGAGGCTCCGGAGGAGACTGGCCCAGCTCCAAGCAGTGCGAGGACGTGCACTAATGAGAGGGTGACACCACGTTTACACGAGGTTTTTTTTAATAAACACCTAATCAAGACACGTTTGGTACCAAAAATATATTGCATTAATAGTGCTGTGCGAGCAATACAGCCATGTGGTATCCCCCGGGCCTGTGTGCTCGCGGTCCTGCAGCGATGCTCCTACAACCCAAGGCATGGGGACGGGATGTAGCTCAGCGGGGTAGGCTGCGCAGAGGAGGGACATGACATGCTCCGTCCAAAAGCTTGCCCAGAGCGCTCTGCTGGCGACACTGCGGCCTCAGGGAGTTCTTTGGACAGGTGATGCGGGAGAGCCGAAGGGGCAAGTGGCCAGAAGCCAGCGGCCCTGCCTCCCGCCGCCCTCCGCTCCCGCCAACAGAGCGGCTCTCCCCAACCTCCGCCGGCTGCATCCCCGCCTTCCATTGGCGTGGCGGCCCCACGTGGGAGCCCCCGCGCTAGGCGGAGAGGCGGGAGGGAAGGAGGGAGTGGGCTCGGCGAAGGGCGGGCACTCGTTGTCCTGGCGACGCCTGAGTGAGTTGTGGCGGCGGCGCGGAGCGGCGGCGCTGGAGCCGAAGCCGGGCGTGCAGGGCGGCCCCTCGCCCTGCCCCGGGCGCATAGGCCGCCGGCCCGCGGGAGCAGCACCACCCGGAACCGCCCTCCCCGCCGCGGCAGCCCCGGCAGGTACCGACGGGACGCGGCTGGCGCGGGGAACTCGGCCCGCTGCGCCGAAGGGATGCGAAAGTTTGTCACGGCGCGCCCGCTCCTCCGGCGGCGAGAGGACGCGGCCCCGGGCGGGCGGAGCCCGCGCCCCGCCGGGGCCGGCAGCGAACCCTGCCCGCCGGGGAGCGGCTCGGGGCGGGAAGGGGGTTCTGGGGGCTCTGCCCCATCCCTGGCTCGGCTGGCGGGGCCGGCACCGCCCGCCTGCCCGCACTGCGCGGGAGCGGCTGCTCCGCTCTCCCTGCGGCGGCGGGGCCGCAACTTGTGCGGGGTTCGGCGGGGCAGGCTCAGGGCCGAGGTCGCTCCCTCGGCGCAGTCTGGCGGGGTGGGCGCGGGCGGGTCGTTCTGCCGCTGCCCTCTGCGATTATTTGTGGATTATTGTTATTTTTTTATCTGTCATTGTGTGCCGGGCAGCCCACCCCGGGCGGGTGGGGTGCGGTGTCCCCAAACCCGCGGGGTTTTGTCTGGCTCCTCGCAGAGCCACGGGACTCGCGGGCTGCCGGGCTTCTGTTCCCCGCGTGAAAAAAAGAACTTATGGATTTGCTTGCTTGCTTATTCCTGAAAGACGGGAAGTTACGGGAATTAAAAATTCCTGATGTTGCTAGATTGCTCACATTTTAATGACAAAACCCTCAAAAGTTGCGTTAATTTGCGTTACTTTTAATGGAAGACTGGCGGCCAGGCGGCGTCGTTGAGGATCTGGGTACACAGTGAGGTATTTCTGAGCGACATTCTATGCAGGTGGGGACCTTTTTGGGGCTCTGTGTTGAGGATGGACCGTGGAAGGACGTATCCGGGTGGAGCCCTTATGGCTCAGATTTGAGAATATCAATTCACCTGTGGTTCATTAAGACTGTTAATGTGTTTAAACCACGGTCAGGTGTAGGCTCTGAGCTCTTGCAGCTGTTTATTCAGGGAGGATGTTCAGTCGTAGCGGTCCTGGGGGCTTTGGATGTTGCTATGTTGGGAGAATGGGGTAACACAGATTTTGGGTCACTTGGGTTTTTTGTTTGTTTCAGTGTCTCTGGCTATGTGGTGATTTCCGCAGCAAACCTTACCTTTTTTTCTTCTTGAAGTTTTTTTTTTGCATTTAATGCCAATTAATTAGGGTTAAATTAAATTTGTTAATAAATCCATCTCCACAGTCAGATATGCGCAGTGATTAAAAAGTGAAACTTATTTTTGCTGGAGGTAGTAAGAATAAAATTCTAGGTCTAGGCGTTCAAAAATGTTTTGGTTTGTGACTGACTTGGAATGGTTCTTTAAGCTTCCGGATGTATTTTTTTTTCATCTGTTAATATGTTTTTTCTAATATATGAAGCTTAATGTAACTAACTTATTTAGTGTCGCTAACTTAGGCAGTGACACTAAATACCTACAACACATGGTCTTAGGTTGCAGGCATGTACTAAGTACTACATACGAATAGATCTCACATGTTTCCCCAGAGAGGCTGTTTTCATGATGGTTAAAGCTGGAACATTGCATGCATAGGAACTTCCAGAGACTGCACTTTTTATTTTTTTATTTTTTTATTTTTTTCCCTAGTTGAGGGGACCTTTAATGTTGTCCTTAGTTGCACTGGTTATGTCATGCTATTCCAGCATGGCATTACACGATGTGACTGATGCAGTCTCATGTGTCACATCACAGTGAAATCACTGGAGGGAAAAAGTTTTCCTCTGTGGGACTTAAGGATATTTTAAAAAATTGGATTTTTTTTTTTTTTTTGCTTGTGATATTTGTTGCTAAGGTCAGAGGCCATATATTGCCTTCAAGGTACCTATTTGATTTCTGTGGCTGTTGGCAACAGATTTGAAACCACAGATCAGGAGGAAATTCTGGTTCAAAATAAAATTGGAAACTTCTTCTTTCTCTGTAAAACGGGTTAGATGTGTTTTTAGATTACTTTTAATGGCAAAGCATTGCTGCAGTCAGCTGTATTCTTTCCTGTGCTTTTTAGAAAAAAGAGAACTGGCTTGATGACCTAGTGCATCATGGTGAGAAGCCGTGAGAGCATTGGAAGTGATAGGCAAAAGCAGTATTTCTACCTGTTTTCTTGTCAAGATTTTGCCTTGGCATAACAAGGGACCTCAGCATGCGAAAAGCACTTCCATTGTGTTGTGAGAAATCTGTTTTTTATGCTGTTTATCCTTCAGCGGTGGGAGAGTGTCTGATGATCTTATTTTGTTACATAGGACATAGGATTGGATTTTTTTGGTGCTCACCAGGCTTGTAACAACATACAGCTAAATATGTACTCTTATACCATACTCAGCTAAGGTGGCTAAAATTGATTTAATGTTTAGCCTTTTTAGTATGAAATACAGTGTAGTAAATGTGTTTTTCCTGATGCCTGCTAATATTGATCCCACCTTACAAATTAACTCAGGAGACTCTTTGTCTCTTGTAAACTTGTGCTTCTCACTACAAAAAGAACAGCATTTTATGCTAGTTGACTTGCTGAGCTGTGATTTTGGGTGCTGCTCTGCTTTCTTTCCCAAGTAATAATAGAACCTGTTTGTTCACACATTATTGTGCTCAAGATTTTGGGAGGTGGCACTCAGTAACTTTACAGACTGTGGAGAAAGATCCCTTAGTGACAGACCCCAGAAGAAAAATGAGTTTGATTTTAGATCTGGGGCTCTGAACCCTGGAAAGCTGAGTTTTGTGTTGATTCTTGCAGACTTCAGTGTTGTTGCAGTAGCTTCAGCTCTGATGTACAATATTGTCATTCTGGGCTGGTTTTATGCAAGAAGCCCCAAAGGCAAGGTAACACTCTAAATAGGTATCAAAGCATTTTGAGAAGCTTAGATGAGGACTGTAGTATGTTCAAAACATGTAATTATTTTATCAGTTCTTACTTGCTGTGGTGGTGGGCAAAAAACACCAGTAGCTATGTTTTCTTTCAAGCTGGTAAAAACTGCTTTTTTTCCCCCCCTTCTAGGTATTTGTTTGAATACACAGAAGAAGATGACAAGTGTGCATGGATGATTTTACGTAATTAACACCTTCTAGATTTGCAAAAGGCAATTATCACTGCGGAGTGTTTACGTTGATTTATGGGAGGAAGGTGGGCCATGAGAGGGATGCTGATAATATCAACACAGTGGATTAAATGCACATTTACACCTTTATTGACATATAAATTATCTGTGCCAGGAATGCACTGAGAAGGCTGCTGATGGAGCAATAATGTGGCACAAACTACTGGATTTGGATTCAGCTCTGTCATCCTTCTGTAACACATGGAAACCTTCATCTGAGCTACTGTAGGATATAGAGGCTCACAGAATGGCTGCTTGTTAGGATAATGAGCAGTGATGGCAAACAGGAGTTTAGAAGAATGGTAAAAGACAATGGACGAGGTTTGAAGGAATTGTCTTGCCTTTTTTAGAATTATTTTTAGTTTTTTGTTGTTTATACTATGGATTTTTAGAGAAAGCTTAAAGAGGCTGGAAAAGTCTTTGTAGCAGGGAAATGGAACCTGGCTCTGAATCCAGCCAACATAAGAAAAGAAAGACTGTGACACATGGACTGGAAGATCAAAAAAGGGTAAGTGACAAAAGGTGGGAACACTTTCTGCTTAAATTACTGAAGGAGATGCAAGTGGCAGAAGAGCTCCACATATTGCTTTTATCACTTGCACTTGCTGCTTGCTATGCTCAGCCAGCTGTAGATTGCTTCTCCTGATTATATTTTAGAAAATGTTTGTCTTTCTCTTCAGGCTTCTTCCAATTTATGGAAGAAAGAGCTGAGGGAAGGGGAAATTGTGATAGGAGTGAAAGAAGGGAAAAATCTCTAGAATTCTGTCTGTTGAGAAAGAGACATACAGTGCAAATTGAGTATACTGGTTCTTTCTGAGTCTGGCCAGATTATTGATTTGTTTTAAGTTTAGCTTTTTTTTTCCCCTGTTGGTATCATTAGTGGAGTGGTAAGAAAAATGCTTTCTTGGCATTTGGTGTTTTAATTTGCTGAGAATGTTGTGCACTTGTCAGTGTCCTCATTGTCCTGGTAGGACTGTTTGCATTTTGCTGTAGTTGCTCGATGTAATTTTGGCTTGAATCAAAAGGTACAGTGGAACGTGCTTAATGTCAGACATTGGCCCTTATTTTTGCACAGGTGCGTTGTGGCAGCTCTGTGTGTCAGGGTGGTGTTGTGTTATCCCATCCTAATGGGCTGGTGCACTTAACTGACCTAAATGAAGTCCTTATCTCAGACAAAACTGTAGCTTGTGAGCAACTGTGACTCCAAAGTTGTTTTGTTGGCACCAGTCAAGCAAACTAAAACTTAACGTGTTTCTGCTGTATAAATCATTGATGTCATCTTCTATGCAGAGTTGAGTGGGATAGAAAACGCCATGTTCAGCTCTGTGCAGAGAGCTCCTTTCCTCTGATTTTTATTTCAATTGAAAACTGAGTTAGAAAAAAAATTGACCATCAGCTATTATTTTGCTGTTCAACAGCACTGTCTAATTTCAGGGAGAGGGAGGTTTGTGTCACAGTTTCATCAGGTCTGCTGAAGAATAAAAGTGGTTTCTCTGTTACCCCATTAGAAATCTAAGCAGCCTGGAAAACTTTCAGAAATTGAATAAAATGCAGCTGCTTGTTTGGAGAGAAATGGAATTTGGGGAACAAAATAAAACTCCTGAATGTATCTTAATTGCACCGAGCATGATCTATTAACTGACAAGCTGCCAAGGTCTCCCTTCTACTTTTTTCGAGGAAGCATTTTGGGACTGAAGTAAATCAATAAGGGTTGAAACAAAATCCTTCTATCGACTTAATTTCTGGAGGCTGCTAGAACACATTTCCCCCCACCCTTCTTAAATGTGCAAAATTATACTGCATGTGGGGTGTGATGGGAAAAACATTTGTGACCTGTGACACTGAAGAATGCTGTAATTGTTTTGATGCACCAAAAGTAATATGCAATTATGTCTGTCTCTCCTTGCTGATAGATATGGGAGCCTACATCTCCTGTCTGCTCCTGGCTCTGGATGTTTGGTGCACATGTAGCACGGGGCCTCTGAATGTATAATATAACCCCAAGTGAGGCTCAGTGGCAGCTGGGGTAACATCAATTGGTCATGCTTTGCTGACATTCATTTTAACTTGAACTCTAGCTGTCATGGAGATTATTAAATTTATAATGATATATGCAAGATCCATTTTAATGACTCTGCATGCCCGGGTGATCTCTCTCACTTCTGTTTGCAAAACAAGTCATTAAGACTTGTAAGAGTATTACATTTAATTTCCTATAGAATTTTTCATGAAAAGGTTACTGATGAGAGCTTTGCTTAGATTTATGCTTACTGGGAAAAATCAGTTTGGAATAATAGTAATGTTGATGTAACTCAGTTGTTGTTATGATGGAGTTGAATAGTAATGTAAACTTCAGTGTTTCTAAGCTTAAAGTTCTTAGATTTCTGATAGGGAAAGGTGTATGTTTGATCAAAAGCCATTAAAATTAATCATCAATAGACACTTTTTTGTTATTGGAAATGAGGCTTGTGCAGGAAAGAATAAGACCAAGCTCATTTTTAATCAGGTAAGTGCATTATCCCTTTTATCACCACATATTTTATAGAGATAAAGTCAACCATTGTTAAGTGTTTCTGAAGTAGTAAGAAATCAGATTGTGTGTGTGCACCCCTCTGTGATGGGTTTGGCTTGTCTTTGCCAAGTAAAATACAGAACGCTGTGTCTGCATTTGTGGTGTAGAAATAAAACTTAGTTTTCTGTTTGTTCTTTTTTTAAAAATGTATTTTAAAGTATCAACTTAGTAGCTATATTGATTAAAGCAAGACAAGATTTAGTATTTGTGCTTGTTTTTTAGAGGGATGGGGTTTTGCTTTTTATGTATTGACTGATCTTCAGGAACTCAAAACTGGGCTGCCTCTGACTTAACGGAAATCAGCCAAAGTAGGTTCTTCTCACTCATCACAGCTTTTGAGGCTGACTTTAAGAGGACTCATGTTAATCTTTGTGATAGCAGTGCAGCCATCTACATATCTTAAGTTGGCTCTAGCGGGAATTACATAGCTAAATTCCATGTTACTGGTAATGTACATATGAAGAATTTGATCAGGTTTAACAACCATGTAAGCTGACCATCTGAAGGTAGCAGGATTACCAACATGAATACTAATGTGAATAGTGAGCAGGCTTTATGCCAGGATATGACCTTGGCAACAGAGTCTTTAAATACAAGAGTAATACAAGTGATGCTACAGACTTTTTATCTGTAAAGGTTGTATGTAGGGTATTGTTTTGGTATAAAATGGATTTTCGCTCATGAGCAGTGAATTCAGATATTTACTTTTGTTTTTCCTTGAAGAAGAGATTTAAGGTAAAAACTGCTGCTAAAATAATAGATACATTTTCATGTCCTGTGTCATGAACAATTTAGTGCTGCCCTGTGTTCTGATAAATTGCTTTTTCTTCTGATGATTGAAATATTTCTTCAGTTGATTTCCATCCTTCATTCCCCTTTGTCTTGACTTTCATTCAAGTCCATAGGTCTAAGTTAGTGGGACATCCTAGAAGAAATGTGTATGTGTAATAGTGACAGAATTGTCTTCTGCTCTGTCTGACTGAACCCTCTTTGACTGAATGATGAGTAAAATCTAATTGTGAAATGCATTCAGACTTTGAAAGGATCTCTGTAAACATGTATTTTATGCTTAGATGTGCTCTATTGTCTCTGCTTAACTCGTGATTTTAATTTTTTAGAGATTTAATTGCTCTTATGTGGTGTACTGGGCTGGTTGGTTTTAGGAAGGATTGTGTTTGGTTGTCAGCAGCACAGAAAGTAGAATGGTAATAGTGCACCTCACAGGCTTGTAGGTGGTTGATTGCTTTTGTACATGGGTTTGTTGGCATTTTTGTTTTTTACTGCATGAAAAATTGTTACCCTGGACTTGGAAATAGCTGTTCAAGCTCCCTGGGCATGCTGCCACAGAGACAGAGTGTGTCTGGCACTGCAGCTTGGAAAGCCAAACTGATTATTGTCTTCTAGTATTTTTTCCCCTTTTGCTACTTGATAGTGAGTATCCTTGGCTTTTTTTTTTTTTTTTTTTTTTTTTTAATAATATATTTTTATTTTAATTTTGAATGAAAAATCTGTGAGCTGCAGTTTTACAGTGTTACAAGCAGACTAACACTGTTTTTAAGGGATATCTTTCTCTCTTGACTTGTTTTTGTTGGTGCAATCGTTGCGATACCCGTGACTGAAGCGATATGCTTTAGCTTTCTCCTGGGTTTGTGTTTTTTCCTGGCTAATTATTGATACACTTCCCATTTGCTTGAGGATGCTCTGCTGCTACCTTTATATCAAAGTCAATATAAAGAGCATAAGTAGTTTCACATGTATTGACTCGCTTATACTGAGGATTTGTGTTGTTTAAAGCAGGGTAATGGTGGCTGACTACCGTGTTTATTAGCAGAATTTTGTGCTGAGACATTAATGCAGTTGGGTGCCGTGCTGCTGAGCCAGTATGGAAGCACTTAAGTATAACCATTTATAAATTGCAGCAAGACTTAGCTTATGAAATTACAGCAAGCTGTGTTGTGGTGCTTTGATAATTTAGCTAACTGGATTTTTATGGAAATACACATGAAATAAAAATCCACTGAGCAGGAGAACTGAGAAAATGTCAGCTTCTCCTTCTTTTTTTGGGTATTTAAAACCTTTTGTAAACATAACAATCTCTGTAGAATTTTAGTTCCTGACTGGATTTTGTTTCTATTACAGTAATTAAGGTTGTTAATAAATTTACTTTAAAGCATATAATCACAGAATCAGATTTGGGAGATTTTGGTTACGTGGATGTGCTTTGGTGGTGTGTCCAGGGCTTGGCTTCTGCTTTAAGGTCATAAATTGCCTGCTCTTTGAGATGCTTCTGTAACCGTTTTTATGGGTGTGTTGTCTGTGACAATTTTAAACCACTCTTCACTGAGGAATTGGCACAAAGAAACAGGTAGTTGTGTTTGTTTAAGTGATGCAGATTTTCACCTAATGGTTGCTACAAGGTAATTTGTTCTATTTTATCCAGAAGTTATTTCTACAATGATTTTAATGAGAGAGTCATAGGAGTGTGATTTGGTATTTCCATCCCTCTCCCAGTCAGACCATGGTCATGAGGAAATTCTCCATATTGTCAAAAATGTTTATATAGTGTAAACAAAGGATCTTGCTTATTCAGCTGATGTCTCTTGTAATCTTTGTCTAGTTAAAATAATTTATGAACTTTTTAAGATTCAAGGGTGATTTTTCTCCAACTTGTGTAAGTTTGTTAGGATGTGATACAAAGGATCTGTGGTGATGTCAACTAAAGATTAGACTGCAAGTGGTGAACTTCATGTGCCTGAGGACTCTGTGGCATAGTCTCCAGTAGAACTGATTCGTCTTAATCTATCAGTCTTTCATATCCTTGCCCTGACCTTTCCCCATGTCTGTGTTACTGTACAATGAAAAAAAGCTCATGTGTGATTGAAGTCTTAGGCTTGCCCACATTTTTGAGCTCTACCTCTGTTTCGTAAAGTGAATAAACTGTATATGGCACAGGCACATATGCTATTTCTCTTCCTCGTACCAAGACAAGTTCATTATCTCAAAAATAACTTGACTAAGGAGTTTCAGCTGAAGTTCCGAGGACGTGGAAGAAATACCCATATGCAAGCAGATGGCTAAAGCCATGAAGGACAATTGTAGCTTTTCACATGAACTGTGGCTTAAAGTCTCTTTGAAAGGGAGGGAATGAAGTTGATCAGGAGATGAAACCAAGTAGCTGATGAAATGCATAAACAACTGCTGCTTACGCTGTGGCTCTGAAGTGATGGAAAAAACGCGAATGAAGCATTATGCTACAAGGATAGGACTCTGGGAATCTCTGTGGAAAACATCTATAGCACCTTTTGCAAATTTGCTAATGGCACTCTTTAAGCAGGATGCCCAGTTTTGGGTCTCCATCTTAACCAAAAAGAGAGCATGGGAATGAATTACAATATGCTTGGGAGAGCCTGACATCCACCTTCCCCCAAATGAACAAAAAGCAGAACAATTGTTCTTGAGGGTTTATTCCAAAATTCTGTCAAGCATGCCGCTGGAAATGCTTGTATGATAGACAGTTTACACAGCAGATAAGTGGAGATTTCATTGTAAATGGAACTCTACAAAATCAGGCAGAAATTATTTCTGTTTGCTGGAACCGTCTTGAATAGGTGAAAGAGTTGATTATTTCCATTTGTAAAGAAGTGAGGATCAGTGCTGATGAAGGTTTTATATGGCACCCCTGGCTCTGCTCATGCCTGGAAGAACTTCCCTGCTTGCATTTGTGTGTATGTCCACAGCATGTAGTTTTAAACTGACTTTTCCCCGCCTCTTCTCTGGTGGTAGGTTAAGACTACAATGGTGTGATCTGCTCATTCAAATCCTACAACAGTGTCTGGTGTGCTGTATTGCCAGTGTCGCAGATCAATAGCTGATCTTTCAGAGCTGGACAGAAACCCAGCAACATGATGTATCAGCTGCTCGTCTTGTGTGTAGTGAAGAAATCCAGCCCTCCTTCCAACTGCTGCGGATATCAACAGGCTTTAAAACCCTAAGGCATTGCATATAATTATTTTTCTTATCTTGGATGACTATGAGTATTAATGGTCATAAATTAGCTGGGATATTTCAAAATCTAGCCATGCATCTTGATTCTGTGGAATGTCTCCAGTCTGGGATGGGTTATATATCCTGTCTCCTCTAGTTGGCTTTAGGTTGCCTTGTCTGGGGCTCTTGTGAGTGTGGGCTAAAGAGTGAAAGCTGGACATGATGCTGTAGCTGTGGCTCTGTGCATTAGTGAGCTTCTTACTCCAGTTTTCCACATCCTGTGGTATAAATGAGGATTTCATAACTAAAATCCTAATGGCTTCATCAATCTAATTTCATAGGTAGTGAAACCAAGAGGCTCAAGCGGTAAATACAGGGAAGTGCTATGTAGTATAGGGTGTATTCTAGTGTGTATAAGAGCACTTGTTTCAAAACACAGTTGACTTCTGATATTAGAAAGGATTGTAGGATGCTAGAGGGAACTCTATGCTTGGTAAAAAAAATTCTTCCATTACTAGTTAGATTGTAAAAAAATTTACCCCTAATACCAGCTGTGAAATGCACTTCATCTCTCATTCCCTTCTTTTACAATGGTTTAGCAGAAGTTTTTGTATTTTCCTCATTCTTTCTGTGCTTAAGAGGTAGCAAACCCATGCTTTCTGTGCCATAGGATGCGTTTCACCTGATGGCACTGCTTCAGGAGTGTCCTGCTTTAGGGGAAATTTGAGAGGAGACCTCCGAAGGGGTTCCTCCAGAAAGCAGACTCAAGCAGCCCCTCCCCCAACTGGTTTGGGAAAAGATTTCCTCAGAGAGAAGGACTTGGGTTTTCAGTCCAGAGCAGGTTCAAACAATTCTAAGGATAAGGAAAAAAAAACCACAGTCCAGGGAACTTGTCTGCCTCAACTAGTCAAAAACTAACCAAGACCAGAAGAAACCTCTCTCCTGCCGTCCACTGCAGCCAACACAGTCTGTGTGAAGGATGCGGGGGAGCAAGTGCACTCTCTGATAACAAACTCCGCACCTCTTCTCTCCCCCTTCACTCTTGGAACCAGCCTTAAAGTTGCAGAACTTAATATCCAACACAAACAGAACAGACGGCTGGGGATACAAGCATTACAAAGTCACCCCAAGACAAGGAGCCAACCTGCTTCCCAGCCTTTACACATGGGAAAAGTCCAATAGAATTTACTGAGTGTTAGAAAACTCAGTGTTGCAAAAATTAGTTCTATATCCTGTGCATTTAACAGGACAGATGTCTCTGTCTATTACATGAAAGGTACAAGAAGGTAACACAAGAGGTTATGTTTTTAATTATTTTTATAAAGCAAGTATGACTTTCAGATAATATACATTATAACTTATTAGTGTGTAGTTTCCCTGCACACCTCCTTAGAAAAATGTCCATTATTATTCAAATGGCTACCCTCTGGCTTTAAAGTAATTGTTGCTTGGAATAACGTGTGGGCCATGGTATAAAATACTCCAAACCTAAATAGCTGGGAAATTCAAATCAGACAGTCAGGCATTGCCTCTCATTATGTCTGTGCCTGGAAGCAAATTTGATATCCCTCAGGTATGCTATCTGTTGTGATACTCCTGGTGAAGGGACTGGTAGGAAAGGGAATGGGGAAAAGGAGGAAGGAGTGTACAGGAAATAGTCTCTATGGTAATTCAGACTTCTTTATTAATTTTAGGGTGTATTGCAAAGCTTGGAGTCTTCCAGACCTAACAATCTTGCAAAGGGAGGCATTAGGGAGAGACAGACATGCATTTGTCAGTATTTATTTTTTGGCACTCAGTGTTCAGGGTTTTTCTGGTTGATTATAGTCTAGTTTGACAGCTGTGGTATAGATTTATTTATGCTTGCACACTGCAGCAATTCATAACTTTAACAAACAAATATTGGTGACATCTTCCAGTAGTAGCAAAGCTCTGATATATTCTTTAACAAAGAAATTAGCTTTCTCTGTTAAAGTGTAGATCCAGTACAACAGACAACTTGAAGCATATTTACTGGTGCAGTGCAGGTGAAGAAATTCTTGATAAGTGTGACAAATGTGTATTTCATAGGTATACCTGCTTGAAAAACATCACGTCTGTGTTTGCATTCATATTAATGTATTACTTTCAAAGGATAATTAAGAGGAATACTTAAAATGTAACAGAACCTGGCCATAAAATAGGTGTGCTACAGATTGAAATGAATATTTTCTTCTAAAATTGCTCAAGGTCACATTGGTCTAACTCTAAAAAAACTGATAGGAGACTGCTGGACTAAGTGAACTTATTCTCCCAGCTGAATTCCTTTGTAAGGCAGTACCTTATTATTGTTTTCTGGATCAAGTTGTAATTTCCCTTTGCGGAGGAAGACTGGAAGGGATGATGCATCTGAATTTCTAGCCTTTTCTTGCACAGACCCTTTTGCCAGTCAGTCCACTCTGTTTCTGTTCTTTATCGGGCAATGCAGCATAACACAGAGGAAGGATGTGGCAGTGACCCACGGTCACAGAGATGGAGCTAGTGTGAGTGGAGCCTCAACCTTTCTCCAACTGCTCAGGAGTCTACTTAAGCTTCTCATAGGAGCCAGACCCATTTTTGTGAGACTGAGAGACTCCTGCATCATTCCCATGGAAGTAAAAGTCAGTGACTTGCCTTTTTTTTTTTGTGGTAGAATTATAAAAATCCCTTCTTTGCAGAAGACTGTCTTTCATGCTTTAGAAAGAAATTATCTGGCTTACAAATTAGCTTGCCCTTGCAGCATTAGGGAAAAAATAGCATGTTATTGAAGACTCTGATTCCTTTTCTTGCTAACAGATTGTGATGCGTGAATGTCTCTTGAGGCTATTGCACATTGATGGTAATAAATATGTACTCAGACTTGTGTAGCTATTTTTCAAGTATTCTGCACGAGAAAAAGGGCTTGTATTCAAGGGAGCTGAAGAGTAAGAGAGTAGGTTCTGAGATCTGATAACAGTTGAGAAATCGATAGAGACAAGATAGGCTTGTTGTGAAAAACCTCATAGGTGGAAAACGAGAATTCTACATGCTACAAGCATTTAGCTTGCAGTTTATTTTCTAAAGTCTTTCAGTTCTTCATTGTGATGACAGCAGTGACTATCAGATACTCAGCAACGTGGAGGATTTGTTTTGGATAAACAACATACATCCAATATGATTACTCCAAAAATGTAACAAGGCAGATGGAATTGCCTGTGTTATTTCATTGTCTCTCTCTGAAGTCTCCTAATTCACATGCCTTGTTTTCTTCGTTGATGTTTGCTGTATCATGTCAAACAAGGTAATGAATTTTTAAAATGTCATCAATTTAGTACTGTGATACTTAAAATTTTTAAATAAGTCCTGTGAACACAGTAGGAATGATAGTGGTTAGACACTGGAGAGATCACAGAATTGCAAGGCTTAGGGTAAGGAAACTTGGATTGTAGTTAAATTTTTTGTGATATGAGCAGGAACTGGACCTCAGTTGTTCTATTATTGTTCCATTGATTCATAACATGAACGTTAAACTAATCAAACAAAAGCTAGATGGTGCCAATTCAGTTATTGAAAGTGTGCCCTTCCATATCAGCCTTGATCAAAATCAGCATAAGATATTAGAAATGAATGAAAGTTGCATCAGCCATATCTTAATTGCATAATGTTTGAACTTTAATATTATTTAGGCTGATAGCTCACATTCTGTGAATGAGAAGACCACCACAAAGCACCAGAACATATCTTTATTTCAAACATTTAATTTTTGGAGGTCTTAAATACTACACTCCATTGATGTGAAACTCATATTGATCTTATGTGCTGGTTGTCGCTTTAATTTACCTTCCAAACTGGCATCATTTTGATTAATATGCTGACTGCTGGAGCTCAGGCTTGGCAATAGGAAGAGCCTGTCTTCAAACTCCTTTTCCTTTAAGATGCTTGACTAAATAAAAGGAAGATTAGTTATAGTGTGTATGTGTTAGGACTGGAATAAAATATTCATAAATATTTATCAGGTGGGGAATATAAATACATGGGTGCATTCTTTTAAAACTCAGATGACATGGCATAATAGACGAGCTGGCAGAGGATGAAAGGTGAGTGTGGGGAAGATTTTTCACCTTGTATAAACTGTGTAGTAACCTGAAGTGCAGTACAGCACGTTGAAATGCCAAAATAGATGAAAGCATGTACAGGCAAGGGCCTTTCTAGATAGATAGGCAGATGATTGCTTTCCTAAGAGCCTGGAACTTGGAATTGATGGTGGGTGGTCTAATGTCATGCGGTGTATTTACAGTGGCTAAGTGTGAAGTCAATGTGTTTAACGCTTTGACAGAATCACGAGAGAGAAGATATGTAAGTGGCATTAGCAGAAAATCCAGTTTTTGTAACATACATTGTGATCACTAATGGCATAAACACAATGTTTTTAGTCTTCTGTATTCACCTGTCCTCATCTGTAGGCAATATAGTTTTGGCTTGTAGATGTAGCTGTTGGATTTTTCCATGCATACATGCTTATCTCTTCCTGGAGGAGAATATTAGTTTCCAATTGTCAGTTGTAAATAATAGCAGGAAAGATGGAGCTCTGTGGTTCAGGAGGGGAATATGTGAAGTGCTGAGGTGTGAAAGAAATTCCTCCTCGCTCTCTAGGTTGTTTTAGCAGGATCTGAGTTGGGAAGCGCTACAGCTGGATGGTGGTAATTGGCCCAGCCTGAGTGTGTCCCAATAGCAAGAAGCATCTCGGGAGCTTTACTAAAAAGTTCAACCAAAAGAACCATTCATGATCTCAATATGTCACTTGAATTGGACTGATCTGTCTGCTGCTGCCCTGATACTGCAGCTTCACGTTCCAAGGGCTAACTTGTTTGGGTGACCTCTTCAGTGCTGCCCTACGCGGATGAGAATATTTGAGGCACACACCTCCCACTATTGGATTCCTTTTGGATTAAGCTAATTTTTTTTTTTTTTTGAATGTGGTATTTTTTTTTTCTTCCTTTTAGAGGTGGGCATCATTTTCAGATTAAGTCAGCTGTCAGCGTGGCCCTGTGTGACTTTAGGCAATGTAGCTCCAAGCTCTCTTTGAGAGAATAGAAGAGTGATGGAGGATGGGAAGCTTGTTCTAGCAGGGTGGGTTTTGTTTTTTTTATTTGGGGTTTTTTGTTGCTGTCAGTAAAATGGAAGTTAGAAATGGATAATCCTGATAAATGGTGAGAAATACTTGTTTGAGTCTTGCAGGAAAGAGCACAAGACACATGGAAAGCAAGTATGATGCAAGCATTCACCTCATATGAGAAAATCAGCTCAAAAATTGAAGTGTAATAACAAAAACAAACAACAAAATACCTCTTACAAACCACATCAAAACCACATCAAAACCACAATACTCTTCAGCCTGTAAATGACTGTATTGCTCCATAGTAGCTTCTTTTTTTTCTTTTTTTTTTAATGTTCCATAAAGTGGCTTTTCATGTGTACGTGAAAAATGTACATGCACATTGAGGTGCAGACAATTCCTGTCTGTTCAGAGTTTTGCTGTGTTCTGAAAAGAGCGACTGGGCTGAAAGCAATGTCCTACAGAGCCAAAGGTATGTGTGGAAATGGAGGTGATCACTCTCTGGTGCTGCCCTGTGCTCCTGGGGAGCAAGGACAGCTGAAGAACTTTGTCTAATCTCCATCAGTTGTACATGTTTTTGAAGATGATGAAATAGTAACTGCTGTCCTCTCCTCCCTGTCATTTCATCTGCTGTAGGGTGATGGATCATGACTGATAACACTTCCTCTGCAGTAAAAGCTGATCACCATCAAGGGCAGAAGGATTTAGGATTAAGATTGTTCCAAGATGTTTTGAATGTCTGAAGAGGTGTGTGTGTATAAACAAGTTATATATGCTAATTCGTTTGTCTTGCTAGGTATCTTCCAAGTAAACCACTAATTTATTTAATAGATCTCATGATTTTGTATGAGAGCATAGTATGAAAGTCTCTCGTGTTCTGCTTCTTTGGGTTACAGATAGCTTCTTTGCAGTTCTGATAGCAATTTCTACGGTAAACTTTTTCAGCAGATGTATTTCAAATATTCAGGACAGAGAAAATGTTTTTTTCTTATTTTTCAGTGAATCTTGTCTGGGGTGGGGGGAGTCTAAGCTAGGAAATGGAGAGAGGAGGACAAAGTCTGTCCTGTCTCAACCCTGGCAAGTGCTGGTAGATGTGCTTCATTCACCCACCAGTTCCTCATTTCCATCCGTTCCTGGGGTTGGGAGGATGACCCCCATCCCTGATGAGCATCCACAAGGACTACCAACAGCCTCACGCTCCCAGAAGTGCCCCAGAGTGTGCTGTAGCTGTTGCCCCAGCTGCCTTTGGGCCTTTTGAAGAGAGGTAATGTCAAGTCTGTTAGTGTCCTCGGAGGATACAACAGGATTTAATAATGTTTCCTTAAAGCTTGCATATGCTTTTAGCCATCTTAAGGGGTGTCCAGTAACCGTGACCAAATTTATCTGGGAGTTTGGAATGACTAATTTTCTTCTGAAGGAGAATAGAATGCTGAAATTATTCTATTGCAAGTCAGTTGCTATGATGAACTTCAATAGTTATCTTTTGTTGCCAATTAAGATTAGTAATCTAGAATGCTTTTTATGTTATGAGTTATTTTCCATTCCTATATCCATTCCTATTAAACTAGAAAGTGGATTTCAATTTAGAATTTTTTTACAGCCTCTAAATAATGAAAGTATTCAGTCTTGATTTGTGTTTAATGGCTGGATAAAAACTGTTTTTATTTGCAATGTAGTGTTGTCTCCTTTGCAGATAATGTCAAAGATATCATAAAACATAGTGGTGACTGTTTAATAGGTTCATTTCATCCTTAATGTCTGAGAGGAAAATGTGACTGTGCTCTTCAGCAAATGGTTCAAAATTGAGTCCTAGACTCCAGTATCTCAACTTCTTGTGTGTCTACAGTCCAAGCATGTTGTCAGTCAGCATATGTGGCAATGCACTGCATGTTCACAGAGAACATCGTGCAGTTAAACCCTTCTGAAATCAAGGCCTTTGTGAGGCAGATCCAGGCAGCATGTCAGATGTTTGAGTGTTGAACTTTGAAGCCAGGAACTATTCATAACCATTGATGATAACTTAATATCCGTGTGTGTTTTTTTTCTTTTTGGCCACGTGCCCAGATTCTATAACTATGAGTAGTTATCTTTGCAACCTTTCACATTGTTGACAGTGATTAATAAGGTGTTGTGCACACTTCCCTTGCATCAAATACCAATTTTTCGAGTAATGAGAAAAGAATATGTAATTAGGGAATTAATATCATTAACTTCACACATTGTATATAATTCAAGTTTTGGGGTTTTTTTGGAAAAGCAACTGTAGAAGTAGTAGATTGAAGTATGACTTTTATGTAGTCATGAGAGTTGAATATTAGGTTTTAAGTTAATTTCTCTCAGTTTCTGTAATACAACTGAAATGTGAGCGTATCAGCAAATAAGTGTATTTTAAAATTGTTTTACTGTGAGGAAGAAAATATTTTAAATCACTAGATGCTGTGATTTACTCTTTTGAATGCTAAATTCTAAAGCAATAAAGATAGGAGATGCTTGTAAAAATGAGATGACTGCAGCTTAGAAATCTTGTTTTTCCTGAGCAAAAGTGCTTGAAATTGCCAGTGTGTGCACTGATAAGCTTTCAATACTAGGAACTTATCTCTCAGGCAATGTGTAAAAGGTGTAAAACTGATGATTGGAAATTAAGAGATGATCATACTTGGATACTTTTCATGTGAGTACATGTCCTTCAGTTGCTGTATTTAATTTTTTTTTAAGTCAATGGCATTTAACCTCAAGCACTTTTCCTCCCATTTTGCTAGTATTGAAGTAGTTTGCATATCACTGTATCTACTCAAGAAAAACTGTACTGTAAATTAGGTCACCTATGCTGATTTTTCCACACCATTTTTTTTCCCCCTAATGTGAAATCTAGCTTTTCTACTATTTGTTAAACATCTTTACCTTTCAGGATTCAAGGTTTTTTTGTGTTGTTACAGCTGCTCTATTTAGCAATGCAGAGCCTTTAGTTGTTTCATGATTTAGATTATATCTGTGTGTATATATAAATTTCTATTCATGTGGCTAAGGATTGACATATTAAACTGGTATTCTTTCTGGTTTGTGTCATGGTTACTTCATTAACCGTGTTGAATTATGCTATAAATATTTGCAGGAGCCCAGTCTTTGTAGTCATTCTCTGTGGGGAATTTGCATTGAAATTGAGTGTAGAAAAGCTGCTTGAGTGGGCATCATCTGCTCTTTCAGGCACACAAGCCTAAGTGATAGAATATATATATATATATATATTTTAACTGCTAATGTACTGTTAGGGCAATCAAGGGGATGATTTCCTCGGTGATGTAAGTGGTTAGGCAGGAGGGGGATATCTGTTCCCTTAGAAACAGAGGAGATTTTTTATCCAGAAAAGCTCTGGATAAAAGCAGAGGCCAACACAGAAGATGCATGAATATTTCAGTTAAACTGAACTATGAGGCAAAGATGGGAAAGATGCAAGTTCAATGGAACAGGATTGTGACTATGTAAAAGTCTTGTATTTGTTCCTTCCTCTTAAGTGTTTTGAGCCTTCTATGAATATAAAGATTATATATTCTAGAAGTTTTTTGTAAAGCTGCTGTGTGATGGGATATGAGCTCACACAGAACTACAGGAAGAGGGAAAATTGTTTTTGAAAATGAATTTAAACAAAATTCACACCACTGTGGAAATCCTCATACAAAGGAAGAACGATACAATTTTACTCCTTTCTCTCTGCAGCCTTGGAAAGGGAATGTTGTTGAGTAGCAAATCTTGTGCTCCATGGGGGAAAACCACAGTTGGAACAAGTTACTTTTGCAGATACAAGAGAACGGCAGAGAAACAATACAGTGCTCTCACTAAAAAAGCTTAAATTGTTATTTCCTTTCGCCTGTTTGGCTCTGACCTGTATTTCAAAAGTATACACACGAGAATGAAAACACATGTTAAATTGTGAAAAGTTTGCATCTCATCTTGACATTTGTCTGAATACGTGGTGAGAACTCTGGGATAGGGACTCCATAGTTTCTTTATGGAAAGATGCACACCAAACTGAAACGAGAGGTAAAAGGTGGTCATTTTGCCTGGATCTTTCTGTCTGTAAAGATGCACTAACTTTTTTGGAACAATAATTGCCTCAGTTCCTTCCTTCTCCACTGAAGGAAGGAAAACAGAGAACCAAGAAACTTGGCACAGACCAGACCAGCTTTGTGATGGCTCACTGTGTTTCAACATATATTCTGCTGTGGGTTTTAGGTATATTCTTTCCAATTTTTGGCTGACGTAGGTTAGTTGTGTTTATACTCCATGACCCCAGTGGTTCATCCAAGCCTCAGCAACAGAGCACAGTAAACTAGTGAGAGAGACAGAAAAAAGCTGAGAAATGGTCAGTTTTGTTGGTTGTCAGAGGAGGGAAGGGGTTTGTATTCTTTTTCACAACCTAATTTGCATTTCGCTGGAGACAGGCAATGGTGATATTAAGGCCTGTGTTACTTCCCAGGGTACTTGGAATTCATAAGTCTAAATTAGACTCTTCTGAGTCTGCCGTGAGTTTTTCCCTCTGTGATCAACAGAAGAATTTTCTGTCTAACAGAAGTAAGGTCTTGTGATTATGCTAATATGCTCCAATGAAAAATGCATTTTCTCATTTGAGCCCTTGCATAAGGGCGTTATTTTGCTCTTTGTTCTTTTTAAACTTGTCCTTGAAGTATGCTGGCCATTTTAGACCAGGGTAAGATCCTAAAATACATCTAGAGTCCTGAGAAAGGTGATGCCCAGTGGTCATGCTTGCTGGAGCCCTGCTACTATCCAAATAGAAAAATATTTTCCATGAAACTCCAGGATTTTCCGGTCTTGCATTTCCAAAGGTACACTTTCCCCAGCAGCAGAGTCATTTGCAATTAATAGCTTAGGGGCAAGGAGTGAAGCACAGAATAACACAAGAAGTCCTGTGAATATCAACCACAAAACTGCATATCTTTTCCATCAGAAATAGTTGATTTTTCATTAAAATGCATGGAGATGAGTACTGCTGTGCATGGGAACAAGTCTGGCAGTGATTTAGAAAGCAGAACTCCCCTATTGCACTGCATTTACAAATTGCACGATGGTCATGTTGCTTTGAATGTGGGACTGGTAGGCTCTCTGTTCTGAGCCTTTGCAAGTTAATGGCTTAGTCTGAAATCCTCATATTCAGTTGAAACGATTCCCCGTTAGAGAGGGAATTGCTAACTTGGGATTTTGATTGACAGGATATTTTTTTCCTAAAGAAATACATTTTGTTTTCATAGTGAATTCAAGGTGTGGGTGTGATGCCACTGGAAAATGAGCACTGTTTCTATTGCCAGTTTGAGCACTCTAATGGTTGCACTACAGGCAGCTGTTCTAGCAGAGAAACTTGTGTGTTATTGTTCATATTATTTCACCACATAAAGGAATCTATTTTAGTAATAAAAGTTGATTTAAAATGCACACTGGTGAGTGAGTAATAAAAAAGCCAGTAGATAAAGAAGTATTTTCTTCTTGCTTAACCTGTTTGGTTGGTAGCTGAAATGCCTGTCTTAGGCAAGAACAACTTGTATGACTTGTCCTTGAACATGCATTTTGAAAGTTGGTCTAAAAGTTTAATCAGTTAGTGCATGTTTTGATCATGTACTGCTAGCAGATTCTTCTGGCTCTTCTCTCCTGCTTTAACATACAGTCCTTGTGCCTCTGTTGTTTAGTGGAGAGGTCTGGTGTAGGCACAGGTCCAGGCGTTGTGGGCTGCTAGGAGAAAGCCAGAAAAAGTAGTTTCTGACCCATCTGTTATACTGCTTCAAGTAAATACTGGATATTTTGAGGTTAGACTAAAATCTTTACCCTTTAGTTTCCTTCTTAATTTTGTTTTGGTTTTATTGCATGTTCATTCTAGACCTTTGAAAGATTATTATGAATATTTTGCTAAATAGCATTGAAAATACAAGGGTGATGTATAGAAAGATACAGGCCCATATCTAGAAGTACTTAATCTGTGGTTGTTGCCACTCAGGTTTCCAGTGTAGCCATTACTGCAAAGTTTGAATGCTTAAGTAGTCTGAAATAAGGCTTTTTGAGGTACCACTGAATTCTACAGATCAGCTGATATCCATAATTCCATGGCTGTGTAATGGTAAGGAATGAAGCAGAGTGAGAACTTAATTCGTACTCTTCTTTCTCTATATTTTCATTTAAGATTAGATTTTGCTTAGCGGTGCTTCTAAGTCAGTCAAACTTTTTAATGCTCATCTGAACTCATCTGATGGGATGAGACTGGGAGCGTCATTGTGTCATTAGGAATGATGTGTTTTCCTCGACTGGTGTGACAAGGATGTTGCTGAAGAATTTTGTTTCAATGGACTTCTAAGAGCAGGAAAACATCTGATTTGTAGCCTGCTGGGGAAAAAGTTGGCGCAAACTCTCTAGTGATATTCCCTTAGGTAGAAGCTTAAAATTTTGTTTTTTGAAAGGTTGGGTAAATTTGCAGTAGTGCAGGAGAAAGAAAAGCTCAGCAACAAACATCAATAGAAATGGGGCTGCATCTTTTGGGCTGGAACTCAAAAGTTAACTGGCTGTCTAAACACTGTCTTGCCAAGCAGTTGCTTACCAGGCTTGGTGTTTTCAAACAGTGTCTCTGTCAATGAGGCTAATGATACACAGCTCCACTTACCCCATGTTGTCTGTCTCCTATTGCAGTTGGATTCCAAGCTCATCCAGGGGTAGCAGGAATTCCTTGTGTGTGTGTGTGTCTTCTGAAGGGGGTAATAGCTTCTGGTGAATCTTGTCATCCTTTCCCTCGTATCACAAAGAGGTGCATAATATCTGTGCACCAGAACTTGTTCGGTCTGTGCAAATCAATATCCCAGATGAAATTTAGATAGTGGGTTTCCAGAAGAAAAGAACATACTGAGTTTTTACTGCATGACTTTATAAAGCTTTTCAAACAATGCTAGCAAGTCTTGAAAGCTGTCATTATCCCTGTGGACATGGGAACATAACAGTCTCATCGGGTGGTACGTGTGATCTGGACGTCAGGGCTTTCTCACTTAAGTGGTGAAGTTTTCTCACAAAGTGAGCTTTCTCACACAGAGCACCAACATGTTTGTTCCTGAGATCTTCAGGGTGGTGGGTGATGAGTGGTTTAATTATTATTACTAATATTACTATTATTATATACAGAACTGTGTTGCATGTTCACAGCATTTCAGTGAATCTCTTAAGGTTGTGAAGGTGGATCTGTGAATGGAGCTAAATAGTGGAGCATAAAATGAAAGGGATGTGTTCATCTGAGCTAATGTGTGTGCATGCATATTTATTGCACAATTTGGAAGTCTGAAACCCCCTGTTCTTTCATAAATATTTGTATATTTCAGCCTTTCATTTAGGTTTAAAGTATATAATCTACCATAGCAAATAAACTTTTTTTTTTTTTTAATCCCTTAATAGACCTTGCCAAGTGATTACTTTTACCAGCTGTTCCAAATACTGGAAGAAATAATGAGCTTTAAAAAAAACCCCAGCAAATCGTAGCTTGTTACTTCCTCATTCCAGCGTCACTAGAAGATTCGGACAGTTGCTCTGTCATTAAGTGCCTACTTATTTTAAAGGTTACAGTTGCAATTAAATTAATGCTTTTGCCATTTAAATTTGTCCTTGAAAATCTCTTTTTTGAGGGAAGACTGTCATCTACAGTCATATAGGCCACAAGTACAATGAAGTGACAAGTGCTAGGTCTTAAAAATAGGAAAATGTGCATTTGCTCTCACTCCCATCCAAAATTTAAGAAACTCTAGTATCCTTAATGATAGTTTTCATATTTCTTCTGTGCAGATGGTTTCATGAGGCTTTATTTTTCTGTTAATTTTGTGTAAGATCTAAGGATTGGTTCTGTGGAATAGAGCCCACCTTTGTGAAGAATCACAGTGGGTGGTGTGCAATGACCCTTGTTGAGTTGTACTAGTAATTTAGATACTACTGTGGGTTGTTTGGGTTGTGACTTCCCACAAGTCTGTGCCTTTTTGAAACTTCCTTCCATACAAAATTAGCCCCTTATTTTGTAACACCAGTTGTATTAGTGTTTACTGAGAGTGTAATTGGAGGCTTAGGGTTACTATTCACTTCAGATTGAGCTCTGACATGTTCTTGGTGATGAAGAGTAAATCCAAAGTTTAAAAGGTTAAAGCAAGTCTTAGTATAGTGGTCATATATGACCAATAAAATTGTTAAGTTTATTTATATAAATGCACTTACAGTGACTAAGGGGGAGAAATGTTTTTAGAGTGGATCTTTCTTGCTATAGGCAGTTCAAAGTAAAGAATATTATTTCAGTAACTTTTCTCCTGTTTTCAGGCAGTTACATATCTCTCCCTGCTACTACTGGTTTGTTTGTTTTTTTAGTGTTGAGGTTGTTCAGAGTTTGCTGGACAGGTCTTTTCACTAGTATTTACCTTGCTTGCGGTATCAAAACCATGGGATCCATGGCGTCCTGCTTTTGGTGCTAGCCTGTGGTCTGTTGTACACATAATTATGGGCTGTAAAAACAAACTAATGATGTCATGGATAGTTTTGCTAATGGAGTGTGTGTTTGCTCTTCTTGTAAATAAAAAAATTATGTAGACTCCCATTTAAAAAGATGGGGAAACCTGGAAGAAAATGGCAACAATCACTGTGTGGGTGACTTGTTCTGGGGCACATTTTCTTGTGAAGCTTGTCGTCTGTAATATTGACTCACTGCTTATGTGAGGGTCTGTCTTGTATTTAAGGGGAGGTCCAGAGACTTTTCTGACTTTTTTTTTTTCTGACTTTTGTTTTGTTGACACGTGTGCATGAGTCATTTATTTGATTACCACTTCAGTTTTGGGTGCATGTGTTTGCAGTGTTCCTTACTTTCAGTACCTGCAGTAGTTCTGCACTTACTTCAGCCCCCAGCAAGGACTAACACTTTGTCTTGCCCCTTCTGTGAAGAATTTCTTGTTTTCAGGGGAAAATGAGAAACCAGTTTTTTCCTGGATGTACTTTTCAGATGGCTAACCCTTTATATGGGTTTGTGGAACACGGATTAACCTTGTAGGTAATGGAAAAGTCCAAGTTTTATCTACAGTGTTTCTTCTGTGAGTGAATATCCAAGTCTAAACTAGGCTGGTTTATCTGTTGTGTGCTTAATATTCTTTCCAGTATGGGCTGAATGATGAATTTGGGAAACCTTTGACATTTCTCTTTGTACAGCAATGATTTAAAATAGGGTAAATGTTCTCCTTTCATCTTTTCATTCTGCCTTAAGAAAAATTGTGCTTCTCTCTGGCATCACTCTAAATGTGCCCCCCTATCTTAATGTGCTGAGCATGACACCATGTAGTCCCTTGGCTCAGCTGGATTCAGCTGTCCCACCTGTTTCCCTTCCCAGTTTTTTGTGTGCCCCTAGCCTGCTTTGCTGGTGGTGTGGCAGGAGCAGAAAGAACTTAACTCTGTATAAGCTCTGCTCAGCAGCAACTCAAACATCCCTGAACTATCAGCACTGTTCCCGGGCACAAATCCAAACTATACCTCCCTATCAGCTGCTATGAAGAAAATTAACTCTACCACAGAGAAAACCAGCACAGGCATCCCAAGGTCCTTTATTTAGTGAGCTTTCCCAGCTATGCCTCTGCAGTAAGGCTTATCTGTATGCTAGATCCTGAATGTGAAATGAATAGTCCTTTGTATAAACACAAATAGATAAAATTTTATCACTCAGAACAGCTATTTCTACATAGTGAGTTACATCTAAAATGCAGAATGACTGATTAAGGAGAAGATAAGTAAGAAGATGTGAGCAATAGCTTGTGATGTTAACACTATAGGTGTCAGGGAAGGACTGTAAATAATTAGTGGTTTTGGAGGTAGAGATTAAGTTAAGAAGAAACTGGAAACAAGGGCTGTAATACTGGAGATACATAGTCCTGCTGCATCCCAGCTGTGAGATGACGGTCAAAGGGCCGTTGTGTTGATGTTGTAAAAATCTGAATGAAGGGACCCCTTTCCCACCACAGAACAGCTTCTCCCAGCCTTTTTTCTACACACTCCCCATCATTCCCAAATAATCCTAAAGCAGTCACTGTAAATTAGCATTATTTTGGGAAACACATTTCTTAAAGCCGTTTCATACTTTTCATTTCTGTCTGGGCTGTCATGAGGCAGGTGAATGAGTGGCTGCAAGTTCTCCAAATGCTGATATTTCCCTTTGCCCTTCACCGTAGTCCTGGTCCCCAGTTCTTGACAGGCAGCTGACCAAGGAGGAATCATAGAACATTTCAGCATCAAAAAACCTCAGGTATTTTGAGGCTGGAGCCAGGTTGATGAGGATATGTGGTCAGCAGATGGACTCAGTATTGGGAATACTCCAAACTAGTGCTTACCTGTATCTAACGTGATTGTGTAGAGTAGGTGCACAGTGGACACCTAGAGAGCATTTGAGACAGAGCAGTTCTGAGTAACACAGGGGTTGGTTTTTTTTCTCTTATTTATGTTGCATTAGCTTTGATATTTTCTGTGTGTACACAGGTATTCCCCACTGAACTGGGTATTTGCAATCCTGAAGAAATATTTATAAAGCACTTTAATTTGTTGCTCTCTTAACAGCTTGGCACAAACTCTAGGGAAGCACTGCTGCTGGGAGCACTAGGTTGCCTCCTTTTGTGGATTTAGTGGATCATTAAATGTCTCAAATATATGTCCATTATATTAATAGAAATGAAAATAGCAATAGTACCTGGCATCAAAAATTATTCTCTTCTTTCCTGTTGGTGTTATAAATAGCATTTCCCTGCTTTCTGTGTGTCAAGCAAAACAGCCATCCTGTACAAGAAATTGCTCTCAATTTCCTCTCTCTTATTGCTGTCTCAGTGCTTACTGGTTTGGTGGAAAGTGTGTGGGTCTTCCTAAGCTTTTTGATGAAAATTGGGTTTATTTTTCCTCCTTTAGGAATTTATTTATTTTAGAAAATAATGCTTAGCACTTTCAGAGCACTTAAAAGGTGTTGTCTTTGGTCTTGTACTTGATACTTCAAATGTTCTGGTTATACACTCTTTTAAAAGAACAGCACCCTGCCCTTCTGACGGAACAAACTGATAGCTAGGAAAGTCCCCTGGCACTGATTATATCTGAGGTTACATAGGTATGGAGGCTAGAACAATTTGTCTTTGGTTTGTGAATCCTGATTTGTTTAATTTTATATATGTACATAATAAATAACTCAATTATAATTAACAGGGATAAATATGGTTTTTAAAAACAGCCTCTTCTTTCTTCTCAGGGGTGCTTGTAGGTGATTTCCCTCTTTTCAAGGAGCCTGAAGCCAATTTAAGTGAGAGCTCTCTGTCCCTGACCTTTCCTTCCCTGTTGCGTGCAATCCCCCCTCTCCAAGCTGCCCCTGCACTGAAGGAAAAGCCCGACCTGAGCAGCTCTGCTGGAGCATTTGTCTCCACTGTCCCTTTGTGTTCTGCTGCCAGCTTGGATAACTGTGTGCTCCTCGAGAGGACACAGGGGTCTCTTGGTTTGAGCAGCAATGCAACAGCAACAGACCTGGCATTTTTAAGCCCTGGCACTGCTTAAGATAAAGCTTAGGTGGAGCTCTGAGGTGAAAGTGTGCTCTTAGGGCTGTGTCATCAGAAGGGGATGCAGTGTCCCAGGAGAAATACCAGAGTCCTGGAGAAAAAGCACCTTGCGAGAAACAGTGCTTTGGATTTGTTATTTGGCATCCATTAAATGCCCTTTAAAATCAGTATTTCAAAATGATTCCTCAATATGGCTTTTTTGCAACGTTTTTATAAGGACTAATAGCTCAATTTGTTCTTTTTTGTTTTCCTGTCACTCCTAACTTGGACCAGATTGGCTTGTGTCATGATTTTTTCTGAGCCTGTTAGGGCATTGAGGGAGGGAAACCTGGGAAAGGGAAAGGAAGGCTGGGACATCAGGGCTGCCTTTTTCTCAGGTGAAGTGAAGATTTTCTTGTTAGTCAGGACTCTGGAAGAGACAGGCTCTAGGAGCTGAAGCCAAATGCCTTTCAGGGACTTGCAGAAAGGATTTTACATTATAGGAGAACATAAAATACAAATCTTGTGTGTTGAGCACCTGTAGTTAAGATGTAGTGGGGTAGCATTTTCAACAGATTCTTTCTTAAACTTTCAATAAATATAGTTGGTGTCAACTCTACACCTTTATTCCACCTTAAGCCCAGCCAGAAAAAAACCTTTTCAAGTCCTTGTTTATAACCTTATAAATAATAGTCTTTTTAAGTAGTTTGTTTTGCATTAATTAACTCAGTTTTTTAATCATACGTCCAAAGCAAAAGGAGTCTGAGTCATTGTCAGTGTCACAGTGCAGTTTGATCAAGGAGATTAATCAGCTGTGAGCAGGACACAGGCAAACAGTTGTTCTGAAACGTAATTGTGAAACAAAAATGGAGACACTTCCATGTGTACAGGTGGAGCAGTTGTAAATAGTACTTTGTCAATATTCCCAGTAGAATCTGAGGCAGCTCAGAACAGGATGAGGAAAAAGAAAAATGCAGTTGCTCTTTGTCATGGAGGCAGCTGCTGGACTGCTGCAGGGTTTTTTTCACCAGTAAGCATATTATCTGTTTTTTGAGGGTTAAGGTTTTGAATTTCATATCATCAGTCACCTTCTGAAGGTGTTTGGAATACATGTAGTTCTGTGATTAAACCAATCCTCAACTCTGGAGGGACAGGGTAACATTGCTATTAAAACATATTGCCTACAGAAAATCAAGGTCTTTTTGAAACCTGGTATGGAAATAGGTGGTATTATTTTGCTGTTCCAATACACTGCTTTTTCTTGCTTTACGCCGATAAATGGTGACTATGAATTTGAAGTGACCTGTTTTTGAATACTGATCTTACTGAGATATATACTGCTTACTACATCAGTTCACTGTGTTGCATAAAATAAAACAAATCCAGTTTTAGCAGAATCAGTTATCAGGAGCAAGCAATTTTCTGTCTGGTTTTGGTTTGTTTTTTTAGATTGGTTTTTTTTAAGGTAGTGTGGGGTTAGCTCCTCTTATTGCACCACATTGCAGTGTGTTCCCCTCTGCCTTTCAGTGGGACAAATTGAGCCAACTTCAGAGGAGATCCTTCACATTAAAGTTTTTATAACTCACTTTTTGTGTTCGAATTTTTTCTAATCCTAAGTTGATCTCACTATTAATGTCATTTTTAGGATTTTTTTTTTTGGTTGGTTGGTGGATTATTTTTTGTTTGGTGTCTTTTGTTTTTTTTTTTTTTTTTTTTTTTTTTTTTTTGGGGGGGGGTAGGAAAATTATTTCCATTTCCTGTGCTGGTAAAAGTAAGTATATGTGAGATAGCAGATTCTCTTGTGTAGCAACCAGGAATCAGCTGTTGATAAGATGCAGAGCAATAAGGCTGTACTGCTCAAAATAATGCAAGGTTTCGTTCTTTTTCCTAGTTTTTTTGTAGTGATTCTTTACCTTCAGAATAATTATTATCTGTGGAAGAAAGGTGTGGGTTTGTTGTATAGTTTTTTTTACTTCAATATATTTTCACTCAGATTGGTTATTTTCGTGAAGTATACATTCTTGATTTAATTCCATGTACAATATATGGTCTTCTGTGGATAAAGAGAAAAGGATGTATATAGAAAAATCCAGCTCCTGAGATACAAACTTACTTTGGTATCAGTGGAGGCTCGGGGGAGATAAACACTGGTGGCTTCACTTCTCAGTAAGGCACATGGCAAGCTTTCTGTTCTTTCAGTGGCATTTGGTTTGTATTCCTGGTTTAAAAAAAAAAAAAAAAACAAACCACACACAACACCTAAACAAACAAAACCCCTCAAGCATTCAAGCATAAAACACCAAATCACTGCGAATCTCTCTTAACTCTTCTGGCACTTCATTTTGGGAATGTGAAAAG
The DNA here is from genome assembly GCA_030060385.1 of Muscicapa striata striata. Lineage (NCBI taxonomy): Eukaryota > Metazoa > Chordata > Aves > Passeriformes > Muscicapidae > Muscicapa > Muscicapa striata. The sequence goes on along the minus strand of JAREIS010000279.1, from coordinate 916,718 downwards.
AGTTCTTTTCGTATATTGACTGCAGGACTAAATATTTGCTAGGCCAAAGCATGGGCGGCAGTTGCTGCCTTCATTTTCTTAAATAGAAATATTTTGCATTCTGTTCCATGCATGTACCATATTTCTTTCTGAATTTACCATTGGCATGAATATGAAAGTGAAGATATAAATGACAGATATTTAGCGTAGTCTTTGAACTAATGGTATTTTAATTTTTTAGATGATGATTATTTGTTCATTAGGTGGAAATGCGTTCACAGTTTTTATTTTAAAAGTAAATATTGAGTACATGTAGACAAAATATAGTTAAGTAAGCTACTGCCTCTTTTTTCATCCCAGTTGTGATGTGATCTGTTTTTGCTGTTGAAAGCAAACTTAGTCTTATCTTCAGCCCTTTCTAGAAGTGTAAGCAGAAATGACACAGTTAGAAAACTCATGCCATACATTTTATTGTTCTCTTGTGGTCTGTGCTCCTGGTAAGAGCTGGACTCAAGCATGTTCGAATCAGGAGAAAAAAAAAACGGATTAAATAGTCTTTTGGACAAAACTGACCTAGGAGTTATTGTTTACTGATTAGTGGCTTCTAAAGTGAAAACTTCATTAGCAGTAATGATAGCTGCCAAAAAACTGCTTGTTCTCAAAAGAGCCATTACCACTTAGCTTGAATCTCTTTGCAGATATCTCCAGCTATTTAAGACCAAAATAGCACTTAATGGGTTTAAGTAATCAATAGCCCCTTCTGAAGATCTTGGCACATAAAATATTAATAGTTTATATTTGTCTTTTTAAGAATCTACTAAGCACTCTTAACACATTACAAAATGCTAAGATTGCAAAGTGCCTCTATTAAATGATGTTAAAATGCCTCTAAGAAGCCTGAGATGCTTGTTTTATGTATCAATGTAAATAAATGCTATTTCTGTTCTCTTGAACTACACAGTTACTTTGAAGATCAGTGTTGAGTTTGATTTGTTGATAGATTTGTTTTACTGTAGGATGCCAAGGTAGTCTTAAAAAAATGTTATTTTTTCTGCAATCCTTGTACTTGAAACTACAGAATATTTCTCAGGTAAGAGAAATCCTTTAACACGCTTTCCTGTAAGTAAATAGAAAATATCTATTCAGCCCAGTTGTGTTTGATCTGGGGACATAATTAAGGTGTATTGTTAATGCCCATAGCTGGTTCAGGCATTGCAAACAGAGTAGGAAGAGAAGTGCTGGATGGGGTGCAGATTGATGGATGTCAGGGTGCACTTCTAAAATCCCACAGCAACTCAGAATTAATAACCCGCTGTAGCGATCAAGCATTTCGAGAGGAATGGTAATTTGTAGTGGAATTTGCAAGATGAGAATGAGTCTCAGCCTAATTGTTTTACAGAGTTAATGTGACTGCTCATCTTAGATCTTACTACAACCAACATTCAAATTCCCCTTTAGCCTCCTATGTCTGTAAGTGAGATTTGTTTATACTTTACTAAAATTAAATACACTATTTTCTTTACTGGCTCTTTTCTTTAAGGCTCTTTTTCATTATAAACATCAATGCATAAACATACAAGGAGAAATTGCTATTGATCAAAATTAGCCAGATGTTTCTATCTGGTCAGTTTTCTACATTACTTAAAGCAGCTATTTTAGTCATATTGGCAATTTTTATTTAATGACCCCTCAATCTTCATGATGTGTACAGAAAATGGAAGGGTTTATGGTATTTTTATTTCATTGATATTCAGCTGCTTTCAAGGTGAAACTGGGGATGAAATAAACAAGAAAATTCACAACTTCTGCCAGACTTGGCTTGACTGTGGGAGTACTTGAAGACCTTTACTTGGAACATATGGTATGAAATTGCTGTTGATTTGGGTGTCTTGAGTTTAAGCATAGTTGGATACTGCCAGTCAGTAGCTGCCAAAAATTGAAATTTAATGAGGTGAGCTTTAACCTGCATACCTAGTGGGTACCTGTTTCTGAAATGTCACCTGCATACAAGATGAAAGACTTTTTTTTTTTCTAGCGGCAGATTTGTACTGAAACCTGAGAGACCTTTTAAGCTTTGCCTTTTCTTTCCTCTTAAGCAATTGTGTGTTATTATTTATATAGAATTGCAGTTGTGGCAGGAAAGGGAGACTGAGAGACTGTCCTGTCCATCTTCCAGGGGCATGTTTGTAAAACATCACTGTTTTATCCATTATCAAGGGCACGTTTTTGAAACATCATTGAAATTGCTTCTGAAGAGCTGTTTGTAGGAAACTTTAAGGCCACCAATCAATTTTTGTTTAATCTTTCCTCTCTCTTTTTAATAAGGCGGAAAAGGTGGTGAGTCTGGCAGCTGAGTATCTCTCTGCTCCAATGCTTCCCTTGCTGCTTTGGACTGTAAACACCTGAGTTCTTGTTATCTTCCTCCTGCTGGCAGTGCCATTAGGGAGGTTTTAAATAGTACCAGCATGATGCTGGCTGCTGTCGAGATTCAAAATCCTGTTATGACTGCAAACTGTGAACCGTGAAATATTGAAGGACAGAGGTTGAGTGAGTACTCTGCTTATCTGCCTAAGATTTGGCTTCCTTTTGCTTTGAAAGAAAAAAAAGCTTGACTCTCCTAGTTTAGAAAGGAAAAAAAAAAGTAGAAGAAAAACCTGCATGTGTGAAACAACAGTGGATTGAGCAAGGTCCCTAACAAATGTCCTTTTTCTGTATTATCTCATTCCTGACTGACAAGCAGAGGAAGCATCATGTTTGGAGTGCAGTAGTAAGCACTGCAGTCTGTTCTGCTGGTGTCCAAGATCAGTGCTTGTACAGTTGCAAGATATAAACCCCCCATCCTCCCATTTTATATTTTGAAAGGAGGTCCCTTCCTTCCTATTTGTTGCTGAAGTTTTCCTATCTGAAATTGTAAGGGAATACTAAATAACACTTGGTGGAGGCTTAGCTCTTACTTCTGCTGAGAAAATCCTCTGTTTTTTAGGGAGGGTCTATACAAAAGGCTTATGTTTGTCTTATTGAATATTTTTATTTATAAGCGGTTTGGTTTATCTGGGTAACTGTACATCCGCAATTCTGTAATTTTTGGTTAACTGCTTGAGCTTTTCTTGGTAATGCTGTATGTTTTGCTTCTGCTGCTTTCCTTGTGTTTTCTAATGTAGAGACATAAGCTTGAGCCTCTGCTCTCAGGTCTTTCTGCCAGCCTGTCTGGCTGATGGTCTCCTTCAGACAGTTTAGTGTTTGTAAATAGGCTTGATGCAAGTCATATCACAGCAGAAATAATGAAACTCCCTGTATTAAGTGTTATGCTAGTTCAATGATGCTGATAAGATCTGTTCATCCCTACATCAGTGTAATTTAGAGAAATTGCTGTATTGTGAATGGAATTTTAACAAGAAGTCCCCACGGAAAAAAAAAGAGTAGTTAAATGAAAATTATGTTTAAATCAGAACAGCATGGAGAAGACATTGAATATAAATCAACTATGTTAATGGCAAACAAAGCTAACTCTAAAAAGTGTGGTGTGAGAAGGTTCTGCCTTGGTTTTGTTGCTTGCACCTATGCATTTCTAATATGTTGATGTTTTAATTTTTTTCCATCATGTGGATTTGACGTTAAGATAAATAATATAGTTTTTTCAGTGTCAAAAGTTAGCTCAACCACAAAACTTCTGTTGGAAGCAGACATGCTGTTGTTGTTTATGTTCTGTTCTGCTGGAGGCCTTCCCATGAGGTTACATTGGAAAGTCTGTGGGAAGTTTTGATTCTCTTAGAGAAGAAATTAAGGAGTAAATAAATCATCCATCAGTAAATTCAATCTGAAGCCTATAAAAAAGAGACAACCCAATACCAGACAGAGCAGCAGAATGATCTCAAGTGACCAGCAGGAGGCTCTGATGGATTTCACTGCAGTATTTATATCAAAAGCAATTCAAAAATCCAAATTTGCCTCTTTTTTAAAATGGACTCTTATTTGCCAACAACAAGAGCAGGGCCTGAGGTTGAGAAGGTGACGGCAACTGGCAACTTACTGCAAGCTGCCAAAATCCTTCTGAATCTGTCTCTGTTTCTTTGAGTGCTTTTCCTGTACTCTGGGGTAAAAGAGAATATTTGTAATCATCAGCTTGTCAGAGCTCTTTGTACTACCCTGAGCAGAGGAGCAGTGCCTGAAGTTCTTGTCGTGCTGTGATATAGACCATTTCTACAAAGTTGTGTTAGCTTTTCCTGATCTTTTTGTGGCTAGTGGCATATAAATTTGAAAAAAACTTTGACCTTAACTCTCTAGGGGCTGCCCTACATGAACTTGGTGTCCTGGTGAAGGTGATGCAAGAAATATGAGGGGTAGAAACTAAGTATGGGAATGTGGAAATATTTCTGCTCATGTCTTGTAGATCCTTACTGCAGTTACTCCTTTTTTATCTTTTGGAATTAACCATTGCTTACAAATAGTGTGGGTTTTTTGTGTTCTGGAGCGTAAGAACTGATGTTGGCAGAAATTGTTGTTAGCTGTTGTTGGATGTCAGAGTTGGATTTTAAGCTCTGTTTTGACTGCAGAGATCTGCTCTTGGTGTGCACACTATTTGAGCCTGTGTACCCCTAAAATGTTCTAACCAAGCTTTTCCAGAACAATCCATCAGGATTTTCACTTTATCTGCATAGTGCATGCTGAAGGAGCACATGGGAGTGGAATTTAGGGAGAAATAAAATTTATTAAAAGCACTAAGTGTGCTTCAGTTTAAATGTCATTTAATCAGGGTTGCTCTTGCCTTTTTCTCCTTTTAATTTCTGAAAATTTGAAGGAGTGAAGTTCAGTTAGTCAGGAGTATAACTCTTTAAATTGTCTAAGGCTTTTAGACCTGAATGTGAGTTATTTGAGCTTTGGTCAAATATTTTTTTTCTTCTGATGCCGACACAGTCAGCAGGAGAATCTTCCTTATTTTGCTGTGTTCCACTCTAAAGGAAATACTAAATTCCTCTTACAGTTACAAGTGCTTTGAGACAGAGGTTTTAGGAGAAAGACAAATACTTCCTTAAACAAATGTGAGATTTTGGGGGATCTATGTGGACTAAACATCATAAAGTCATTTTTAGGTCGTTACAATACAGGTACAACTGAATATTATCCAGATGCTAATTTGAACCTTTTTGGGAGCATTTATAGTTTTTTGGGACAAAATTCCTGTCTTAGGAGCGAGATGGGGCTGGCATGGCAGTAGTGAGAGATCATGCTGGATAAGAGCAGTGTAGGAGAGGGTGCAGGCAGCTAACATAACTTATGGCAATTGAGGTTCTCTGGGGATCAGTCCTCAGCTGGTGTGAATTATCACAGCTTCATTAATGCAAGTGAGTGATGTCAGGCTGTACCCAGCTGATGTTTTAGCCTTGTGGCTCTAAAACCTTGGGTGGGTAGCATGTCTCAGTGTTTGCCTGTGTGTTCATGTGTGCACAAAACTATTTAATGTATTAAAATGCATTTAATGCACTAAACACAGGAATTTGAGACTTGATGTGGCTGTGTTACCGCAGAAGGGCATTTCAAGGATTTCTGTGAGCAGGGCATTCAGGCAGAGCAGAAAAGATGCTACATCCTGTTGGAATCCCTTCCAAGCTGAGGTATTTGGTGCTTCTACATGCCTGTTTGAAGTTCCAGCCTGGCTTCCCTTCCCTGACTTTCCCTTTTGAAGGAGAGCCTGTTGCTGCAGTGCTCCTTGAAGCCCACATTTTGGGCTGAATGCTACAGGAGCTGAAGGCTGGATATGCCAGCCCTCTGACAGCACCTTTCTACTTGTGGTTGTAATAAACTGCTGCTGGCTTTTGGCTCCCAGGCTCTGGCTGTGGGGTGACTTCAGTAGTCCCAAATGGCACATCCCTTCTGTGTTCTGTGTGCTGCTGGATTCTGCTGAAGGGGAAGCAGACTGAGATCTAATCTGTCTGGAGCCAAAATGTTTGATGAACCATTTCCCTAGAGATGACAAGCTAATGGTTTGTCCATAAAGCCATGCAGCTTTTCCCATTTCTTTGGGAAATGAATAGAGCTGGAACAGAATCATATGCTGCATTATGATAGCCTAATGCTCTTACAGAGCTGGGTGTTATTACCCAAGCTGCTTTAGTGGACAAATTAGACATGTGGAATTTCCATATTTTATTTTATTCAGATTTTAATTAACTCAGTGTAATAAGCTGTAAGCACATTAATATCAACAAAATACTTTGTTCTGTATCTGCTAATATTTACATGAAAAAGCCAAGAGTATTGTTTTCATACAAAGACCAGTGAGTTTAGAAATAATGGGGATCTTTTTTAGGAATTCAGAATGTGCTTTTGAAATATTCTTGCATTTTCAGTGGTAGATTCCAAATAATAGCTGTGTAGTGGAAAGTGATTGTATGGGATTTTTATGATCACATGCTTTTGGTTTTTTTTGAAGCTTAACTTGAAAAATTGATGGAGTCATTTGCATTCACTAGCTTGGACAGATGGTGTGATCCATAACAAAATACTCAACAGCATACTAAAAAGTATCATTTCATCACCTATCCCCTGCAAATGGCTTTCATGCAGACAGCAGGGAAAGGCTTCTAAAATCCAACATCCTCACACAGGCCTTCCCAAGGTGAAAGCATTACCTGAGCACTGGCAGGTGCACATCTGCAGTGGCTCTGCTGGAGGGAGCTCAGGCTGCAGCTGCCCACCCTGGTGGGCATTTACTATGGGCAAGGCTGGAAAATGCTAGCTGAAAAAAGAGCTAGCTCCTGCATTTGCTGAAGAATCTTTTCTTGGGAACTGGGAATTCTTCACCTGCCACTGGGATTGCTTCTGGGTGCAGTTAACCCAGTGGCAGGAAGTGCTCGGGGCATTGCTGTGTGAGGAAATCAGTAACTGAGGGTGTTTAGGACTTACCAAATTGCTTCAAGGTACTGAGAGCAAATGAGAGTAGCTGTGCTCTGTCTTGTATCCCAACAGGAATATAGATGACCTTTGATGAGCTATTTAGGCTGTGTGTACAAGACTAATTGTATACAAAAGTTGTAGAAGTCCAGTTTATTTTTATTTAAAAAAAAAACAACCCAAAAGCCACTTTATCTTTCGATCAAAAGAGAAGCAAGAAAACCCAAACAACCTTTGTTTTCCACCATCTGCTTACTATAGCATGGTTTAGTGGTTTTTATCATGTAGAGACCTTGGAAAATTTGGAACTGATTTCAGTAACCTCTGTTCTGTGTCACTTGTGTCTTCATCTTGCATGGAGACCAGGGGAAGCCTGGTCATCAGAGTATTTTTTAAGAAAATTCATTGGAGAGGACGATTTTTTTTAGAAATAGTTGGAAATTATTTTAGTTAAAATTACCACTGGAATTCTATTAAGGAACACATTTGTGGTTGCAAATCAGGAAAAAGGAAAAATGTTTCAGATACTGCCAACTGAGCAAAGCTGCAATATGTTCTTAAAGTCAAGCTGTGTTTTCTCGTTTTTGCATATCACAATCAGTAGTAAAGTCTTTGGGCCTAAATTAGATACTGTTTTACTTCTGAAACCTTAATTTCTATTCTATTGTCAGCAGCAGCCCCAGTGCAAATCAACCTACAGAAAATAAGACTTCAGCAAGGTTAAGTACAGGGATAATTACAGAATCACTTGGGAAAGTCCCAACTGGGACCACAGTATTTCTTGGAGATAATTTTACTCCCCTACAAATGATTTTCTACTACACTGCTAGCAATAAAGGCAAGACCTTTAGAGTCTCAAAATGTTGTTTTATAGAAATGGTTGGTATTTTTAAGATAGAAGTTAGTCCTGGCAAACTTCCTGCTCACACAAATGAAGTCAGCCCTGGAAAGCTTCATGCTTCATTACACAAATGTGTAATTTTTAATTTTTTTTTTTTCCCTTGTGAAGAGCAGGACTAATCACTAAATATTTTGTGCCACTATTTTATGGGGGATTTGGCAGTTGTTGCTCGTCATCCAGTTCAGCCCAGCATTTATACTAAACGAAGTGTGTTATTACACACATCTTAGAAATTTTGTGTGGTACCAGATGCGTTTGCACTGAGTGTTACAGAGGTGTGGGTTATCCCAGTTCAGCTGAAGCAGCCTGTGGTGCTGTGTTTGAGTATAGAGATGATGGCCAACTTGCTGCCACCAGGGCTTGGATGGTGTTTTTGGACACCATCCTTTCTCTGTGTTTCTGTTTTTTTGTTTATTTTTTTAAATGAGAACAAGTGAGTTTGTAAATGATAAAGGTTGTCGACTGAGTCCCCACTGGTTGACCCTCATGCATAAGGAGCCTTGCAAAGTTTCAGGCACTTGTGGATTTGTTTTTAGGGTTTCTATACTTTGTCAAATCGCTTTTTTGCATAGGAAAAATACTGTTTTAGGATGTAATGGTACTTTCTCGTGGGAGTAAATTACAGAATATGAAGTGATGCCGGTTTTTACTGTTTTCTGAGCCTTTGTTTTCAGTTTGGCTGAACTGATTTCTGTAAACACTAGTGATCCCCATGTCTGGTGTCAAGTACTTTGGGCTCTTAGTTTGGGACCAAAACCCAGAGCATGTATTACACCTAAAAATAAACTTTGGTTTGGAAATATCATGTAGCCCCAAATTCTGGATGACAGCTGTATTAATAATACTCCATAAGGATGAAAAGTGGACGTTAGTCATGATCTCTAAACTAGTTTGTGTTAAACATTTGGACCACTCAGTTCATTAATCTTTTGGTCAATAAATTCTTTGATTAATCCTTCAATTGCTGAGTCCACTTTTAGTTACCTAAACTGTATGGCTGTTTGCTTTAAATGAAAGTATTTAACTTTTCCTTTTTAAAGCTTTCATTACCTATTTTTTTCAGTTCAGTATAAGAACTTGGAGAGCCCTGCATCTGTCCGAACATGCTTTCTCAGGGTTAGGATTGGGCCAGTAGACCGGGTTCATGTCTTGTTTCTGTCACAGATTTCTTGTGTGATAAGCAAAGTACTTTATCCTTTTGCACTTTTATCAGTTCCCAATTAGCAAATGACATCCTGTAACACCAGCCTGTCCATTCTTGTGTATGTTGTCAGATGTTTGGCCAGGGTAAATTTGTCACTGTTTGATTATCAGAGCCTGATTCCTTCTGGCCCCAGTGTGAGACTCCCTTGGCCTTCATTACAGCCAGCAGTAGGAAACAAACATGAACAACACAAGCCTGGAATCTTCATTTAGTTTTAGGACTGGCTAGATGAACATCGGGTATTCCTGGTGTTTACATGCCATATCCTTGGGGAAGTATGTTGCTTTTTCTTTTTTTTTCCTTTTGTTTCTTTTTTTTCTTTTTTCTTTTCTCCTTTCCCCCCTTCTTTTTCTTTCCCCTGCCTCTTTTTCTTTCTCCCCTCTTTTTCTTTCTGGTTTTTTTTTTGTTTGTTCTGTGTTTTTTTTTTTTTTTTTTTTTGTTTTCTCGATGTTGCTGATATGCACTTGCTTTGTTTTTGGACACAATTCTGGCTTGCTGTGTAAGCCAGTCTATTAAAAATATATATTTGTTATATATTTTATATATAATATATTATATTTATTATAATATATATATATTAAATAATATATAATTTTCAGAATATCTTCTTGGTAAGAAAGATCTGGAAACTATTTGGTGGTACATTCCCAGATGACCATATTGACCAGCCCTTAATTTGAAAGCCCATCTAGGTCATCTGTCATCTACTGCTGACACCTACGTTTTCTTTTTTTTTTGGTTGTTCCTTTTGATTTTGCTCCTTTGCAGAAGGAGAAGTGTAATTGTCTAAAGGTTTTGGTGTTTCCTCTTGCTACCCAAGAGAAATAACTTTAGATGGGTACAGCCAGGTGTAGAAAAGCCTCCCTGCTAGGGAAACAGTCTTGAAATAGAAGTTCATCTAATGTAATGGCAGAACAACTACTTGGCTTTTGAAACCGTGCACCTACAGATGGAAGGATAAAGTTACTTAACGTGGATTTGTTCTTTAGTAGCTCAGCCCTCCCAGTGCCCAAGTCAGTGACAAGGCTACTGCTGAGCCAAAATTTAATTTGCTGTGCCTGATTGTGGCTAAGGTGACTCCAACTTATTACTGCAGCCTGTTATTACAGCAAAAACATCCCAGTGGTTTTTTCACTGAACATTGTGAGATTAGTCCTTTATGTGAAGAGGACTGGTCTGTTAACACAGTACTACATAGTCATGCTTAGGCTTAAAATGTTCTCTCCTGAAGGGAAGGGGACAACTGTACTGCAGTTTGGAAGGATGTGAAAACTTGTAATTCCCTCCCAGTGTAGATTAATTATGCTGTCCTGTTAATATTTGGAAATAAAAATCCTGTATGCTTGACTAAAAAATGTGTCAAAGACAGGACTGGATCCTTGCCTTTTGAAGTTTTAAGTTGCAGAGATAACTCTTCTATATTCCCTAGTTTCTGTGTCAGATTTCCCCTCTGCAAGCACTTGGCATGGTAAGGCTGTTGTGTATGTCAGCTTTATTCCTGGCATCTTTCAGATGCATTGTGAGAAGTAAGAGAGGCTCAGTGTCCTGGGTCCAAAATCAATGTTAATAAATTATCAATTGATTTAATAGATCTACCAGTCAGGCAAATCAGGATGTTTAACTTTCAATTAGTGACCTTGATCTGAAAGGGGACATTTAGGTTAAAATAAAACAAATCACTTGTGTCTCAGCCAGATGGAGGCTGTGCTTTTCCTTTCTTTAGGTAGGCAGAGCTTGTTCCTGCCCTTGTTCAGTGATACAAAAAAAATGTAAGGCTGAAATGCTTTCAAAGGACTTGGTATGAATGCAGTATTTAACTTGCTAGCAGCAGCTGAGCATAAAAGACTGATTAGAGCAGTTACTCAAGATGGATTCAGATTATTAGGTAATATGGAAGAAACGTCAACAAAAATAAGATGAATAACTGTAGGCATATCCTGACAGTGATTTATTAGGCCTTCAGTGTAGTGGACTGCTAATAATCTCCCAGGGGATGGTGGAGTGATCCCCCTTTAGAACATTTATAGGTGGATCAGTGACAGTGTCAGCAAATGTGCTGGAGACCTCATTTCCCTTTTGTCTGCTTGCCACTGTTCCTCAGCTCTAAGACCCATCTCCACTCTAAACAGGGATTATATAATAATAATAAATACTTTAAATATTTTTTTTCAAAAATGTCGTCAACCTGGAAGCAGCCCTGCAGATGGCACAGGTTTAATATCCACAGTACTTAGCTGGTTTCTTGAAGAGAAATCTAAAGTATCTCTGAAACAGGCTCTCTGAACCTTGCAGTAAAAATTAAGCATGACTTGAGTAGCTTAACATAAAATCCAGTTATTTAAATGCTTACTGGCCTTCTAGTCAAGACTTTAAAAATTATAGTTGAAATAGCTGAATAGAGTTGATACAGTTGAAAATAATGATTTATATTGAAGTCTTCAAGAAGAACATGACCTCAGAGTAAATAATGTTTTTGAATCATAACAACAATTCTTAAAAAATAATTTACACGGATATTTTCTATTTAAAAAATAATGGAAGATAGGAAAGGTGTTTTCATTTTGGTCCATTTCGTAAGTGTCACAGTGTGAGAATATCTTGTATTATTTTTCCATGGTTGTTAGTTCTTTGTGGATTACACCTTTCAAGTTCTCAGTGTTCATGGAATGCAGCATTGAGTTGTCAGAAGAAGAGTCAGAAATGCATCTTATTCTTGATGAAACAGCAAGATATCCGAATCACAAGCCTTTCTTGATATCTGAAAGGCCCTTCTGTAGTTTGAAGCTCTGATAGCTGAAATTGGTGTTCCTTTTGTAGAGAGTGGCTTGGGAATCTAAAAGCACCTGTTTGGAAAGAACACAACCCTTTGTAAACCTCCACCATTCCTGCATCTTGTATTAGCGAGGAACAAGGTAGAGATGAACTAAAAAAATGGATATTTAAAGCTGGACATAAGTCTTAATAGTGAATTAATCTTTGTTGTGGTGCTGTAGGTTTTTAGCAAGATAAGGGCTCTCTGTGGGTTTAGGAAAATTAGTATCTCTAAATGGGATGAGGTAGTCTGCGTGAGGGCTTTAAAAATACTGAAGTGTGGGAGACCTCTGTCATGGCCATACCAGAGGAGATGGTCCCAAGAGGCTGATGGGTTTCTTGTTCAGATCTTTTTTGTCTGATCAGTGCTCTCTGAAAGCTTTGTTCATCTGACTCGGCTGCGGCCATGGGAAAAGCGTGGCTTTGACTTTTCCCAGGAGGACCTTTGTCATTTGAGGCTTGGGTTCTTCCAAAAAAGAACTGGTAAAATTGTGCATTAACAGATGTTGAATCATGGAATATAATATGGTTTCACTTGTGCTGCTGCTTCTCAGGAAAGGACCTGCTATTAGTGAGTATAAAGTTTGGTTCCGTCTGACAAAGCTGCTACACTTTTGTTTAAGTGAGGTAAGACAGCAGTTTTCTAGTGGTTGTTCTTACTTTTGTTTCTGCATTTATTTGGGGCTTTTTGTGATTTGTTTTTGTTTTTTTTTCCCCTCACCTGCGGTGTGGGCGTTAGAATTAGACAGAATTTCCCTATCTAGCCTGTATCTTTCTGGGTGCTCTATTCGAACCTGCTTTCATTGGATTCTAATGTAGTCTTGAGGTTTCACAGTCTTTCTGTAGGAACTAGTGAAGGAAATGCCATAATTATCAGTAACATGGTGATTTATATGTAGTTTTTCTGACTCCTGACACTTTCTATAAACAAGATTATAGCTAGTTATTTTATTTGAAATACATGTTAGTTTTCAGTAATTTAAACCCCCTGAAAAACAACAACAAAAGAACACAACATCAAACACAAAAAACTTATTCTGTCTTCCTTCATGAGATGTTGTGGTTTGAGGCAGAGGCTTGCTTTCTTGCATGCTGTATTTATTTTTAATTTAACCCATCCAGGAAACTGGCATTAGCTACTAAGTCCAGTTCTGGTTGTCTAGATTTTAATGTCATCCTTGGGGATGAGGTTACTTCTGTGGCTAAATATAGCCCATTAGAAAAAAAAATGTGCACCTTGTTTCTGGCTGTTCTGTGGGGGTGAAGAGCAAAAGCTGTGCTTTGGTCTCACTGTACTTAATTGGGGCTGAGCGAGTTCCTGAAGTAAATAATTTTTCATTTTCATTTTATGCCAAATAAGTAATCTGTCTTGTACAGATGAAAGTGCCCTATCTAGGCATGAGCTCGCTGAGAGCTGGGAGAACCTGGACCCTCTGACGTTCTCTGTTTCCTCTAAAAGAGCTGACAGCCTCTCACCTTTAATTTTCCTCATCTCCTGTAATGTGCCTTTTCCCTATTCCTGCTGCCAGTGTAAACTTCTTATTATTTTGCTAAATCTGTCTTGCAAAACATGATGGTTGGGTAAGATGCAATTTTGCTTTAATTATGATTAAATTACTTTATGAATTAACCAGAGGATCTCATGGGACTGGAATCTTTTGACACACAAGAAAATTGCCTTTTTTTAACAAGCTGCTTCAAGCATGCAAGGTAATATTAGCATTTTTCAGTTATAGCTTCAGGGGATTAAATAATAAGGGGAAGTATTGTACCTACAATTACATGATGTGCATTTGTGTGTTAAAATCTTAAAGACAAGTAGACACAGAAGGAATTAGTTGACCTGCTGAACCTGTGACATTGTGCAGTAAGTGTGAGTAGGGCTTTTTTTTTTTTTTATAAAATGGCTTTTAAGAAAACATGGGTATCTGAAGAATATTATATTGTAGACTTGCAAAGGCTGGTTGAACTTTGAGTATATTCAGCAAAAAAAGCATCCTGAACTAGATACACCTGTTTCACCTTAAGGGTAATGAACTCAATGCAACTTTAAAGGGAGTGAAGGTAATTTTCATATGTGTTACTTTGTTTTACTTGATTTAATGGAGGTAGCAAGTAGGCTAAACCCAGGAATTGGATGTTGAAAATATATTGCACAATTAACCTTTCTGTGTACTATGTGTGAAAAATAGTGCATGCTATCCTTACGGGTCTATGAATAATGCATGTGATAGCTCTAAATGCGTATTCTTCTATTTTAATACCTCTAAATGCACACTTGAAAACATTTACCTTTTCTAATGAGTTGCAACTGTTCAAGGTGCTGCAGAACTGAAGGTAATTTTTTTTTTTTTTTAATGTGAGTGTAGGAAAACTACAACAGCTTGTGTCAAATTGGGAAGGAATGGGACAAGCTAAGTTGTGTGATCTCTGCATATGTTGTATTCAGTGTGAACTTGCACCTGCATGACCCTGCTTGGTTTTAGAGGGTTGTGCTATCAAATCCAATGAAGTGGAAAATTGACAATAAGGGATTTAAGCTATTGTTATCATTGCCCCAGCTGTTTGGTTATTGTTTTGATGACAGGATTCATTCATGTTCTACACAAATCCATAAGGTAGGCGTAATTAGTGGGACTCAGAAGTTGGGGGAGGGGTTTATACAGGGATAGGGAACCATATGACAAAGAAAAATTGTTTAAGCATTGTGGCAGTTTGGTTCTAAAACGAAGGTGTGTACATAATACATGATTGATAGATTAATTGTTGTACTTCACTAGAAAAGGCAAATGACTTGATAACAGTGACAGAAACCAAACACCTTTATCTCTTGTATTTGAGGGCAAAATTGTGCATGTGGAATAACAACCACGTGTGATGTTGGTGTGCTAATGCTCTCAGTAGGGCAGGATTTTTTTCACCTGTATTTGTCATGTCTTGCTTTAATCTAAAATTAAATGCATATTAGCCATTACAACTATTATTACTGCAGTTGTACTGTGGTATAACTAGCCTGTCTACATTCATGGCCCAAAGACTAAATCAGGTTGGTAATTTTAAACCTAATGCTGGTTCTGTGCTGACAGTAGGTAATACCTAGAAGATAAACCGCACAAATTACAACCTAGTGCAGGCAAGATCAGGTCAGTGTTGATAGTGTCTTGATTGCATGTGGCTGAATTTTATCAGAGAATTTGAGAAATTGTTCAGAAGAAAGCCATGTTGTCTGATTATTATTTTTTTATGGTAACTGTAGAGATGATTGAGAGGGTTCATATGGAGGAAGAACAAACCCCTCTGCTATGGTTGTGTGCTTCTTGTTCAAATCTTTTCTTTATGAATTTCCTTCCATTTGTTAGTTGACACTGAAGATTGCTGAAGGGAGCTTTGTGCTGTGTACAGATTCAACCCAAGGCTCCAGAAGTTTGCAATCAACAAAATAAATAATTTGTCACCTTGGATAAATAATAGCTCTGGCAAATTAAAACTGCGTTTTTCTGGTGTGCATTGCACTCTATCTCACAAATTGCCAGTAATTGTTCTTACAGTTATTGCTCTTGCTTGTAGTGAGGCATGTGTTTCTTGTCTAATTGCTAGCATTCAAATCCCAGTCAGTTTAAAATAACTTTTTGAGGCTTCAAGATAGCATATTCAAGGCATCACAAACATTACTGATTCATACCTTTGGCATTGTGCTTTTTATGCAAATACATTAAAAAATCCACCTAACTGAACAAAAAAATCCCACAAACAAAAAGGAGTGGTTGGGTGTGGGTTGGTTGTGTCTTGTGCTGTAATCAGAGGCAATAAAAAGAAATCCTGGTGTTGGATCTTCCTTTCACCATCAGCGTCTGTTCAGCCTCTGAACATCCTGGCTATAAATCATGGAGCCTGGAATCCACCACTGCCTCTTGCATAATCACTTGAAGTTGAAAATGTGTTAAATGAATTTTATACTCTGACATGGCCTTGCATGAGTTAGGAGTGACTATTTTTATTTTTTCCCCTTTTACAGTTAATCTCTTTCTTTTTTTCGAGCCGGAATAATCATCTTTCTTCGTACTTGTCCCCTCAGCAGGTCCTGCTTCTCCATGTCCCTTGGCTGTTGTTCTAAAAATCCTCTTTAGGGTTTCAAGACTCTGTACAGCCAGTTGGGAGCTGTATCTTTTCACAGTCCTCCTTGATGAGCGAATTCTCTCACCTACTGAGAGGATAATGATGATAAAATCACAGAGTCTCCAATTTTCCTGAATTCTCTGGAACTGGCCTGGGGATTTTTAAACTTTCATTACTGTTATCATCTTTCCCCTCATCTCACATCAATAAAACAAGAAAATGCAAAATAGAAATAATAAAAAAATAAAGTCCCCATCAGGAGAGCTGAAAAAACATCAAATACCTAGATGAGAAACATGAGAGCTGCAGGGGGAGAGGGTGTCCAGAAGGGTTCATGTCTTTATCTAGAGATTTTCCAGTGATACTGCACCAGCTGTGGTGAAACTGCCCATTAGGCTTATCTCCAGGAGTCGAGGATCATGTCTATAGTTAGTTCCTACAGAGCTTTTGGGGAACATGCTGTGGTCTCTGCACCCTGACTGCAGCCTTGCTTGCTGTGAGCCCTTTGGGTTGCTGTTTATCAGTAGCAGTGCTGATGCTCTGGCTTTATCCTTGTTCCTGCCATGGGCTGCTGTTCACACTCCCCTGTTTCTTTTGTGTGAGTACAAGGTCAGTTCTGGTCCATGATACTCTGGTGTTTATTCATTAAGTGCCCCAGTTCAGTTCTGGTCCAGCTCTGGCTGTTTCCCTGGAAGGGCAGACAGAGCTCCCTGCTCTCAGTTAACAGGAAAATGCTTTCAAAACACCCCATAGAGCAGAGGTGCTCTTTATATGAGTTCCTCTAAGTGATACACACTCAGAACTTTTAGCTATTACAGACTCTTTACCCTCCCTGAACTGTCTTTTCTAACGTTTTTGTGCTATTTCATAAAACCCTTTAACTTTTCAATAGTAATTTCACAGCTGTGGGGGGAGAAAAGAAATTGAGGGCTAAGACTTCAGGTGCATGTTAAAAAACTTGGACATCTCTCATTTGGAGTTAAGTAGGAAATAATTTGGAGTTATGAAGGAAACCTGAAGCAGCTCTTCACATTTTCATATGCAACGTCCAACAACACATGGGGTGTTACCTTATGGGAGGGTCTTAGCAGCTGCCATGACCCCCAGTTGACCTCTGGCCAACACAAGCCTTCAACAGATTTTGTTCCTCATTTCCGTCTCTACTGCTTTATCCAGTAGTGTTTATGCAGAGAAGTCTCAAGAATGTGGTGAGCACATTCCTGAATGAAGAGTTGTTCAATATGTGATTTAATTGTAACAGGAGTAGTACTTGGTTTTGATCTGAATAAAACAGGGATGTATTATCTTCAGCTGCATGCTATATAATAGTAGCTTATGTAAGAGTTTCAATGTTTGTCTCTGCCCTAAAGGATGTTAAGGAATAAAAATGGGATGTGATGGATATTAGTGCTCTGAAGATGAAACAGAAGTTGTCTTATTGCTATCAGGAAAGCCATGAGCTAGTGATAGCTGTAAATACTTTTATCCAAAGTTTGCTGGTTGCTGCTGCTGAGCTCCGTTGACTTCTTATCAGGTCAAAGGGGATAAATCACTACTTGTGAGTCAATTATTTCTGTGGCTGTTAAGTGTACAGGCAGGCTGCTGAGTTTGTGCATGGCATGATTTTGTGAGGAAGCACTTTCCCTCCTAATGTGTGTTTCCAAATGCCACAGCTACTGCCTCACTAGGCAAACAGCCACTTGAAAGTGAGGCTGGACAACTCTCAAGTGTTGGATGTGACATGTCTTACCTTTTTTTTTTCTTCCAACAGTTTCTCATTTTTCTGGAACGACCTGTGAAATGTCATGTATACTCTAAATGCACATAAACTTTAAAGTACCCTTCCTTACCTTAAAAATGTTTTCTTTCCCTGGGTCAATTAATACAATTTGCTGTTTCAGCAACATAGTGCAGAAAACAGAAAGATGTGAGATTAGCAACAAATACACCACTGTGTTTGCAAGGGTAGGCTGCTTCCTTTGGTGGCTCTGCCAGCTTTTGCTGCCTTAAGTTTACAGGAATAGATGGCAGTACTTTAGCAGCTTGGTGGTGGTGGTGTACTGAAACTGGACTGTATTCTAGGAGTTGCAGCTTTGAAGTTGCATGAGCGATTTCTGAAATTTCCGTATGAAGAAACCAGGAGCATCGCTTAGGGTAATTCAGACACTTCTGAAATGAGTCCTTGCACTGTGAAAGACATACTTTTTTGTGTGGATATTAATGAGAGCATTTCTGTAGTAAGTCCACATGGGAGATGAATGATAAAAAAGGCTTGAACTGTAGCATGATGTATAAAAGTGCCTGCAGAGTCCTTGCCCATAGTACTTGGAACAGAACTGGCCTGTGTCAGAGCAGTGTTTGGTGGTGGTATCCTCAGAACACTTTCTAGTATTTCACAGATTAGCAGAACTTTTAGTGACAGTGGTGTCTTGGTTTCTGGTGGTTGGGGAAAGACTGCTAAAAGTTTCTGTCCTAGCACTTAATAATGTGTGTTTCCTCTTTAGACTGAGTCTGAACCTTCCAACAAAGCACAACTTGCATTTTTAAACTTTCTACTGTCACTGCCAACTAATGACTCATGTGCTATTTTACCTGTGCCTAAAGGAGCTCTTTCCTCTTTGGGTTAATCACTGAATGAGATTAATTATACTGATTAGACACTAACCCTAATTCATGTAACTCATCACTGCTGTCATAGAGGTTTGGAATGGAATGATTAAACCCTTTCCAAACTCAGCTCTTGCAGCACTGGTGACTTTCCCAGTTAAAAACTGCCGGGAACAAAACATATGGTGTAGAAAAGAGTGATATGCATAAGCCTCATGCATTTCTTGTCCAAGTTATGTGTTTCCTATCAAAGCTTCTCTCAGTTAAACCAGCTTATCAAATTGCTTTCTTCCTACTGGGCTGTGGTTATGGTGGTTGGTCCTGGTAAGGTGTTGATGTTTCTGTCTCTATGCTGGTTTTTGAATCCCTCTGCAAGAACGACACCCACAAGCCTACTTGGACAAACAAGATTTTAATTTTTTTTCCCCCAGCCTATGCATGGAAGTCTTTTTCAGTGTAAGTGAAGACTCTTGAGGACCAATCTGTGACTTTCCAAGGGGAAGGCTCCAAGACATGGCAGAGCACATGCTGCTGTTATGCCTGGCACTGGTGCAGGACTGCTGCTCTGTCTGGCTGCTGGGCTGGCTGCCACCCCCTGGTGTGGTCACTAGCCACCCTTTGGGGACATACGGAGAACTGGTCTTTGTTCTCAGCCTGCCTGCGTGAACACTGATGTTCAAAGGATGGGAGGAGCAGGGATGAGCAGCTGAGGGTTTTTCCAGCACCCTTGGTGTACTTTGTGCCAGAAAAAGCATTGCTGATGCCAGGTTTTTGAAAACAGTGTTTCATAGCATGTGTGTATCTCAGTATTTCACTATTTTCAAGGCTAACACATGATACCGTAATGTTATGTGTAACAAAAAGGCAACAAAGCCAGCAACAACCAGACGAAAAGACCTCAACTCCCACATGAATTAAGCATCCAGAGGTCCTTCTGTTTGCATTTTGAAATTTGTGAATCAAAGGAGTCCTGTGTGCACGTTCAGGGTATGAGCTTGGTAGCAGCAGGCTCCTAGCTCTGCCCTGGGGTGAAATCTGGTGTGTTCTCAAGGTTTATAAGAAAATAAAAATAATTTGTCAAGGTTCTAAATATGGCAGGAGTGGTATCTAAAATGAGGAGAATCTACACTAAAGTAACCAAATAGGAAATCAGTCATATTCCTTAAGGTTTTGAGTGGATTCATTTCCTGTCCTTGGAAAAGTTTCTTCTACATCTAAAAATCCTTTGCTAAAAAGGAAAACCAAAGTATGTTTCAAAAATTGTCTTTATTTAATATCAAGATTTACATATGTAATATCTAATCCAGATTCAGGTTATGTTATAAAACTTCAGGATATAAACCACTTTAGGAAGAAAGCAGGGAGAAACTGTGAAATAGCCATAGTTGTACGGATGAACAGATGTCCAAAGTGCAGTTTGGTATCTGCTTTGTTTGATTTTCTTTAGCTTGTGTGGTGACTTTATTTACTCCGATTCCTACCCACTCATCTGTTACAGCCTCTTGCTCAATTACATTTTGATAGTCTCGTATCTTGTCATCTTACCCTCATTTTTAAAAGTCTGTAGGAACGGAGCTGTAACAAAAGCTACCTTGAAATAAGAGAGTGTGTGTTTCTCCTAATTATTCACAGTAAAACATATGCCAGATTTCTGTGAGTAAATGTGCCAGACAGGCACAGACTGTTGTTATTTGTGCACAGGATCATATCAGGGTGTAGCAGGCTCTGTGACTACTGATGTGCTGCTTGTTCAAGAAAGGTTACTCTTCCCTTTTTGTCTGTGTCTGATTGCACCGGGAAGGGTAACAAATCCAGCCTGAATGACATCCATTTCTGTAACTTAATATCCTTTAAATTCAGGTAACAAACCATAGCTGGAGATAGTAGAAGTAGATCTGGGTTTAAGCTTGGGGTATGGGCATAAATACCAGATAGTAGGAAGAAGTGTGTGCTGGTTTTGCTGGACTACACTGAAAATTCCTATAAATTGTAGAAAAATGCATGGGGGAGTTGAAGTGTTTAAAAAAAGAATCTTTTGCTCCGAGGGAATGGAGGTCTCTGTTCTGGAGAATGGAAAGATGAACAGACACTTGATAGAAAAAAAAAGATGAAGAGAACTTTTGCCTTTGAACAGTTTGCCCTTAAAAATAAAACCCCATGAAATTTAACATGACCCATAACACAGCTCTAGAAAAACTGTAAAAATGTGAGGAGTTCCACGATTTGCGTATTTTCCTGGGCGGATGCAAATTGTAAAGGTAAAGACACAGGACAACTTTATTGTTCTCTTGGAAAAGTTCCCTATAGCCAAAACAAGAAGAAACTTCTCTCTCTGAAGTGAACTGAAATAATTATTTAAGTAAAAGACTAACTGAAGTGTCTTTTAGTGTTGTTCTTAAGAAGTGTAGGGGGTGGGAAAAAAAAAAGAAAATAATCTAGTAATCTTACTCTAAATTTCTTATTTTCTCTGTGTTATTAATAAATTTCTTCTTTATACCCTTTTAAGTTTTATACTTGCCTTAATTTTGCTTCTAAATCCTATCTGAGAGAGAAATTGAGTATATTAAAATTAGCAAACCTAAATTAAGCCAAGACAAAGTGGGAGACTTTTCTGTTCAGAAAATAACACATGCTTGTGGAGACCACCTTAGGAACTGCTGAGAAGACAGATGTCACAACTCTTCTTGGAGGTTTTGGGTAGTTGTTTCTCAGCTCTGAAAAGAGATGCTAAACCTTCAAGGCCTCATTCTGTTCCACAAATGTGAGATACAAGTCATGCTTATGTTCTTTAAGATGGTGCAGCAGTGTGTGCCTGCATTTACTTTGAGTGTGTGATTTGGGTGATAAGTTAGATTTCTTTCTCTAGTTTTATATTTTGATTTCCTTTTTCCTCCCCCTCATGTTCCTCTCTCTAAGATCTCTTCTAAAACTGAGGTTGTTTCACTGCTGTGAGGTGGACCAGTGTTTTTTACTTCAGTCAATAACAGTATTGTGGTTTTGCAGTTCATAGCCTCTTGCTATTCAAGCCCATAAAGCAGAGGAACAGCAAAAAGCATCCATCTGGCCAGGTGCTGAAGGCTGGTGTCCAAAGATTGGCATCCTGGCTTGGGAACACATGGAGCAGGAGCATGTTTGTTCCCCTGCCATGGGAAATGCTGCCAGGAGAGCAGTGGTATCGTGGCTGGCAAAAACCAATTTACCAGTTGAGGGCAGCTACAAGGGCTGGAGCAGAGGTGGTGTTGGGAGCAGAATATCAATATCCACATGCACTAACTATATGCCGTGGTTCAGCTGCAAGGAGAAGGAGTGAGAGAAAATATTGATTAGGAGGTGTTATGTTTGGTGGGGATGTTCTTGGATGCAGTAGAGTCTGTGGCATGTGAAGACCAATGGATGCAAAATATTTGGGGTCTTGAAAAATAACCCCAAAAACCCACCAACGTGTGATATTCCCAGTGTTGCTTTCAGTATGAGCATGGTTTTAAGGCTGGCAGTTTAATACTTGTCGGGAATTTATTACCCAGCAACTTACATGCTGGTAAAATACAATTTATTATTACTTTCTGATGGTTTATCTATTAAGAGGAAAAGAGTAAAGGAAATAGTCAGCTGTGGTCCTTCAAAAAAACAAACCACCAACTGCAGCGGTGAAAACTAGTGCCCTGTAAAGCTGCTGTGCAATAATCCAAAGCATCCCATTAAACAATCACTGCTGGTACTTATAGTAACAATTTTGAGCCCTTGCCTGTGAGGGGTTAGTTGCTTACTGCCACATATGAATGATGTAGACCTTGAAGCTGCAGTGATCCGAAATGGGTTTCTTTGTGGGTTTTTCCTCCCAATTTGGAGGCAGTAACGTATTCTGTATTGAATTGTTTTGTTTTGTGATCAGGATGCTTTCAGTAGAGTTCAAAAGGCAGAAACAGATGATGAGTCACTGAAGACAAGTTTTTACAAGATTGATTAATCAAGACTCAGCAGTGTAGAAGAGCACAAAGAATGAATGTTAATATTATAACAAAAGAAACGGCAAATAAGATGATTGCTCTTAACAGTAAACAGGGTTTCTGCATATTCATTTATGTCCTTTTTGCCTTCTGCTGTGCTTTGGAAATGATGCAGCTGTGTATGTGGATCATGCCCGATTCTGTGATAAACTAATCCTTGTAGCTTGAGATTAATTAAAAAATGAAGCACGTTTGTTTTTAAGATACCAAAGCATTTTTAAAATAGAAAATAGGTATTTTAGATTCCTAAGATAATTTATTATCTTTTGGGGTCAATGCTTATGGATATGAAAGGTAGTCCTAGCTCAAGAGCTGAGTATTTCTGTTATTCTTCCATCCCCTCATTATTTTGCTTTTTTTTCTTCAGCTCTTAACTCCCTCCTCCTCTCATTTACTTTGCTGTAAATCAAGAGCAGGTCCTTTCGAATTTGGCAGACTGAGGCTGGTATAAGACTTGTGTAGGCAATGTTTTAATCAGGGCAGGATGTTTTGCCTCTAATGGGAGCCCTGGTAGCGATAGGGGAGGAGCAGCTGGGACCTCAGCGAGTCTGGTGGCCTGTTCTCCTGCCAGCAAAGAAATTTATCTGGCAGCTCCAAATCTGCTTATTGGAAATGACTGTGAAAGAGAGTAAAGGAGATTGATGAGCAGGCTGAGTATGTTTTTAAAAGTCTGTGTTGAGATTTTCCTCTCTCATGTCAAATAATTCCTTTTTTTTCCTTTAACACCAGAAATACTGGATTTTGCAAGAGTAGTGAGCCATACTTGAGATATACAATAACTGGTGATTTGGAACAAGGACTGGTAGCCAGGGCTGAGACTTTAGGATCCTTGGAGCTGGACACTGAGTGACACTACTGTGGTTGGTCAGGAGAAGTGCTGCTCTGACTGAAACAATGTGAAGGCACAAAGGGGACGAGCTTCTTTTTTCTGTTTGTGACACAAGAGCCAAAGAAGAAATGTTCTGTAAGATTCTGATAAACTCCCTAAAAATAATGGCTGTGTTTTTTCTCTATCTTCTTTCTAGCCCCAGCTCTAAACCCCACCTGTGCTCATATTCCTGCTGCTTCAGCACCTCATTTCATACATGGATTTCGATGCTTTCTCCCTTCTCTTCCACTCCATTTCTTCAGTAGCTGGATGTCAGTCCTAGAATACATCTTGCCCTTACTCTGTCACTGCCCTTGTCTTCTCATCCTTACACCCCAGATTCCTGCAGTTAGAGCTCCTTTTCCCACTCATGTCCTTACTCCATCCTCTGCTTCCTGTGTGCTCTCCTGCTTCCGTTCTCCCTTTGGCAGAAGTGGCATCTCCTACCCTTGTAACTTCAGGAAAGTTATGAGCAGACTGGAAATGTTCTGGAAATGATGATTTTTGTCTTCATTTCTTTGTAGTCCAGAGGATGCAGACTTCCGCTGCAGCTGTGGAAGAAATCAGTCCTCCAGTCCTGAAGTGTGAGAGCTGCTACCTTTAGCAAGAGAAGTGTGATGCTGCAATTGCTTCTTTCAACTTCAGTCTTTACAGTTGTAGCTGAAATAATTAAGGACACCTTCTTTGTGCTTTGTCTGACTTGATGAAAAGGCAACTGGTCTTTAATGTTTTCTTCTGTGTTTTGTTCCAGTGATCTTGTGTTCAACTTTGAACTTACAAAACACGAGCAAGGCATGGGCCTTGGCTTTGGCTTTCTACCTGAATGCTTAAGGGCATACTTTGCAAATATGGATTGTACTATCTCTCGTTTTGAAGCACTGACATCCAAAGCCCTTTCTGCTGGTTTAGAAAATAGTTTGGCCTCTTCTAAAAAAACACTCTGTTAATAACAGTTAGCTGCTTTCTTGTAGCCCACTTCCACTTGGCTTTGTGAGCTTTGTATGGAGTTTGCTGCACTGGTGATGTGAGATACACTTATTCAGAGGGTCTCAAACCCAGCTGGTCTTTAGGTGAAGCCATAAAGATACTGGGTATAAGACTCCTCTTAATACCAAAGAGGGCCATTGAGCCTTCTCCTCTTAAACTACTCGATCCTATAGTTTTCCTTGCCCCACAGCTAGAACCCACAAGCTGTTAAAATCCTTGTGTGCAACCTTCAGCTGTGTAAGAGTCAGCTCTTAGGTGTAATTTTTAAAACACAGCTGAACTGACCTGCTGGCAGCTGCTGACAAAAATGTTGGAATTGATCTTTTCCCCTCTGGCTAGAGACTCCTCCATGAGGATTTTTTCCTCTTGAGTGAAAGCCTGAATCCTCATTCAGTTTCTTAAGCTGCCCGTGCTGGCAGATGGGAGGGTATGGGGCTGTGTCCAGTTTATGGGAACAGCATCACTTCCTCTGTTTGTTGATATGGGAATTTGGTTTCCTGTGTCTTTAGCCAGCTGCCTGAATTTGACAGTGTAGGACATTTTATAAGAAGTGTCTGGCTTGTTTGTTTTCCTCTTTGAATCTGGCCCCTTCCATGGAACTGCCTTGCAGGAACGTTAAGGTTAGGGGCTTTTGTCCTGTAGCCTTCCTTGTACCCAGGACAGGAGAGATGTGGGGATTTTTCATTCTGTGGGTGCCTTGCTGTGCTTTGAGGCATTTGTGATAGGGCATGTGCGTGAAATTAGGAAGAATTCAGAAACTGTACATATGCAAATTCCCTCAATCACTGTGTGATTTTATTGTTTTAGCCTTGTGATCTCATGGCTAAAAATCCCATTCTCTCCAGTCAATATAATTTGTTTTCTCTGTGTCAAATGCCACTGATGTGTAGCAGAAGGCCACTAATGCAAGTTAGATGTATTGAACCTGTGAAAAGATAGTATTTCAGGCAAAGCAGTTTACAATTTATTGGCTTTGTTCTTTCTAGAAACCGTATTATTATATCTCTCCAGCGCTGTTGAGGAGAAGGTGAAAGATTCTGTGCAGCTTCTAGGAGCATGGTCATGCTGAGAGCAGATGGTCCATTCTTGGAAGCCATCCCAAACGATGGATTACTCATATGATGCAGAATGATGCACCAGAAAATTGCAGATTCACTGAGACTGCTTGTTGACTCCTTTGAAGCTTTGATTCTTTTAACTTTCTGCTTTTACTTGTCTGCCTAGTTTGTTGCTCAAAGATCCTTCAGTAAAATAAGCTCAGCCAGGACCATAAAGACACTTAAAATTTGGAAGGGGAACTAGTATAATGCATCTGAATTGAGAGAAGAGTTTGGAAGTGTGGTTTCTTGTATTGTGAGGCTTAAAACAAAACAAAAAAATCAGTTTTCATTAGAGTTTCCAGCAGGAAAGAAGGAGCCCAACAGTATAATAGAATACTTTTGCACTTGTCAGTAGTATCACTTACTAATATTTCACCTACTCAAACCTGCCATCAGGATCACTTCTTATATCTGTGTTGTTTTGTGTTTGCATGTGATTGTCACTTTTAAGCCACTTTAACAGTAAAAATGTGTTTGAATTTATGATACATGATTAAGGCATTAAAAAAAACAAGTCATAAGAAGCTGAGAAGTTGATTATTATTCATTGTAAATGTATTCAGTGAACCAACCATTTTGGAAGCTGGTGGCTCAGGGTGTTGCAATAACTAATCAGGCAGGAGTATTTCTAGGGAAGTCTCTGACTGATGCTGAAGGATAGCTATAAAGGATAGCCATTTTTTTTTCCTTCTTGTCTATTGCTCTGATTTTCACATTGTTCCTCAGTATTTTCTTCCCTGCAGACAGCCCCAGCCTGCTGTTTACTGCAGCTGCAGTAAAACATCCACTTGTTCACCCTTTGTCCACTGTTCAAGTGTCACTACATGATGTAAATGGATTTTTTTTAGCCATGGCAGAATTATTTGTCCGGAATATATTGAGTTTCTCCTGGCTAGAATGGCAGGAATCTGGAGCAGGTTTTTATGAAAATCTGATTAAGTCACCTAGGCAGTGGAAAAAGCAGCTGCATAACTCCATATTCTCCAAAGTCCAGCCTTTGCTGTGCTGTCACTGATTGTGCTACTCGAAGCACTCTGGACTTGTTGAACAAGGGTGATGTTCTCCTTAATGTGCTGAGCAGTGGATGGGAGTGGAATGCCCTGGGCTGTCACAGCCCCTGCCTCTCAGTGGACCATGGTGTGAAGGAAATAGCTGTCAGTCAGGTTTTGGTCCCTCCTTCACACCTGCCTGCTAAAAATGTTTTAATTTTTCTAATCAATGGTATGAAAGGAGTCATGGTGGTCTGGAATTATTCTGCATCAGTTTTCTTTCCTTGTTTCCCCATCCATTTAATGGCTGTAATCTTCTTTGTGTTTGGAGACTGATTTACAGGAGATTTCCAAGACTTTCCTGAAAACAACTAATTTTCCCAAGAGCAAGGCACTTGAACGTTTTCTGCTAGTGTTGGGGTGATGAAAGCTTTGTTGTATCTGCACAAACACAAGAAAACTTGGCGTATTTTACTTTCATTTACCCCAGTTTAACTCCATTAGCTACAAAGGAATTGACACTTTCTTCTCTCTTCTTCAGTCAGAAATAGATTTAACTGCACTCTTTTTCATCTGGTGAGAATTTAACTCTTCAGGGCAATATATTAATACCACTGTAATGTTTAAGACCCAAGAGCAGAACTGATCGAATAAGTTAATTATCTCTAAATTTTCACAAACACTTTTAAAAATTAGCTGCATGTGTTACTTGAAACTCTAACTTCATGTTAATATGAACTATTCTTTTTGATATACTTCATGAGAGGTTGAAGCATGCGTCTTAATATGTTGTATGCATATATTCTGCAATTAGATATGTAAAGAAGTTTTCCAGTCTGCTATGGTTCTTACTATTAGTATATTGGTTGGTTGTTCACAATATAAAGGAAGTATTCTCATTTAATTGAGTTCCTAAGTATAGTACCAGTTTTTGAACTCATAGAGTTGATTTCTTTGAAGAGCAGTTTGCTGCTAACTGACCAGTAATAAAATGAGTCATAACAACAGAACATTCTGCAAAACATGGGATTTGCAGTGCCTCCACTTATTTAAACCTAAAATAATTTAAAGTCCTGCTAATTCACAGGAGGTGGGGTGCTGCAGAAGTAATCTGGAATGTACCAGACTACTGGTAGCCAGTATTGAGTTTAAATGTCATGAATGGAAGCATATATTTGAACAAACATTAAAATAATATAGATTTTTAAAAATTGTATCCCTATTAGAAATTTTCCTTTGTTTGCGCTTTTGTTATCTGCCTTCTTAATTACTCATCCAGAAATCATTGTATTTTAATCAGTCACATGCTTATGCCTTTGGTAAGAGTGAAGGATGGTAATAGCATGAATATTTTTCAGGAGTAGAGTTTGAGGAAATTTCATCACTCCTGTTTGGATCTGTACCATATGAAATTACACATATTGCTTGAGGTTATGTTACACTGTGTTCATACCATGCTAGATGCAGAGTAAAAAAAGCTGCAGGAGGATCAGAGGAAAGCAAAGCTCTGCTAAGACCTAGCAGTGCAGTTCACTCACCGGTTGAGTTACTAAAGCTGTGTCTTGCTGTCTGCCAGAGCAGTCTTGCCCCTTTTGCAAACTGGATCAAAGAGTTTTACCTTTTCCTCTTTGATCTTTAGTGACTTTAAAGTAAGCAAGATCGATTATATGGCAGTTTTCTCCAGTTAATTTCCAGTTCTTTCATTGGTTGGGTGGGAAAGGTGATCTGACTCAGGAACTGGGGTGCAAATGATCCCTACAGAGGGAGTAGTAATGGTGTATCTAACTTTGAGGAAGTGCAGAAGTGGTGTTAGCACAGTATTACGTTGTCTTAAACTCTTCTCAACAACTTCTGCAAGTTGAATCCTCTTCCTTGCTGCCCCAGTGAAGAAGAGGAAGAGAAAGGAACTGGTGTTATTCTGTTGATGGGCGCAAGCTGCAGCGTGTGCAAAGGGACTGACTAGGTGAGGTTTAGGATGGGTGTGAGAGGGAAGTGTGGCTGGATCCTGCAGATGATGAAGAGATTGGGAGCATTTCTGAGATTGCCTCTGTTGGTCAGAGAACCAGGGATGTGGGTTTGACCCTTGGATGTGTCACTCATTCAAGAGTTGGACTCGATGATCCTCCTGTATCCCTTCCAATACCAAATATTCTGCGATTCAATAAACTCTAAAAGTTGTGGTCATCCATCCTGGGGGGCAAGAACTCCATGTGGTGTTCCAGTAGAATTACGAAATTTGGTTAAATTTTTATTGCTCGTAGCTACCAATACTTTTAATTTAGGAATTCCCAATAGTTCAGATAGGAACTAAAATCCATTCTTGGTAACTTAGGAATTTTCCCTATAAATTATTCATCCATACTGTGTGAACATAAAAGTCATCCAAATAATTAATTCCCTTTGTTAAGGTTGGTTTAGTCATCACCATATTTAAATGGCATTAGAAGTGTTGTTTTTTCATGTTTTTCATTTATTCCAACTGATGTGAGTGCAAAGAAAATTAGGAGTTATTTGTGTTTCCTCTTAAGGATTTGTAGCTGTTTGGTGGAGATGTAGTTGGATGCTCCTGTCTTGTACAGCACAGTGCTGGGCTTTTATTTAAAAAAGAAAAAGTCAGCAACCAAAACCAAAAGAGCAGAAGTATCAGACTTTATGAAATCTATATTCCAAGCTGCTTTTGAATCAGTGTAGATACGAGCTGGCCAGAATTACATCAGAGTATTACCCAAAATTAAGGCATTCTGTTTTTCAATTGTAAAACAAACAAACAAACAAAAAAGATAAAATCTTGGTATATTACCACCCATTTTCTTGCAGGATAACTTAGTAGAGGATTGAGGAGAGATCAAAAGCAAACTGGAAAAGCATAATCCATTTTGTGCATAAGAGTCATGTGCCTGGACTTTTTGATCCACAAACTGGGCTCAGTGCCCTGCTACTGACATTGGCTTGTTCTTGGGGTTTTTTTGGGTTTTTTTGCCTTCTCATTGTTAAGCCCAGAAGATGTTTCCTTTCATTCTGGAGTGAAAGAGAGAATATGACAATTGAACTGTTGTGAAAAAATGAGATGGGAAAACAGATAGGATGTATATAAATGTATAATTTCACTTCAGGGAGCAAGTGTCACATCTCTACTTGAGTTAGTTACAGAAGCTAATATATATTAATGTAAGGCTGCTGCCCATTGAAAGAAATGTTATTGTAGGGCAGGTTTGGACATGTATGTGTCTGGAATCCTTAATGCACGCACAGTAGATAGCAAACCCAGTGCTCTCCAGGATACATTTTGGAGGCTGTGCAAGGGCGGGGGGTGCCTGTCTGTTTCACTGGTGACTGTAGGGCAAGACTGGGACCCTGTTCCTCTGCAAACGGAGCCCCCAGTCTTCTCCAGCTTCCCTGCAGCAGCCTGTTAGGACACCTGAACCCCAGGAGCTGCAGCAGTGTGCCTTTTGTGGCACATCACTGTGGCAGTTCACTATCTTGGAGTCCAAGGACAAGATCTGTGTGTAGACCAGTGAAGTGTTTAGTATTCAAGGAGGCACTAAGTGAAGCTTCTGGCTCTTTTCTGTATTTCATGGAAATGCTTTTAAATCTTCAGTGGGGAAGGTGGGACTGAGGGGGTATCTCTGTTAGATGGTAATAAAGTCAAAAGTTTTGGTATTGACAGGATTCTGTTGTGTTTACTGTCCTTTTAAAATGCTATGCAGAACAGATCAGTGACATCGGCAATACTGGCTGAGATTTTCATCAGTCTTTGTGTCTGTTCTCTATGATGACATGCACTTCAGTGAAAAACATGAACACACAAAATACTTAATTTTTCTAAATCTGAAAATAAAATTTGTAGCAGATTCTTCATTTAAAAGTAATGTGGCCTTTTCAGCATCCAAACTTGTGGTTTTTTTTTTTCCCTTTTGCTTAGATGCAAGCAGCAGCATCAGTAGGAACTACTTTTTTTTTTTTCCCCACATACTGAATATGCTTCTCTTGTCAGACCAGCAATTCTCATTCAGCTGTAATAGCAACTTTAAAAATGAGATTATTAACTAAGGTAATAACACAGGTGACTAAGAGAGGGGGAAGGAGGATTTTGTTCATGTTAAAAAGAATTGGCTTTAGCTATAAACAAATGTACATGTCAGGAAATTTTTGTATTCAACCCAGTAGTGATTGTGAAGGTTATTTTAAATTCAAAAGCAAGTCAACACTGATAGTCAAATCTCTAAATAAGTTGGAAGGAAGTCAGAGATATTGTGCTTGCTGATTATTTTAAACTAGTCCATAAATAAAACCTAATACTTCCTTTTAGCTATGCTATTTACATCTCTCCTGTTGGATATAAATTAAAGTCACCAAAAACCTCCTTGAACCTAAGTGAGCTCGAGTCTTTGTAACATGCTAAGATAGCTAGCTCTAATATTTTTTAGGGCTATTACTCCTAATGGATGTGGACTTGACATTATTTTCTTCCCTGGCCAAGTGTGTTTCAATTTGTGTAAAACAACTGCATTGTTATATGGCTCAGTTGCTTCCGTGTTTTAAGTGGAAGAGGAATAATAATAATAATAATGTGTCAGTTTTAATCAATATCATCAGACATGATGGGAATTGAATTCTACCTTGTTGCTAATATATTAGGTATATTCTGGTTTATCTTCTTTCACAGAATTGATTTGCCACTGTTCAGTTCCCTTGGCTGTTGTCATGCAAATTGTGGCATTTCTCCCCCATTGACTGCACAAACTGAGATTAGACTTGAAAATCGAGTCTCACTGACCAGCTGCTGCGATATTTTTCATTTGATTTCTCCTTCCTTGCCTTCCCAGTCCCCTTGCCTTGTGCTCCCACCTTGGCTGGTGAGGTGCTGATAATGCCGTCTCCGGGGAGCAGGCTGGGAATTGCTGCCTGCAGCTGGGACGGGAGCCTGTGACCAAGCCTGGGATGTGCTGCTCTTTTCAAGCAGGTCTTTCTCAGGGCCCTCAGAAGTTTGAGGGAAGAAGGGAAGAAAAAGTATGATTTTTTTTTTTTCTCCGCAGATGCGTGTAGAGGATATGTAGTCCAGGCAGTGAGCAGTAGGTTTTGTTTCATCTCTGCCCTTGTATGTGGAGTGAGGGCATGGAGAAGAGCTTGCTGTCTTCCTTGTATGACTGGCATGTCAAGAGGATTGTTTCAAATCAGATATAAATTTGAGCTGTGGATGCTCCATCCCTGGAACTGTTCAAGGCCACTCCAGGGGCTTGGAGCAGTCTGGTCTGGTGGAAGGTGTTCCTGCCCATGGCAGAAAATGAAACGAGAGGATCTCTGAGGTCCCTTCCAACCCAAACCACTCTGAGTCAAATTTAAGACAGGGATAGCAGAATGCAAAATAAATATAGGGTCTGTGCTTATAAGCTTTATTGTATTTCATCTGCTTTGTCAGAGTGCTGATGGCAGTGGTTAATATCAGGGCTCTTGCCTTGTGCTTGCTGGTTTTGGGGATAAATGGTAGACAAAATATTTGGCCTAGGAGCAGCTATTACCACAGACAGAGTTTGCCATGATCTAAGCTGTTGTTAGCTCCAAAAGGCAGAGGTCAGTGTTTTAGTGGCATGTGATGTTAGATCTTGTTTCCAGTGCTAGAGGCCAGGGAAGGGAGTAAGACCAGGCGGGTATCTTTAGTTATATGCATGTTATTGAGTCTGTTGTGTCAAGAAAAATGTTAGAATGAAGTAACTTGAGGAAAGGAGGAGGGAGAAAGCAAAATTTTAAAAGGAAAAAAAAATCCCCAACAAGTAGATGAGCAGGCAGGATGGAACTTCTTGTGCTGATGGGATATTTTCACTTTAGCTGTGTTTTGGTCTCTTACTCTAATATCTAAATACTGCAGAACCGTTTGTGTATTTATCTTTAGTGTTTCTGCAAGATAGAGAAAGATATTTGAAAAAAAACCCCAAAACAACGGAGGGATACAAGATCTATGTGAACTGAGGCTGATTATTTGCTTTTCTCCAAAATAAATTCAAATATTATAGGTCTGTAGTGATTCTGGACTTAAATGTATTTATTTGAGAATCCACTTCACCTGCAATTGCTGAATGTGAGGGCTAGAAACAGGCTTTGCTTCCCTTCTGCTTCCCAGGTGAACTGGGATTCCTGTGGTAATGCACTGAGTCGAACTTGACAGAAGACTCCAGTCAGACTTGGTACTTACTCTGATGGTACCTCATGCCACAAATTTTGGCAATAGCTAGATTAGTTAGGGTCTTACCAACAACATGGTCCTCGTTGCCTTGTTACTGCACTCTCTTGCACTACTTCTTTTTAGCTTTTAGTATTTGTAGCCTCAAAATTCAGCTAAAATTCAAAACAGTATTTTTGACATTATTTACTTCTATTGCTTAGTGGTTAGCATGGCCAGTATATAAGTTTTGATTCGCTTTATAGGAATATCTTGAAGATTTTGCTTTCACTAATGAAAACATTTCAGATGGGAACACATTTGAGATCTAATACAAAATTTCATAAGAAGCTTTCCTGAAACGCTCTTAATTGTGGGTTTCTTTGTAAATTAAGAAAAAACATATTCAGTACCTGCATGGTAAATTCTGTAATACAGATAAGAGGAGAGTATTTATTTTCTTGTATTAAAAATAAATTAGATCTCTACATAAAGTATAATGTAATTAATTCTCACTGAAGGCAGACAAACACATGCGTGTTTCAAAATAGATAATACTGTATGTATCAAATTATTATTGTGTATCCACTAAAGATAAATGATGTGTCCTTTGGCTCATTTTTGGATTCTCTCCCAGCAAATAGGTATCTGTGGTGCAACACCCAGATTAAATGAAGGAGCAAATCCTTGTGGGTGTGGGCTGTGCAAACCCCTGTGACCCAGCAGGAAGGAGTGGCCTTGACCTGGAGACATTCAAGCCCTGCTTGCAGTATCTCCAGTTACTTGGTTTAAAAAGTCCTGGACTCTTGTCAATCTTAGACCAGTGTTTATTTACCCTTCACTCTCCTTGGAAAAGGGTCACCCTGTGAGTGTTGAAAGATAAATGACTGGCACCATCCTCTTGCCTGGACTCTCCATTCCCAAATTAACAGTCCGAAAGTTGCTTTTCACTTAGAAGATGCTCATTCAGGTTTCTAGGCAACCGAGCCCATTTTCACTTCTCCCCACTGAGAGATAAGAGCTGACCCCTCATGCAGGGAGGCGAGACCATGACGGATTTCGGCAGCCTTTAATTGGAGCTGAGAATAAAATGTAGCCCTTCAATGTCAGGGCAAGTCAGCTCTTAAGAGAAAATAAGGAAAAAAAACCCCTCAAACAGATGAACAACAAAAAATCCAACCTGGCACAGGTCTGGGAGTGATAAGGAGCAAATTGCTGCTAATAATTAGGAGTGGTAAGAGATATCTGCAGGACTGGTGAATGCAAGCAGGAACCACATTCAGCCTGACTGAGAAGGGCTGCCATGTCTTAGTCCAGATGTGCAAGGCAGGTTGGAAGAGTGAGATTTTTTCCAGCTGGGCTCTTCTCAGGTGATCCCTAGATCAAAAAAAGGTGGCTTTCCTCCCTGTCCCTGAAGTCCAGTGGCCAATTGCTGGTGCTCCCTCATTTCTTAACCACCCATGCAGAAGATGCTATGACATGGCCTGCCACGACATCACAAATCAAACCAAAATTTGATTATGGCAGCATGAAAGAAGCTCTTGAGAAGACCTGGACATCTCACAGCAGCATTTGGGTAGACGTGTTCTAGATGTTTAAGCAGCTTCAAATAGTCATGTTTGGAAGAAGAGATTTGGCACTGTCCCTTCCTTGGGGAGTTTTGCAGGCCAAATGGTTGCTGTAATGGATGTTGGAGGCGTTAGCAATTGTATTCTTGGGGATGTTAAGGCACTTCAACACTTAACTGAAGTTTTTTGCTGTGTTGGACTCAGTTGTATGTATTGATACTATGCGCCTCTAATTCCTGTTAACCTGAGAATTCTATTCTGATATCATGGTCTTTGTGCTTGTCTCAAATCTTGCAAATTCTGCACAAAATGAAGGGAAACGGGTCCAGTTCTCTGGCCTGCCATCTACCCAGTGATTGTGTCTAGGTTAATGACTTTATAGTCTCAAGTAGTAGCTGTGTATGTTCAGTTAATGTTCTGTGTATTTTATAAATCCTTCCTTAACAAGGAATTATTTTATCCATGCAAGTTGCTATGTAATACAGCTGCGGTGGTGACAGATACTGGCTAGCAGACAGATTTTTTTTATTTATTTTTTTTTTTTTTTGGAAGAGCAGTGACCTGCAGGGCTGCTGCATGAGCTCTTCCCCAGCAGCTCTCACTGGTGGATTAAAGACTTCTGACTCTGTGGCTTCTCCTGTAATCTGGGAGACAAAGAAGGATGGACGCTGTTAGGGGCAGGGGTTTTGTTGTTCTCTCTGGGCTTGTGTTTGTCCTGCTTTATTGACATATTGGTATTCATTTAATGTCTTAGAGAGCCTAAATTAAAGGCAGAGGGTTAAATGTTATCACAAATTGTAGCTATGTTCCAGTATTCATCACCCTTCTGAGGGTGATTTGCCACTCTCCCTCTGCAGCTCCTGCCTCCCTTTGCTAGTACTCCTATGGATAGTGGGTTTATTTCCCTGGACTGGAAGTACTTCCCTCTAATTAGGCAACTGGATTTTGGATGTTGCCTGAAATATATGGTTTAAGTTCCTTTTGTCACTGTGAGAAGCAAGACACAAATATCACAAATAGCTGGAAATAGCATTAAATAGTCTTGCACCTGCAGTCACAGGAATTGTGGCTGATATTCTTGAGTAATTGAAATTTTATTGATAGGCGTTTTTGCTATTGCACCTTCTAGAATTAGGTCAGTGATCTCTTCTTGTGTATCCTCATATATTTGTGTTTGATGCTGTGTTGCCAGTTTAATTGGCAAAACATTCCCAGGAGCATAAGCTCTGTTAGAAAAGTTGGTTGTCGATGTTTTTTCTTGACTTTAATGTGAACTATATCAAACTATATCATAGTTTTTGAATCTAAACAAAGCCTTTTTTTCCCCTCTATCAGTCAATATTTCATTGTGATCCTGTTTAAAAATATTTTCTTTTTTCAACCTTAGCCCCTAACCTTTATTTAAACTTGAAATGCGTACATAACTTTTTACAAAAACCACATTGAATAACTTAGTGAAAAGCAGTGATCTGATACAGTAATTGTATTTAAATAAGATGTTAAATACAAAATTTTCTTGTTAGCAGAGACAGAGAAACCTATTAATCTATTTGAATTTTCACAGCAGGAAAGCAAATGGAGTTAGGAAAGGGATTGTGTAGAAGGACTAGTAAACAAAATTGGTCAATTAAATGCTACATGTGGGAATTTCTTTTTGCTTACAAGTTCTGTGGATAAGTTGTTTATTTCACTATGAAAATGGTAAAAAAGCAATGCAGGAGAACCAGTGTGAGATAGCTCAATGATATTTAAAATGCAGCATCTGACATGCAAGATCAGACTCCATGAATAAATAATTTTCCTTGTATTTCAATACAGCATTATACTGTTGTCAGTGTTTTTGGTATTAGATTTTAAATGAAATTGAAATTGTCTTTTTGATGACAGTTGAAGTGATTTGTCAGATTTGTCTTTCAGATTGGTAGGTTTAATTATTTATACTTCCATCTCTGGTGTGTGTACTAAATCATTATGACAATGGAACTCTTGCCTTCCAATATTATTTTATTAATCTTACTGTAAGAACTCATGAAGTGTGACTAATTGAGATGCGAAACTTAATAAATAGCCCTAATGGCTTGTGTCTGGAGTTGTGGGTGGATGTCAGCCCAAGATCCTTCACTGAATGCAAAGTTTGCAGAAAAAGGCAGACTGCTGGGATTTATAGCAGATGTGTGGAAAGGAGGATTGAAAAATATGCACCCATAACTCTGTGACACAAATTATTGATTTCTTTGCATTGCAGTGTCCTCATTGATGCTGTTTGTTTGCAGTAAAGATCTGTGAAATTAAAGAGGGCAGGTTTAGATTGGAAATTAGGAATAAATTCTTTACTGCAAAGGTGGTGAGGTCCTGACACAGGTTGCTTGGAGAAGCTCCATCCTTGGAAGTGTTCGAAGCCAGATTGAATGGGGCTTGGATAAACCTGGTCTAGTGGAACCAGTGGCTTGAAACTAGATGGTCTTTAAGGGCCCTTCTAACCCAATCTAGTCTGTGATTCTGTAATCTGGTGACACAAAGTTGAAGGCTGGAAAGGTTTGTGCTTCCCCTCAGCACCTGGACTAACTGTCTTCTCTTTTCCAACACTGATGTCTTGGTTTGCTTGATTGACTTTTGCGGGAGTTTTCCACTTTTGCAAGTTGAACAAGATCAAACAGTTGTACTACAAAATGTCTGTGAAATAGAATTGCAATTTTTTTGCCAGTCTAACATGCGTGTGTAGTCATGGCTAGAACTGCTTATTCTTTCAGTTTCTCTCCTCTGCAAAAGATGCAGCTCTCCCAGTGCTTGTGTTTTGTTTTGTTAATTCAGCATAAATCAGGCTACTGACCATGCTGTTTATGATGTGTGGGAATGTATTTTGCTTGATCGTTTACACATGTGTATTTGCATGGATGAGTAGGGACCTGCTGGCCAAACTAAAGGGAAAGAAGCAAAATCACAGTGGAAGCCAGGACAGGTGACCTGGGAAGAGCATAGAGAGACAAAGTGTGGCTGTGTAAGGAGGGGGTGAGAAGGCCAAGGTGGAGCTGGAGCTGAATCTGGCAAATGATGCCAAGAATAACAGGAAGGGCTTCTACAGGTTTGTTAATCAGAAAAGGAAGGTCAGAGAAGGTGAACCCCCCTTGATAACAGTGCTGGAAAACTGGTGACAACACCTGCTTCCATTTGAACTCTCTCTTTGAACCTTTTCACGTTCCTTATCATAGCTATTAAATTAAGTAAATTTGAGGTAATTTCCTTATTCTTCCCCTTTTAAAGCAAAGAGAGTGGAATAAAACTGACATAGGGGTTTTGTGGTTTATCCCTTTTTTTTTTTTCTTGAGTTGTGATAAATATACATTGGTGCTTTGCTGTTTCAGATCTCACATCCACTATTCAAAGCTTGGCCTGAAGGTAAGCACCAAGTACATTCTCATATGCTTGCTACTGCTAGTGACAAGATTGGCAATGAGTGTTCAGCAGATCACTTATTTTTATTTACACCTACAACTACCTGCCATTGTGGGGAAAAACAATTATGCTGTGTTTCTTTCTTGTGGGCCTCATGTCACTTTCATAAGAGTGCAGTCTCAAAGGCAGTTACCAAAAAATTAAAGTTTGTACTTTCTCCTGCCATTTTATTAGTGTTGTGTAAATTTTGCTTTCAGTATCTATTATTCCTCAGTTTTCCCTGGCTTTACTAGGTAGGGGTGATAACTTGAGGCTTTTCTTCAGCAAAAAGCAGGGCTATGTTTTCTGCTTAAATGATGCACATGTCCTTTTTTTTTTCTTTCTTTGGGCAGAGAAAAGCAAGTAGGTTGGTAACACAATGCATTCAGCAAAGAGACTGCAAATCCTATCTGCACACAATGATAAAACATATCCCTAAAAATGTAAATTAGCCCGCTTAGTCTCTAAGCTAATTTTCATGTGTATAGTGGAAACAAAAACATAAGGAAAGATGTAGCTGTATAACCAGATTATCTTTAAAAAGTGACAGAGATAAATGCTGGCTAATAGCCATCTCCTGGTGAAATGTCTGCCTTACAAAGCAGTTGAGGCCTTTCCTTCCCAGGACTGCACTGTGCTTTGTAATCGCGGAAAGACAGAGAGTTTAATTCTGTTTTGTTTCGTGGTGATAAACTGAACTGCCTGATTTAGCCACCCTGGTTTTCAGATGCCTCCAGGGGCCATGTGGCTGCTGGAATAGAAGCTGCAAGAGGTCTCACTGAGCCAGGACCTCCAATTACAGTTGTGTTAACAAAGGTTATGACTGACTGCTCTTCTTTTTGGGCGCTAATTTCTCTTAATTTGCTACTAATCAAAGTATTTCTAGATATTTTGAATTTGAAAAGCAACTAAGAGTTCACATTGGCTGCAGGCTTTGTGATGGGTCTGGTCTAGTCAGGACTGGCTCAAATGAGCATTTGGGCACTGCTGTAGGGGGGAGCAGCTTTCCTCTAACTCAGCAGCCTCCTTACAGAGGCTTTGCTGTCCTGAGTGAACAAAATTAATTCGTAACTTTTTAACACAACTGAAGCTTTACCCAGGGTTTTTAGGTAATTAGACAGTTAAAATGTCCTTTCAGTATCATATTGTTCAGATTAATCACAGAATCATTTGCTGATTTGGTAGTTTGTGGATATTCTCTGATTGGTCTAATTTTTGGTCACTCCTGGTTTGGGTGTCTTTGTATAGTACTGCACGCTAGAATGATAAATCTCGTTAAATTGAAGAAAGGTGTGGAAAATCTCCCAGAAATTCATACTTACAGCCCTCTGAATCTGACATTTCTGTATCTTGTTAATTTTTACTTGAACGTCCTTACATTGATTTCTATTTTTCCAAATGAAATTGACCCCACTTTACATGTATTTTTCTGTGTTGTAGCTGATTTTTGAGTTTAAAGTGGGATGAAGGTATTGGAAAAATATTCAGAAGTATTACAGAACAGCATTCATAATTATTCTTCTCTGTATTAATGTATTAATGTGAAAGTATTATTAATGTGAACCTGTAGGCAAATATTTTAAATATTTATTACATTTTACTAGTTTTTCCACTGTCTGGCAATTCTGTTCCTTTCCAGGTATGCATTGTTACACCTTTCTTGCAAAGCAAACCCTACCTGACTCTAATAATTTCTCTAGATAATGAATTAATGACTCAATACTGCTTCAAAAAAAAGTCCAAGCTATGAATGTACATGTATATTACCCAGATTTCTAAACTGGGAACTGTAATTCTTTCAGCACTTTACAGGCTCTGCTTATAGATTTGCTTAAAAATAGAAAAATTAATGTACTGGGACAATTTTGAAAGGCCCATAAATAATGGCTGAGGACCAAAAGCTTGAAACGTGTCTAAGGTTATCTTAATTCTGATAAATTACTGTGAGAGGTTTGTTAGAAGCCTTTTAGCAACTGTTAGTCAGTATTATTGCATGTCAATGAAAGCATGGAGACAATGACTGAAATTTCTCAGCCTGGCTGATGGTTTATCCCTCCAACTTTTGTTGTAACTGTGCCTTAAACAAGTACATATAGGCTTAGTTCCTGGCTGTGATTTAGCTAATAAACTCTAAGGAGAGCTTTCTTCATTGACTCTGAAGCTGATCCAGCTGTGTCTTGGAAGTAGTGGTACAGAGAATTGATAGTGAAGACCTTGCAGCCCCAGCACAAAATCCTGGTGGTGTTTCACTCTGATCTGTTGCTGTCTGCAGAGTGTGTACTGAAAATAGTTGTGGTTTTTTTGGATTTTTTTAAAGCAATTGTACATCTTTCCCTATTTACCTGGCTGCCCAGGGCACAGAACCTCTGATCTCAGGGCAAAGCTGCAGGATATCAAAACCCAGACCTGGTCCCCATGATTGTGGATGTTTGTGTTTCTCTC
Source organism: Muscicapa striata striata (assembly GCA_030060385.1). Classification (NCBI taxonomy): domain Eukaryota; kingdom Metazoa; phylum Chordata; class Aves; order Passeriformes; family Muscicapidae; genus Muscicapa; species Muscicapa striata. Next base: position 876,659 of record JAREIS010000279.1, on the reverse strand, counting down.
TTAGGAAGAGAGTAAGAGAAATCTGTCTTTTGAGAGCTGTTTGGTTCCCTGTGCTGCCAGCACACGCTGCAGCATTTGGAGAGTTCATTCAGCTGGGATTGAGGAAAGACAGCTTTTCATAGCCAGCTTCATCTTTGCAGAAACTTCCCCTCCCCAAGCTGCTCTATTCTCTTCTTAACTAAAGACAAGGCATTGGGCCAGAAACTGTCAGGAAGAAATATAAGAAAAAAGATTCAGAGCTTATTCTGTTAGTTCATTAATTAACCATAATGAAGTATTCCTAAAACTCTTTGCCCTCTTCCAGGTGAAAAATATATCCTAGCAGAAAAAAGGGAGAAAAAATAAAGGCAGTGTTTTGTATTAAGAAGTAAAGGCTAAAAAAGCCAGAAGTTTTATTTTCAGAATTTACCTTTTGAGCTTTTGTTTCTATAAAAATTGATTAGCTGGCTTATCTGACTTGTGATCCAACCTTTCTCCCACTGAAAATAATGTCAAACTTTTAATTTTTGCTTATAATGGTTGATTTGCTCTTATGAGCTTTTTTTTTCACTCAAATGTCTTCATACTCTGCACATAATTCTGCATTAATGTTAATGGGACTTAAATGGGCAAATCCCTTGGGAACCCCAGGTTCCAGTGTGTGTGTGCCTAGATCACCTCTTTGCTCCCCTGTGATATGATGGCATTTCTGACAGTATTTGGCAGGTTTTTTTGTTTTTTTTTTTTTTTTTTTTTTATAATGAATGCACCACAGGACAACTGCATCCCTGGTGACAAGGGATGAACTGACCTTTAATGAGTTATTTTGGCCAAAGGAGGGAGCAGCACATGGTCATTGAAATGAGAATTTCCTGAGCTGTGTTATGACTCTCTTATTACCATCACCTCTGCATGTGCATTTGTGTATATATATTTTTAAAAATTTATTTATTTATTATTTTTTTTTCTCTCCTGTTGAACTAAATCCGATGTAGTTACAGTAGTGTTGCTATGGTGACCCAAAGTGACAGCTGTTATTTTGCGCTCCTGGGAGGACTCTCTGATAATGATGGTCATTTTCCTAAGGGGAATGGTTTGATATCAAAAATAAACCTGAAAGTAAACAAACAGGTAGCTTGTAAATTAAGAAAAAAAATTAATTATCATTAGCAGTAATTAATCAAGCCCTCTAGGATTCTAATGGGGAAAAAAGCCGATTTTAGTTAGAAATATCTTGTACTGCATGAATGTAAATGAGCATTGTGTTTGCTGCAAGGAGGATGCAAACCCCCTCTTCATGTTTCATTATGGTAGTTTTCTGCTTACACTTGACTGCCCAGTCCCAGTCTAGAAATGTTTCTCCTTGAGCCAAATCCTGAGGCATTGAAAAAAACCCCACTTCACATGGAGTTGATAGAAGTAAAGATTTAAAAATAAAATACAGCCCTACCATTTTTGACCCATAAATACACATATACATACTTGCAAAGCTCTTTGGATATCGCCGGAACTGGGATTTAGTTGTAGAAATCCTCAAACATCACAAGATGGATAGTGGAAAGTTGGCCCTGCATTGTCCTACTGCCGCAAACCCCAGGTAACCCAGATACACAGAAGTATCTGGTTTGTTGGCTCTGCCTTCATTCTGAGGCTATATCCAGCTACAGCCTGGCCTGCAGATTTTAACTTCTTCCCCGCTGGAAGAAGTTCTGATGAGAGGAATTGTCTCATCTTTACTTCTCCAGGTGAAAGATGCTCCTGTGTGCCACCCTGGTGGGTGGTCACTGTTCTGCTCGCGAGGGGATGTAGATGAAACGTTTGTAGTAGCTGAAAAGAAGCTTTCATAGAGTCATAGAGTGATTTGTGGTGGAAGGGACTTTAAAGATCATCTAGTTCCATGCTCCTTGCCATGGGCAGGGAGACCTTCCACTTGCCCAGGCTGCTCCAAGCGCCATCCAACACTTCTAGGGATGGGGCAGCCACAGCTTTCCTGGGCAACCTGTGCCAGGGCATCACTGCCTTCACAGGGAAGGATTTCTTCCTAATATCTAATCTGTAGCTCTCTTCTTTAAGTTTAAAGCCATAATCCCATGTCCTATTTCTTCATGCTGCTACCCCTTGTCCTTCCCTGTCTCTTGTATGCCCTCTCTCTGGAGTTTTCTCTTCTGAACATCCCTGGCTCTCTCCGTCTGTCTCCATAGCAGAGGTGCTCGAGTCCTGTGATCATTTTTGTGGCCTGCTTTGGACTCAGTCTAGCAAGTCCATATCTGTTCTGTGTTGATCTCATCACCTTTGCTTCTTTTCCTGATGTTAGGAGACTTGGTGAAACTTTAATCTCCCCTACTGCTATGTGAATGGAAGTATTTCCTGTACTGCTGTGATCCCACCATCAGCATTTCCAGTGCTGTCCCAGGTGTGCCCCACCTGGGACACAGAAGTGTTTCCTCAAAAGTGGTCCTCATAGCTTCATCTGATTCCTTGGAGTCTGAGACATTTTTTATGTAACCCTGTATAAATAGGCAATAAAAAGGCCAAGTTCTAGATTTATATTTATCCTAATTGGAGCTGGGAGGCTTACAAATGTAATAAAATATTGCTGTTTCTAGTTCTTATCCCACACAGCTTATATTCCTTTGTGTTCCAAGTTGTGAATAGGCATTTATATGGCCATAATCAGTTTACCTCAAACTGTGAGTATTGTTAAATACTTTATGTAAGTGTCAAGGTTTACAAAGGAGGTGGTAAAAGTTCACTGTGATCACAAAAAAAAAAAAAAAAAAAAAAAAAGAAAAAGTGCATCAAAACAATTATACCTTCATCTTTGAGGTGTGCATCTAACATGGGGCTTTATTTCTATTGCGTGACATAGAGAGAGAAAAATGTATTCTTCTCTATCTAACCTGTTCAGTTTTCAGTCAATGCTGGGGCTGAAGTAATGGTTGTGGATTGTTTTGACATACAGATTTTATGTTCCGCCTATCGAAAGGAATAAATAAAGGTGGCTTGATTATGGTATATTACTAACTTCAGTATGAGAAAATACTGGATGGTGGGAAAGTTGTAACAGAAATCAACCCCTGGAAGCTGAAGTTAGGTAATCTAAGTGAAAGAATGCTTTCAGAAGGGAGGGTGTTAACATTGCAAAAGTCTTATCAGAAGTCAGAGTACCTCCCTTGGTGTTTTTAATTCACTGCTTGGATGGTGGTGAGAGCATTAGATTTAATCCATTACAGGTTGTTGGCCTCAGCTTGAAACTTAATGGCCAGAGTTTGAGAGGGAAAACTGAAGGGACAGGGATTCCTTCTCCTGTTGTGCAATTCCCTCTCCAGACTTGGATTTTGTGCCCCATCTTGAGTGTCATGATGAGGTTTTGAGCTTTAAGGTTTTTCCTCAGTGCTGTGTGCATGCTTTCTGTAAGAAATTAGTGTTTTCTACAGCCTCTGGCATCCTGTTTCCAAACAATGGAGGGAACCTCTGTGCTGAGATTGGCTCCTTCAGAAAGGGCAGCAGCTACTCAGGAGAGGTTGTTGCTCGAATGAAATATTGTGAAGATTGCCTTCACGGTGTGCTTATAAAGCAGAATTACTTTGTGCTGTTTTAAAACAGGCAAACAAACCAAACCTCCAGACCCTGTATTTAAACCTACGAAAATAATCATGCTACAAACATTTAGGTCAAAATCCAGTGGGAAAAATTACTGCTGTCTCATAGGGCACAACTGCTTGCAGTTAGTGAAGCTCTTGATAATATATTTACATCCTAACTTGCGTTTATTAGGCTGGAGAGGGTTTTTTGCCTTCAGGATCATTTGTTTGGTTGTAGCTTCTTGATATCTGTTATGGCAATAGAGAAATTTTGAGGTAACATAGCTGTTCAAGAAGCATGTTTGAGACACAAGCTGTAATGCAGAACCTGATTTTGGTAAGGTAGATGAGAAGCTGAAATTATGGGGTTGGGGGTTATTGCTGTTAGTTTGATTGATTTTTGTTGGGACTGCTCAACAAGTTCTAATACTAAATGCATTATATTAACATTAATTTTTGAACAAGAAGTTGCCAAATACACTGCTTAACTATTTACCAGCACCTCTGTAAACACTTTACTCATGGTACTAAAAAGAACTATGTGCATTGTCAAACCAAACACTAAAAGCTCAATTGTTAGGCCTTTTGAAAGAAATAAAACATGGACATAATAGTTCTTAAGCAGAACTGCTTCTTTTTGGGTCTCTGTGTGTGTTAAGGTTTGCTTGCATGAATTATTGCCATTTGACTTGGAAGAATATTTGTCCCTTCACAGCATTTGCAGCTCCACTGTGATCTTAATTAGATGTTGTTCCTGTTGCTTTTCAGTTAACCAAGGGCACCTGTTTCTCTGCTGGGAGATGATTTACACAGGCAGCCAAAAACCTTTTTAAACATGTAAAATTTGCTTGTTAAGCATTGGCTGCCTGCAAGTAGCTGCCCTGAAGTCTGCAGGTGGCAATTTCATATAGAGCATAAAGTGCTTACAAAACAATTCAACTTTATTAAGCAATTTGGACTAACTACATAGAATTTGGTTTGTTTTTGCACCAAAGGGTTTGCATCTAGTGGACAGAGTGAAAATATAAAATAAAAATTTCACCCTTATGAAATGTCCAGAATTGGTCACTGGAAACATAAGAGAGTTTCTTTCACAGAGCATGGATAAATAGTTCATATTTTAATTTCAAAAAGCCTTTGTGATTTTTTTTTTTTAATACTGACTGATTAGGCACTTTGGGAATGAAATATATACAGAATTTTCTTGCAGTGTTGCAAAAGGCAGAATTACAGTGAGTGAACAGCTTTTGTTCTAAGGACTAAAATGGTTCCTCACTGATAAAGAAGGGTTTTGTATGTTTTATAATGTGCAGTAGTGAAAAAGCTTAACATGAAAATATGAAGAACTGCAGATCTCATGAGATCCAAGGGTAGCAAGTTTATCATTGCACACACATTCAGGAATTTATGGGAATAGTCTACATTGTGAGATGTATTGCATGAGACAAAATAAGCATCATTGAAGTTCCTCTAGGACTTCACAGTTCTAATATTTTTTCATTTCTGTGCATAATTTCCCGTAATTTTTCCATGTTAATATTGACTAGTGTCCATTTTTTTGCAAATATCTGTGACTAGAGGTTTGCATCAATCGTTATCTTTAATTATCTTGAAGTATTATGCTGAGGACAGACTATATTGTATATCCTGGAGTTGTTTATAATGCTTTACTGATTTACAATAATTAAATTATGTTACGAGAGGGGGATGGTGGTGGGGTGGGTAATTTTTTGATTCTTCCAAGCATGTGACTTTAGTAAATGCATAATTGTGTATGGAGAAAAGCACTTTCCCAGGCAATACCTTGAATTTTTAGAGATTTAAAGAGACTGTGTAGTATTTAGGTTGTTGAATATTTCAGGATGTGAGTGAAAGCATTTTCTGGCAACATACAAAACAGCTGTTGCTGCTAATGTCCTCAGATCTAATTTGATGTGTTTTTTTTTTTTTTTTTTAATTGCCCCTAAACCTCCTTCCACATCACTCCTAACTGAAGGCTCTGTCAGCATGTTTTGGCTTTCACTGCTTGGCCACGGATAGTATGAAAACTATTTTTTAAAAATTGTGCTGCCTTTTCATGGTTAAATGAGAAACACATATCTTCAAATAGTGAGTAATGATTTAATTATTTTACAGTTGTAATATATGATAAGCATTCCTACTGTTTCTCATGGGGTTAAATTCTACCAAGGCTAATATTATGCAGCTGCACTCTGCTTATTTTAATAAGGCAATCCTTTAAGAGAGGGGAGGAAAGAGCAAATTGCCCTGGAAACAGTGTTTCTGGTCCATCGTGGACTGTTGGGCTGCTCAGCACAAGGCTGAGTGGCTGACATGGCAGTGGCTGTCGAGTTTCTCTTTGATAGCGGCAAATGACAATTTTATAGATCCCAGGGTTCAAGATTACCAGGCCAAGCCATGCTGTATTCATCTCTAAAGAGAGGGAAGGAAAGGGGGCTGTGGGCTGCTGCACTATTTTAAAATGAACATGGGATTTTTCATTTTGACTGGGATTGTGACAGTGTTGTGGAGAGAGCAAAAAAGGCTCTCTTTTTTAAAAATATAATAGGCAGAAAATGTCCACAAGAACATTCATGTTTCTATGGTTACAGGATTGTGTTCTCTTTTGGACTGTAAGAATGATAAATGGATATGGTCATCCTGTACCAAACCTGAAGGGAAGCTCAGTACTAAACCTAAGGGGAAGCAGAAACATGTCAGAAGTTTACAAAATCCTTGATGTCTTGGACCAGGGAGTGCCTTTAGACCTCTCTGCTGGTCTTAGACTACCCTAAAGTAGGAGCTTGCCGTAAAGAATATGAATAGCTAGGAAAAAAGCACATAAATAATAAAAGTTAACATTCATTCTTTTTTAAAGGGTCATATTTCGAGCAGCTAAATTAACAAAATAGAAGTAATTTTACAGTTGGACTCGATCTTAAAACTCTCTTTCATCCTAAATGATTCTATGAGCCTCTTTAGTTTGCAGTTAGCTTAAGTCAAATTAAGAAAAAATTCACTAGAGGAAATTATGAAACCTTGATCAAAATATTGTAAAACTTTGGTTTACTCCTTTATGTATCTTACAGTGGCTTCTTAACCCTACTGCAAAAATAGGGTGTAAAGCAAGCCAGTCTACTGGTCTGAATTCCTTAGAAATAGCTGGAGAAGTTTAATTTTTCTTTTTGCCCTATGTAAAATAAAGATATCAGGAAAATCCGGTAGATTTTTCTGATGGGATTGTGCTAAATGAATATGAATCCAGAACAAAGCTGGGTCGAGGGTAGGAATGATGGTTTTTCTGGAAATGAGTGCTGTGCTTTCCCCAAATGAAATATTGCAGGGTTACAGTGTTGACAGAGGGATCTGACATGATGCTGCCGAGGTTGATTGGATTATGAAGGGTTTAAGTAGTAATGGGATTGGAAAGTACTTCTTGAATGAAGAGACAGCTGTAGAGGATTTTAAAAGGAAGGTTTATAGGGTTGAGTCAGTTCAGCCTTGGGGTTGTAGCCTTGCCCAGAGTCTGAGGGCTGTATGAAGGCAGGAAGCTCAGTGCTTGGAAAGCCTGAGAAGTAGAAATGCAGAACCTTTAAAAGAAACTGATATAAATTCCTACTGAAAAAAAAAAAAAAAAGGTCTCCCCTATGAAATTTTCCTTTATTATCAAGGGTGAAAATGTTAGATATCCTACAGTCGCATATTGGAGAAGGTTTGTTTTAATGAGATCTTACCCCACTTTCACCTATATAATTATTAAAGACTTGTAGTAACAAAAAAAAGTTTGTTCCTGCAACTAAGTTAACAGAGAAATAATTAACCACTGGAATACATGTGTGTACAGTGTGGTCTTTAAAAATGTTTGTGTGGAGCAGAAATATCCTTGGAACTTGGAGGTAAGACCCCTTTTACTCTTCCTCTGTACTTGCAGTATTTCCAAATGGGTTTGACAAGACAGGGTTTTAGAAGAAGAAAGTGTTGTAGAGGTAGGTCCTTGAGCACCTTAAGGAACTTAAAGAGTTCATGCTTTCCAAACAACCCAAATGGTGGGGTGTGGAAGAAGTGGTGGATTTTTGGACTGCCTGGATTTAGGCAGTTAAGTTGTGCCTGGAACTTAGCAGCTTCAGCTGGATGGTTCAAATGTGTAAGATGAGACATCTTGGCCAGATGAAAGATGTGCAGCTACAGTGTGGAAGAGACCTTGCAAATGGTAATAGATGTCTTCTGGCCTGTGCTCAGTTTTATGGCCAGTAGTAGGGAAAATATTTGAATACTTTTAACTGTTTGAGGCCACAAAGTGTCTTGAAAATGTCACCATTTAGCAGATATGTGGTACAAGCCTTATTGCCCTTAATAGCTGTTAACTTTGTTCTTTCCTTTCTGTTTTCTTCTTCAGACCAGCGATTATCTTGGATCAACTAAGTTTGCAGGTCTGACTGTGAGCTTAGTAGATACTAAAATACCACAGTATCCTAATTCAGAGAAGCACACGCTTGGTTTTGAAGGAAACTGCCACTGTCGGTTCACTTTTGGCAACCAACAAATTGAGGGTCAGTTTTTCAAGTCATTTATTGCATTCAGCTCGAATCATAGCTTGAAATGATGTGTGATTTGTCCACTGGAGACAAGATCTCTGCATTCCAAGGTTAGGGCTGCTCTTTTAAAAATTGTTCCAGTTACGACAACTTTTAAAATTTTTTTTTTATATATATCAAATAGGATTTCACACTAGAATGGGTAAGGTTTTCATCTTCCTTGTTATTGGGAGACTGCTAACCACATTAACCCTCTGTAAAGAAACTGATGAACAGGCACAGAGATTACTGCAGGACCAGTCTCTGAAAACCTGTGTTTCTCTTACTTAGGTGCTTCCTTATATCCATGTTTCCACAACTTTTGATAATCCAAAATAATTGACATTCCTAATTTTCAGTGATAAATTTCCTGCTAAGCCCAGTTTAAGGAATTCTGTCATGTAATTTCTACTAGTTGAAGCCAGCCAATTGCTTATTGACCATAAATGCTTATCTCTTTTCTTCCTCTTTTTCTTACAAGAGGTAAATCAACTGAATCTAGGCAGGGAGGTGATAAAATTTAGCACTATGTATCAAGTCTTTGACTTCTGTGACCCTCTGTGGACACAAGTATTATAGGTGGGATTTGTTGTTTAAAATTTCAGGTCAGTTTTCAGTTTTAGAGTCTTTGAACTCTTATAAATGTCCCTCAGAGAGTATGTTATGAGAAAATCAGCAGTGGCACTGTCTGTTGTACACCAGCTGCTGAAATGTTCTCACCATTCTCTGCTTTGTTTTCTGTTTTGCATGGGGAAGCTCATTCTTTGGGAAATACTGGAAAATTGACTTTATGTGTACAATGAGAAGTTAGAGAAAACACCTTCTCAGGAGTGGGCACCTCAATGTGGTGTGCAGTCAGGACTGCAACTCCTACCACTGAGCCACAGCCATAGCTCAGAAATCATCTGCAAATTATTTTTTGGTTATGGTGTGGTATTTTATTTGAAAAATGAAAATACTTGGACCACATCCTTTAGTAATACTTTCATGATGTGTCTTTATACTGCTGAGAAAAGATTGTGATGGTGTGATTTAGGACTTCCTAACCACAGCAGGGGAGTCTCTACCTGAGAGTCACCGTTGCTATTACTCTGAGGAGCCTAAACAGCAATGTCCTGTTCTTGTTAGGTGACAATTGAGTCTTTGCCAGTGCTGGTAATGGCAATGAAATAAAAAAGGAAAGACTATCTAAAGCTCACTGATAAATGCAAGATTTGAGTAATACAGTTGGTAAATCAAATGTGGTTGAATTAGTGTTCCTGTTCTCTGAATAGTTCTTTAAAGTTCTTGAAACATATAATTACTTTTCCTAATCAGCTTTTTCTGTTTTAACCCACTGTAGCCCTTAAATGTTTTTATAAAATAACATTTAGCTCTTTTTTTTTTAATTCCCCTTTCTCCTCATATGCATGTTGTAGGTTGGGTTTTTTTTGTTTTTTTTTGTGTTTTTTTTTTGTTTTTTTGTTTTTTTTGGTTTTTTTTTTGGTTGTCTTTTTTTTGGGTTTTTTTTTTGTATTTTAACAAATATATTCAGTATATTTCAGACAGAGGGTTGCAGGCTAGTTATGATTTAACTAAAGGCTTTGAAATGATCATTATTATTATACAAATACAAGAGTGTGTGGATGGAAGAGGAATTAAATGATGTTTGTCACCTTTCTGACAGATTGATGCACATCTCATGTAACCTTTAGCCCAGATGGCTTGGAAGTCTAATGAGCCTGAATTATTCAGAAGCCAGTGAAGATTAGTTTGATAGTGAGAGTATGTATTGATCTGCCAGCATTCTTTCTGCAGTGTTGAGCTTTCAAAATACTTAATAACTTTAAAAATAGGTTTTTATTTTGACCAAAAAAAGAATTGGCTGGCCTTTTTCGGGAAAAATTACAGGCTTTTTGTCAATCCTTGCTAAATGTTAATCTAAAAAAAAAACCCCCAACCAATCCACACAACAACCCCCAAAACCCCACAAAAGTAATGTACTTTCTCTTTTTTCCTCCTTTTTTCCTCCTTTTTTCCTCCTTTTTCCTCCTTTTTTCCTCCCTTTTTCCTCCCTTTTTCCTCCCTTTTTCCTCCCTTTTTCCTCCCTTTTTCCTCCCTTTTTCCTCCCTTTCTCCTCCCTTTCTCCTCCCTTTCTCCTCCCTTTCTCCTCCCTTTCTCCTCCCTTTCTCCTCCTTTCCCTCCCTTTCTCCTCCCTTTCTCCTTCTCCTCCCCCTTTCTCCTCCCTTTCTCCTCCCTTTCTCCTCCCTTCTCCTCCCTTCCCTTTCTCCTCCCTTTCTCCTCCCTTTCTCCTCCCTTTCTCCTCCCTTTTTCCTCCCTTTCTCCTCCCTTTCTCCTCCCTTTCTCCTCCCTTTCTCCTCCCTTTCTCCTCCCTTTCTCCTCCCTTTCTCCTCCCTTTCTCCTCCCTTTCTCCTCCCTTTCTCCTCCCTTTCTCCTCCTTTTCTCCTCCCTTTCCATTTTTTTTTTTTTTTTTAAACAGAGTGGCTAACAATACATCTGACACTGTCTTATATCCTTCCGCAAAAAGATCCGTTTTTTTCAGGCAATTACCAGCCTTCTTTCAGATAAGATACAGGTTTATTGAGTTTCCCACTGTGCAATTACAGTTCTTAAGAACAGATTACTACATATGAGCAGCCTGGATGATGGAGTGGATTGCAGTGGAAAGTAGGCAAAAGATATTGCAGCATTCGAGGGATTTTTTTTGGTGGTGATCTGAAATATATAGGAAGGAACTTCAGTGTTGCTACTAATTGATTTTACTTCATGGCCAGACAGAAGCAACCTGATTCTTGCACAAACTAGTGATGTGAGGAGTTGCAAAATGGATTTGTTCATTTGATATGGAAAATACTGGGACTCGCCAGTAGCTTAAAACACACTTTTAAATTTCCAGCCTGTAATAAAGGAGACAGATAATATTCCTTTGTATAAACTGCCAAGATGGAAGGAAACATTTCTGATTTCATCAGTGTTGGATAAAATGCTCCTGTTTATGGCATTTATCAAAAATTATTAAATGTTAGGGACCCAAAGAGGGGCTCATTCATATGAAGACACTGTGCTTCCAGGATTAGCATTCCATTCCCAACACCAACTGCACCAGGATTGCTTTGTGGGACTGTTGCTTTTGGACAATGAAGACAATTATTTTAAAACATGTAGGAGGCGTATGTAATTTTTCTAAACTCTGTTGTCCTAAATGATGTCTCAGGACATGTGTCTTCTTTTTAAAATTAATAAGTAGCTTTGTGTTTCAGAATAACTATGTCTTTGTGAAAACCGCTTTCTATTCCCATTCTTCTGCAAATACTTTTTACTCCGTCACTTCTCAGCAAGGCTAAAGATTTTAGTCAAGGTTTGGAAGCCCAGCTTAGCTATTTGTGCAGGAAGCTGCACATTTCAGGGCACAACATAATTTTACATACAGCATTTTTTCTCATCTCAGTTTATGCTTCTTACCTTAATTATTTACTTGGTGGAGTGTAGTTCTGTGTGCTATCTTTTTAGAAAGAAAGAAAATGGTGTCACTCCCAGCGAAAGGGTGCTGCAAAAGGAATCTATTGCCATTACACTATCTGAGATGAATCTGTTTGAGTCAAGAAGCCTTAAATTAATGGGAATTTTTGCTCGTAAAATAAGCGAGTCTGTGCAGTTGTGGAAGACGGATTTTGTTCCACAGAAGTCAGCTGCACTGTGCTTTAATTAAAAATAAGGCAGCTGAACCATTTTATCATATGTTGGTGCCCTTATTATTTCTGTGTCGTTGAAGCGTTAAATAGGTACAAAAATCCCTGCTTACCTCTACTACAGGCTAGACAGTATTGCCATTAATGTAAATGTGACTCTAGTTAGTTACAAATGTCAAATATAATGCCAATTATGGTATTGCAGGCATTTTAAAAGTGAAGCATAAATGTTAATGTTATACAACTTGTCCAATTTTAATAAAGCAGATTGTTTTCCACTGATCACATTTTGATGTCTGCAGTTGTGCTCGAGTCCAGAGGGATGTTGGTGCCTGTGGAAGGGAATGTGTGGTCCTGCCTCAGAGAAGCCTTTCTCTGCACAGCAGAACTCACAGACATGGATGTGGCATGTGGCATCCATGCAGCTGTATATAGTAACTGGGTACAGGATCTCCAGCCTTGGCTTTTTCCTGCTTTAAAAAATGTCTTGGTTTCCATCACTTCAGAACCTTCAGCTGCCATGAGATCTTGGCCATCAGTAGTGATCACAATGCAGGCCTCTTCCAGCTGCGTTTTACAGGAACCCCATATCCCAACTCCATTTCTCAGTAGCCAGTTGGATCCTTATCAAGTATATATGGGTACATTTCCCATCCATGATGTATTTGACTTCCTTTATTTTGGCTCTCAGTAGGGTGCTTTTACTGGTCTGTGTCCTATACTCCCTCACTACTGTTTGTCCTATTCTCTCCTCACCCTCCAGCCCAATAGCTGTACTCAATAGTAAGAGCTTTTATCAGTTCTCTAAGCCTGGATCTTAGTATAATTCAGTTCAATTTTAATACTTCTTAAGCACTAATCAGTCATCTTGTTAACATCAAGGCTGGCACTTTCTATAGAGACAGCTGTTGTGTGCTATAACCCTGAAGATCCCCATCATGTCTTTGTAAATAAGAATTCAGCAAACAGTTTTAAAAGATGGTAAATATTGTTTGTGTTTTCCCTTAAATTAATCTGTTTTAAGATTTAGTATTTTTGCATATATCTTTTGTATATTGTATAACATTTGCAATCTGGAAAATGATTCTGTGCCTCTAAACCAGGAAATAGTATAATTTATCTAAGCTGTGGGGTTTTCAATGTATGCTCCTGTAGATGTTGCTAAGCCTGACTGGATGAGCCATTGCCTTTCTGAAATAGCACAATGTCCAAAATGAAAATGAAGGCCTTAATATCTCATTTGGTCAACACCTCATTGGTGGAGTTCAAATCAATTAGGCAGCATATGTGGTTATATTTGTTTTCCCTCAAAATACTGCGCTTTCGTGAATATTGAGAGTGAAATGCTGATGTTCTAAATGCATGTGATTCCTGGCCAACTGCTGACAAATGCTGTTGAAATTGGAGGGATTTAACCTGTAAAACTTGGTGTTTGACATTTTTTATTTTAAAATAAATATATTTATTGAATTATTATTGTTTACTACATATTTTGTTATTAATAAATACTGTTTACTGAACTGGTGCTCTGGATGCCAGCAAAATGAAGAAGAGACTTAAGAAGTCTTAGCAGGTTGCAGCATTTAAAGGGCTGGCTTAGTGAGCCTTTCTACTTACAGATGGAAAAAATAAGAGTTGTTGAGGTCTCTGATGTAAATCACCTCTACATTGCTCTCGTAGCTAAAACTTTGTTCTGCACATAGACAGCATAGCTAGATGTTCTTCTGACCATTTAGTACAGTGGGCATCTCCTTAGAGTACATCTGCATCAACTTCTGAGACACATTTCCATTTTCTGTAACAATAAAAATTATTTTAAATTACTTTACTGCTCCTGGAAGCAGATTCTTTCATTACTTCATGAATTTTTGAGTGTAAGTAAATATGAGAGTGCAGAGTATGACATCTGATTCACCCAAAAGGATATGAGCTGAAAAATGAGCTTTATGCCCCATCTTGGGATCCATGAAGAGCACACTGGAGACTGCAAGGGCAGTGTGTCTACTGGGCTCTGTTGGTATTCTCTGTGCATAGTATGGAATTGTCTAAACTGGTTCAGATGCTTTTTATTTTCAGGTTAAGCACATGCCACCTGACTTCTGCACTGCTGCCACATCATGCGTGGAGGGGGTCTGTATTTTAAATGTTAACTGCACTGAAGTTGGCTCTCAGGCTGCTGGTGTTTGGCTATGTATTCCTAATTTGATTGATAATCACTTGAACATTGCTTAAAGTTTTACTTTGGGAATTTGGCTCTTATAAATCCTGTTTTATAATTAGTTTATTTGCATTCTCTTTATTCCTTTTTAATAAATCATGGTTCAGATTGAGCCAACTACTTTGATCGCAGGGTCTGGTGATACACAGAGAATATAGTTCCCTGTTGGCATTTGAAATGCAGTGCTGTGGCAGTGTAAGGAAACATGCCTGGACACAGTTTGAGGAATTTGTGACTCTGAGTATCTTAACATCCTCATGAATGACTCTCTCCTGTTCATATGTGGCTTGCTCATTAAGCGAGCGAGGTGAGGTCATCCATCGGTGAATCCCTGGGGGCATGACCTCGTGGTGGAACTCTGGCAGTGGGATATCAGTGCTTTATGGCATCTGTTACCATCGATTTTCATTTATTTATTTATTTATTAAACTCCAGGAAATGTGTTTCAACTGAGGGAGAAGCAAGCAAACATTTTGCTTCTAGGAAGCTGCAGTTTGGGAAATATTCCTGTAATGAGGGATAATGACAGGAAAAAAACACCAAACCAACAAATAGACAGGGAATTCATGGGAATCAAAAAACTTAATGAGAAATAATGATTGTTGTGGGATATTCTGACATATGCTTTGACTTGTTCTAGGTAGCTGTGTATCAGGGAGCCGAAATTTCAGGCCCTTGTTTTGGGCCCATCTATTTTCCATAAGGCTAGCTGACCTAAGGGGCTTCTCATCTCCTGCAGTACATAAGCCTGAAACCTCCTCTGAAGATAATTGTTTGCAGTGAAAATAGGATGCTTTATACTACTGCTACAGTTTCTTTTCTATCCCTTTTGGTGCTGCAGAGTTAACATGCTCCCTTTTGCTGTAGGCAGAGGGGCCCATCTCTGCACATGTTCTGTGACAACACAAATAGAAATTAATTCTGCTCTTTTCCCTAAGTTGAAATACCACTGCTTTGAGTGCAAGAAATCACTCCAGCGAAAAGGTCTCTGTGGCTTGAAATAGTTTAAGGCCTGTAAGTCCTTCAGGGATCAGGTTCATTTACCTGAATACACTCCATGCTTAAGAAGAATTGCTTCCTAACACTTCTGCACTTGAGGCGAGAGGGACACATAGGAAGGACTCTCTCAGCTACATCAATGAACTTCTGCCTGACCTTTGATGTAATCCTTCTCTGCTATAGCTTCATTGTCTATGAAGTGGGGAAAAATATCAAGAGCTCCATCTCATTCACAGAAGCACTTTGAAGTTAAATTTCCCATTATAAAACATTTTTAGATCCCTGGAGGGAAAACAGCAGAACTGCAAGCTGCTAGTCACTTATATATTGCATACATGAAGTAGGAGGAAAGTTACTTATAAATTGTATTATGATACGCTTTACCCGAAGGGTTGAATCTAAATATAGTTGAACAAGAATGTGTAGGCTCATTATGGTTCAGTGGTGTAAAATTAAGTTGGAAGCATATTTTTTTTATAGAGTTTGAAATAATAATTCTCAAAGAGATTCTGATTGAAGGAAAGGCCTGAAGCAAGGGTGGGATGGCTTTTATCTGTGGACGCAAGGATCATTGTGCCTTCCTACATGCTTTCTGTTACACCTATTTCCTGCATACAAGACTACAAACACAGTAACTGTATCTGGGTGCCTGAAACCCTGGGTACAAATATTCTTATCATGCAGGGGGTACATTTCACATTTTCAGTGAAGGTTTATCAGCAGATTATGGAAGTAAGCAGTCATGAAGCCAGACTTCCTTATCCTGCATCTCTGATGCCTGATATGTGTGCAAATGGGATAAC
The DNA here is from genome assembly GCA_030060385.1 of Muscicapa striata striata. Lineage (NCBI taxonomy): Eukaryota > Metazoa > Chordata > Aves > Passeriformes > Muscicapidae > Muscicapa > Muscicapa striata. Next base: position 860,813 of record JAREIS010000279.1, on the reverse strand, counting down.
CTGAAAGCCAGGAGAGTGGTCTGTGATGTCTCCCATGCAGCTGGATACAGAGTTGTGCCATAAAACGTAGGGAGTTCTCCTTCCCTCTGCATCCCCATTACCTGACCATTGCTGTAACTGGATGGGCAGGAGAAAATACAAAATTCAGGGAAGTGTATGCAAGTTTTGTACATTAGTGGCTTGTTAAAAGAAACAGACCCAAAACAGCCCCTGTGTCTGAGCAGGAAGAAAGGAAGAAGCCCAGCCTTGTTTTAATCTCCCTCTGTCTTACTACTGCATGTGGTTTAATGGCTTTGAGCAGCTTCATGTGTTAGTGCTAAAAAGAGCAATGGAACAGTATTCACAGCTTAAGTCACTTAAATGGTTAAAGTTCTGTTTGTTCTTGCAATTAATTCATTCCCAGTGACAGTGGCAATGGTGCTGAGATAAGACTTGTTTGTATCATTGAACTGCTGGTGTTTGTTGCCATAAAGTGCAGTAAGACCTGATGTTTTCTTGAGTCAAAAAAAGATTAGCTTGATTCTGCATACTGAGAATGTGGATCAGTGTAATTGCTACATTGCTTTCTAAACAGGAACTGGTTCACAGAACTTCTGCTAGCCATTTAATGGATTTATTTATTGTCAGGGAATAAAAATATGAAGGTACAAACAAGCATGGATAATCTCTAAATAATAGTTTAAAAAATTTTTCTTTTTAATAGCAATCAATTTAGGTTGTCTCTTTGCTCAGTCTGATTTCAGTGGGACTCCTTAAGGAATTAAATTTCCTCTTTGGACGCAGTAAGAGTAGAACTGGTAAAACTAAGATACTGAAATTTGCAATAAACCAGGCTTTGCTACTGTGCCATGTGGCAAGAGGAATCTCCTTCTGTACTGATCTAATAATTGTATTAACTTGAAGAGTGCTGAACTAGTTTGTTTTTTCTCCCCCTCCTCTTCATATTACATTCTAAACCTGTTCTTTCCAGTCTGTATCAGGAAAATTTTCCTAGTGCCAGCCAGCTCTTTAGCTACACCAGAGGCAAGCTGAGTTGACTCACAGAACAGATGTGATATCCCAATCCTTAGCTCTGGACATTGCAACAAACTCAAATTGTAGCCTGCGGTATTTTTTTCACTCACCTGATTCACAATCAGCCTCTGTCAAACCTTAAAATTCCTGCCAAAGTTTTAAGGCCCTCTCCATTTAATTTGTGTTGTACCTTGGCATGAATTTGTCTATTTGTAGATAAGTATGAAACTTTCCAGGCTATTTGAGCAACACTGTAGAGCATAGACTTACAAAACTGCAGCAGAAAAGAGGGACTTCATAGCCACAGGAGGAAGAGAGAACCACATTATTGAAGCATCATCTGCTTTCCTGGAAACTAGAGACAAACTGAAACGTGCCTGTACCATGTAGGTATCCTGGGAATTTAAGAACACAATGTAACTCTGAGAACTTCAGCTGGTACCGAAAAATGTAGGGGAGTTGTCAGCCTTTCTCATGTTTGTAAATGGAAATAAAAAGCAGATATGCTGTAATACTGAAAGTAATTTATTAAACCTGCCATTTGGTCATCTGTTTGGAGATGGCTAAGAGAAATCACAGAGAATATGCATGATATGCTTACTCACGAATTCGTGGGCTTCTTCAGCAGGTATCATCTATTTTTATGCAGGATGACAGGTTATTAGTAACATTTGTAGGGACTTAAAATGCAGAACATGCCAGAAGAAAGCATGTCCCTTTGATTTGTGGTGCCCATGGGAGCTATTTTCTTTTGAGGGTCATTTTATTTTGTAATAATTGGATGCTATCATTGATTTGAGCTCCAAGCCACCTGGTATCTTACTTAAGGCTGATGTTTACTGTCTAAGATGACACAATCTTTCCCATTTGGGCTGACTCCTGAAAGTCATCTGGGGAGCTTAGAAGAGAAAGCACTGCCTTATATCAAACGCTTGTGCCGCTTAGCATTCTTATAAGAAAATTGTCTTTATATAAAAAATATAAATTTCATGGCTTTAGTAATTCTCAGAATGCTTTCCCTCTATATAGAAATGCTGCTCTTGCTCCAATATAATTCTAAAAAACATAAACTTTATCCTAATATTGAAGCTCCTTGTGAAATCTGAATGTTACTTTGATTGACTTCAGGCCTCTTTAGTTTGTCCTTGCAAAGTATTCATTTTTTGAAAAAGGGCTGAAAATGACGTTTTAAAAAATGCTGAAATCAGTGAACTTTGTCGTGACATCAAATGAACATTTTCTTACTTGGTTTTTGTCTGTACTCCAATAAATGACTTGCTCTTTGAAACGATGATAGATGTGGAAAGTGATTAGCCAACTAATTAACAAACCATCATACATATTAATCACAGAAGAACATAGTATGTCACCAAAAGGGTGGCTTCATGCTGCTTATGAAAAACAACAAGGCACATTTCTTTTTTTTAAACCATCTTTTTAGTTGATGGAGAATAGGATTAATGTAGGCTGAAGTCACAGCCAGCCACTGGTCTCTCATGCAGCTGGGTAGTTAGAGAGCCGTAGTGGCAATCAATTCCTCAGATTTATGTTGTCTAAACAATTTTAGATATGGTTAAATGAAAAGTTAATAATAAGAAGGAATTCAGCTGTGAAATGAACTTCCAGAAATGAGCTAGACCAGTTTCCTTGCCTTCATTCCATGCGGCAGCAATCACCTCTTTGTGTTTTATGTCCTTATTTATGGATGTAAAAGATGGAGGCAAGAGGAGATGATCTAAATGTGCACTGGGATTAGAATATTTTTTTATCATTTCTCTGCTTGCAATAATTTCAGGAAATGCAAAGAAATAACCTTTAAAAGGAATATATTCCTATTACAGGTATTCGCTCTTAATGTACTCTTAATAGCTTGAAGCAGCATTCAGTCATTGAAATGGAAACCGCTGTGAGTAAAACTAGAAGGAATTGTTGCTTTTGTCTTGAATTATAGAATGACAGTCGTTTAGGTTGGAAAATACCTCTAAGGTCATGGAATCCAACTGTCAGCACAGACCAAAAGCTTTGCCATTTCTGGTGTGCTACAAAGTGAAAGAAACATAATTATAAAATTGTCCAGGCCTTTTGCTGAGCTGAAACGCAGCATTTACCCAATCTCATGCCTAAAGTGACTCCTTCCCTTGACTCCTGCAGGCTCTCAAGGTCAGTTGCATTCATTTGATGCTAATGTGCTTTAGAAAACCAATGCAATCAATATTAGCTCCTGTGCTTATCTCCTGCCAAGGAGTTCCCTGTGCAATTTCTATTCCATCTACTTCTCTTGAGCTAGTTTAATGCAAAACCAATACATCTTGTGGAAGAACAGGTGCACACAGAAACAATCACTGACTAATTTTGTAGCAGTTACCTGTCTATTAATAACCATTCTGATAGTAATTATCTGTAGAACAATACACACAGATCCATTGTGTACAAAGAACAAAACCAGGCCACTGATGCTGCTAGACTAGTTTATATTGGTAGTGTCAATTTTTCAAGTTACCTGGAAACTGCTGAAGACAGACTTAATTAAAAGAACAGCGTATCTTTTTAAACATGAATATTCAATGACCTCAAATATCCAATACCAAGATCATTCTCTTGGCCCAATGGTCTGCCAGCCAGAAGGGGAATAACCTGTTTCAAACCGCCCAGAGGGAGTTGTACCTGGTTCCTTAGAGCCACTCTTCAGGAACAAAAAATTATCAGAGGGATGATCTCTCGTATGAGGACTGATTGAGAGATTGGGGTTGATCACCTCAGAAGGAGAGGCTCCAGGAGAATTTGTTGCAGCCTTCAGTACTTTAAGGGGGCTTATAAGGAAAGTGGGGACAGACTTTTGAATGGGGCCTGTAGTGATAGGACAAGAGGTAGTATTGTTTTAAACTGGGAGGGGGTAGATCAGACTAGGTAATGAACATTCTTTTGAAATGAGGATGGTAAAATACAGCCAGAGAGGTGGTAGATGCCCCATCCCTGGAAACATTCATGGTTAGGCTGGTAAGGGCCCTAAGCAGCCTGATCTCAGTTCCTGCTCATTGTAGGGGGTTGGACAAGATGACCTTTAAAGGTCCCTTGCAACCCTTGTATGAAAAGCTGTGTGACCAAACACTGACAGGGGTGTGCGTCTGGCAAGAGTTACTTGGCTGTAGAAGAATTTGGTGTTTTTAACAAGGACAGTTCAGATTTAAGCACTCCACTGAATGTTTTATTGCAGGACGGTTTTTAAGTACTAAGTCCATTAAAATCCTAAAGGGCAGGTATTTACTACATGGCTACTTTGAGAGCGTTCTGAGGAAGATCTCAATGCAGTCCTGTGCTGACTCCGTCTCCCACAATGGGCTGTTTCAGAAAGCTGACTACCCTCTTGTCAGGGAGGAATCTGAAGGGATATCTTTTTCCATCCATGCCACCACTGAATGGGCAGTTTAGAGGGTATTACATTCTTACATGCTGGGGACTGATTTTGGCGTTATCAAATAAAATCAAACTGGATCTATGACTTGGTTGTCTGCCAGTTTCACACAACGTTGCTCTTTTGCAGCAAGCCATGGAAAACTGCTTATTGACAAAGTACTTTTATCTGCAAGAGCTGGATGATCGTGATGCTGCAGAGGGTAGAGGATAATTTAATTTTCTTGGAGGATTTGCTGGTATATCAATGTGAATATAGAAATGTAAGGGCTTTCTTACAGTTCATCATAATTGTATCATGAAGACCTCTGGCTTGAGGATGTCAGACATGCTAACACCATGTGTGGACATCTGCTCACTGCTCTGAAGGAAATGGGGCCATCTGCTGAGGAAAAACTAATTCCTCTAGGTTTTCTTGATGGCCCCTCATGCACACAATAGCCGAGTCCAACTCTGCTTAGTACAGCAGATCTAATGGAATCTGCAGGTCGTAGCCTGTAGCAATCTCCCAAACCTGTGTAATTAAAAACTAAACATTTGTGTTGTCTGTAGTTTCCAGTTGCAGCTGAGGTGTCACATTTTCCCTTTCCCAGGTCTGTCATCTCTGGCAGTTTCTAAGACCTTCATAGCCAGCAATTAAATTATCAAAACTACTGCTTCCATCTCCATAGCTTCTTCTCTTTCCTTTACCCAGTATTTTCCAGAACATAACAAAGCAGTAAAAACAGTAATTAGTGCTCTAATTGGTTATAAATAATAATATAACAGACTTTCTGTCAAAATAACAACCACAAGGCAATATGCTCATTGAGAATCTTTTAAATTCCCAGCACTAAGGCGGTTCAAAGTAGTAAATTATATTACAGCAATTTGCTTCAAAGAAGTATAACCTGTAAATTTATTTTATCCTGACAGCTGTGACAGGCTGCACTCCTAAGTGTGTATTTGTTTCAAGTCTGGCTGCTCATTTCTCTTCTTCTGATCCATACAGGCACATTAAAAGGTTGCATCTACACCTAATTTTGAATTCTCACTCTTTGCTGTGTACCAAATTTGTAAGCTCTGTGTTTTGGGTATTTCCCTCAGCTTCACAATCCTGATAAAATCTCAGCAGCCCCAATGTGGTGTCGCCAGAGTGTTTTCTTTGTCTCTTGCAGCTGGTAAATTATTAATGACGCTGCTAAAGGGGAGAGCAGGGTGGTCAGGTGGAGCGGGTGGGGGTGCTGGGAGGAGAGCATGGGCAGCTGAAGGAGGTGCAGATGGCAGGGAGACACAAATCAGTGACCAGCAGGTTTCCCTATGTTGATTTTTTTTTTTTTTTTTTTTTTTTTTTTTTGCCTGAGGGCAGGACAAAAGGATACTGTACAGCAGCAATGCTGGAAAGGAAGCAGATTGATGTGAGAAGAGCTGGTGGCAGTGAGAATTTGGACTTTGTAGCTGATGATAGTTTAGCATTCTTAATCTTTTTATTCTTAAACCTCTGAAAATTGTTTGAAATGTTATTTGGCATCTCCCCTTTCAAAATTAACAGAAGTGCAGGGGGGGAAGGACACCTAATGTTTAACACTTGCCTGCTGGTTTAGATGCTGCACAGTGCTGTTGTCTTCTACTGACACACAGTGCTCTCTATGATTCATGAGGAATGATGAGGTAATCTAGAGACAGTCTCTCTCCACCCACCCAAAAGTGATAAATACAACCTTTGGCAGAATCCTCAGCTTGCTCATTTGCCATAAAACCCTTGAGAAATCTCTCGTGTATATGAGACACAGCTGCAACCAACAGCAGCATTCACTGAACATATATTTTCTCTTTTTTTAGAGAGAAACTGTGACAGTGCCAACTGAATTATTTAATGCTATAGGGTTCTTATAAACTTATAGACTTTCTTGGTAGCTGTTAACACTTGGTAATGTGTATGAAGGCTGGCTTTAGTTTAAAAGTACCGGTTAACTGTGTGATCTCTAAGAAGGGGGAGGCTCTTTTTCCCTCCCTTATCACTCTTGTAGGTGCTCACACTGAATCTCTGTCATTGTGGCTATTTACAAGGGAAGGGGAGTAAAGGAGTCAGCAGTACGTCCCGCTTAAAAGGCGTAATCTCAGATTAGAGTTGTTGCTTTTTCCAAAATACTGATTCAGGAGAAAATGTGCCCAGGAAGGTTGACTCAGCTCTTTCTTTTTCCAAGGCAACATACCTCAGAGGCTATCCCACCTCAATAGGGTTGTGTTCTCAGTATTGAAACTAAGAGGTTTGTTTGCTCAAAATAATCATTGTGACTATCCTGGCATGCTTCCTCAGGCTTCTCGAAGCAGAACTCAGACTGTTCTGACTTGTCTGCTGAAACACAATCTGTCACTTTCTCCCCTAGCCCTGGTCGTGGCTGTGTTACAGTAATTCTAGAGGTATTTGCAGATACTTAATAATTTATATGATTTTAATTTATTGCAAATGGAAGTTATTTCTTAGTGGAATTTGCATCCTAATACTTACTAAAACATCTTAAAAAACCTTTTTTTTCAAAGTAATTATGAATCTATTTGAAATTACAGAAGGAATACTAACCCAGGCACCCAAAGAAGAAGCATCTAAACTGGCAGTTTTCATCCAGTTGATTTGTAAAATATCTTTGCATTTTCTACAGGATGCTTTTTCTCAGTAGCACTGTTCTTGGGGTATCCAATGTGCAAATGGGTTGATAAAAGCAAAGCCTGGTGAGCTCTATGTGTCAAGAGGGAAAATGTGAGACGGGTGACTTGAACAAGCTGGATAGAGTTGCCCTGCTGGTGTAGTTGCTTTCTTCATGTTGGAGTATGTCATAGTATCTAAAATGTTGCTAAAATATTGTAAATACCTCCTGAGATAGACCCTTAAAGATGACTGTGAGGAGAGGTGTATACTCTTGAAGTATTAATTCTCTTTGCCCTCAACCGTGCACATCCTATGAGTATCTAACTGGAGATTGTCTTTCCTTATAAAATGTATCAGTTACCTAATGAAAATGCTTTAACTGTGATGGCACAAGGCAATAATGATCCCTTCTTGCTAAAGGTTACAGGGCAGGGAGGTTATGTATATCCTTCATCCTGCCCCCAGAATTCTCGATGGGAAGGGTATGTTGTGAATATATTTATAATTAACATTTGGATGTATAATTTGCCTGTGTGTCAGAGCTGAATCAGGTAACGTTTTTGGCTCTTGCTTGGTTTGACTCACAAGCCCGTTGAAGCCGGTCTGAATTGTCTTGTAAATCAGTTGGAATGTAGCTCCTGGTGGATATTGAGCTGTAAAAGGAAATCTTAAATTATAATTCTTTTTTAGTGCCTGTAGAGGTGGATCTGTTGGGTGAGGGCATTTTCCATCTGAATGGCAGCAGACTGTCATCGATAGAATTTTGCTGCTGTTTAAAAGGGCAGAAGCTGCCCTCTGCTGGGTTCTGCGAGTACTGAGACACTGATAGCTTACAGCGCTTCACATTAAGACTAAAAAAATGTGTATTTTGATGTAATCCACTTTTGCTAGTCTGTCCCAAATTTGCCGAGTTATTCCTCTGTGTTTCAGTATGCTGACTTTTAAAAAGTACATTAAACTAGCTCACTGAAAATGAGCAGGCTGAAAAGAGCACTGTTGGTGCCTCAGAGATGAATGTTATAAATTGCAGGTTAAACCTGGACATTTGAGTTTTACCTGGAATGTATAGATGTTGACTTGGAACAGCAATCAGAGATGAGTTTTTAATGTGGCTTTGGATTGAAAGGTGTTGTATAATGCTGTAGTGACAAGTCTTGTAAAAATATATACGTACCCAAACCAACCCAGAGGAGTGGCTGTGTGGAGCCTGACTGGCAAGTGAAGTGTTAGGACCAAAAGGTGGTTGGAAATGCCTCTGGGCTGTCATTACCTTACAGTGGCCATGGTCATACACTGAGGGTGGTAAAACACTGGTACAGGTTGCTCAGAGTGGTGGTGGATTCCCCATCCCTGGAAACACTGAGCAACCTGATCTAGGTGAAGATGTCCCTGTTATTGGGATGACCTCTAAAAGTCCTTCCAACCCAAACCATCCTGTGATTTTGAGATTGTCCCATCCTGAGATCTTACTTGACTGTTAAGTCCTTTGTATGAGTAGGCTTATGGGTTTTTTGTGTGAAAAGTTGGGTTAAACTCATTGCTAGGGGCAACAGAGGCCACTGAAAACTGAAGGGAGGTTAAAAGGGGAAGAATAGCCAGAGGCTTGAAGAACAGCTGTTCTTAATGGGAAAGAGTTTTTTCCTTCTGGAAAACCAGTGGTGGATGGTGCCCTCATCTCTTGTAGGTACTTCTTTTCCAGAGATGGCTGAATCACACTGCTCACTTCACTTGTAACCAGAAATCACCTTTTGAAGTCAAATCCAAGGAACAGATCTCAGCAGCTAAATCCAGCCTAATTTGATATTTAAGAGGTGCTATTGAACTTTGGGATTGGTTTTGTTTTGGTTATTTGTTTTGGTTATTTTTTCTTTTCCCCCCTCCTAAATTGCTGGAGGGAAAACAGCCAAGCAAGCAGTACAAAACTGATACCTGTGGCTAGCCAGATGATTTATGGTGTTACATCTTAAAACTTGGTTTTACATAGAAGAAGGGAAGAATTCTTCAGATGTTTTTTTCTGCTCTTTAAAAGATGTTGTTTGTACTTAGTTTTAGTTTAGTTGACCTCCGAAGAGGATCTTTTAACCAACTCATTAAATCATTGTCTCTTTAGAACAACATGATAATTTCTCTAACCTGCTCTATGCTGTTTTTGTACGTCTGGCTCCATGTCTGTAGGGTTGCCTCAGTCTTTGCAGTGATCCATGCAGGTGTGGGCTGGTGATGCCTCTTTGGGATGGAGCCTTGTCTCTGCAGGACTGAGACAGCACTTGCTAAGAGCAACACAAATGTTTCTGGCCCCTGGCTGTGGGGAGGGATAATAACGAGGCATCATTTCCTCCTCTGCCTTCTGTGTTATTCCCAGGACAGGAGTTAATGACAAGCAAATAGGATTGCAGGGGAAGAGGAGTGTACAAGTCCTGGCTGTGTATATCTGTTGGGAATCCCATATAAAACTATTCTGTTGAGTTAATTTGATAAATACTGTGGAAAATTGAAGTTGGGAAATTGCAGTGTGCTGAAAGGCCTCTCTGCAACACACAGTGAGCTGGGTTTGACTCTACCTCTGCCTTTGGCAGCTACAGGAACAAAAACACACTCTGAGCCCAGTTTTCCATATTGAAGTGACTCAGAAATGAAGTTGAAGAGCCCACTCACTGGCTAAGCTAATGCTAGAAAATTTAAATGAGTATCAAAATATAGATGAAACATTGAGGAAAGACTTTAAACAAGTAAATGAATACATATATTGCATTAAAATTCTTCTAATCAGAAGCAAGGTTTTTGACAGGAAATATCTGAATTTTAGGTTTCTGAAATGATCTGTTGGTCCTAGATAATCTGTCCTGGACTTGTGGTACCCTTAAGTCACAAAATGTAATAGCAGGTAGTTTTGAACCAGCATTAAAGTCAGTTTTTATTTTAATTTATTTCTTTCTTAAAATTTTGTTCCATATCTTGAATTACGGTTCCTGTGTGTTCCCTGTCCTGGAAGCTGGAAGGTGTGCTTTGCTTTCCTATGGTGAATTGGAGTGAAACCCTCTCCCTAGAGGGCAGGTTCGTGCCAGATACTGGGAAGAAATTCTTGCCTGTGAGGGTGGGGAGGCCCTGGCAGAGGTTGCCCAGAGAAGCTGTGGCTGCCCCTGGATCTCTGGAAGTGTCCAAGGCCAGTTGGACGAGGCTCTGAATGACCTGGGATAGTGAAAGGTATTCCTGCTCATGGCAGGGGGGTCGAAATGAGATGATCTTTAAGGGTCCTTCCATCTAAACCATTCTAAGATTGTGTGATGAGCTGATGAACTGCTAATAAAACCATGAATCCATTACAGCTCTAGGGTTTCCTTGTGGGGGGAGGAAGGAGGGGATGGAGCCACCCTCCATCATTTCTCTTGAAGGAAACAGTAGCTCTTGACACTCCTTGTAGTGATGTTTTTGTTGTCCAAGCCAGTTATTGGCCTGCACAAGAGGTTAAAACAGCAGAAAAGGAACTGTGAAATGCTGTGGGAGCAGCTGCTGTACCAGCCCTGCTTCTGGAAACTGTTAAATTGGCTTAGTTATGTCGGAAAACTGCTGCTCAGGTGTTAAAATGTCACTTTTTTTTTTTTTTGGCTTTAGCTGCTGCAGAAAGAGATTTCTTGCTAAAGTCCTGATTAGTGTATTTTAGCAGTGTCGAGTTAAACTAAGTTAAAGAAGTGGTAGTGGTAGTCTTAATACAAGTGCGTATAAGACAAAATATGAGAAGCCAAGCCATATAGCAACTGGCCACACAGTTTTAAAACTTAATTTTTCATCTACAAAGGTGGCAAACTAATTTACAGCAGCAAAATTAGAGGTGTCCCTTTCTCATTCCCTGCTTGGGGGTGTCATTCAAATTTGTAGTCCAAGTGTCCAAATGAGGGGAAGCCAGACAAAGACCTGTGCAGTGCTTTTTTTGCCAGATTCATAACGCAGATTTTAAGGTAATTCAGATGTTTTGCAATTAAAGTTAAGAATTGCATGTTATCAGGAATATCTGCTAAATCATCCCCCTTCAGGAACCCTCCTCATCCTCTGCAGTAGCTTCCAAAAATTAGATTTATATAGAAGGACTGATGTATTAAGCTTCCAAAAATAAGATTTATATAGAAAGACTGATGTATTAAGCACAGTTTGCTGTACGTGTATTTTAAACTGGACAAATTAACTGCATGACAGAGCAGGATTACAGAAGAGCTCCTGCCTGTTATGCTGCAGATGTTTTCTAAATACATTCAAAATACATTCATTTCTAAATACATTCAAAAGACTGTATTAGGTAAAAATATATACAGGAGAAAAAATCCTTGGTTCTTATTCAAACAATGGACTCACAGATTAATTTATATATCCATCTCCACTCTGCTTTCTGCTCAGGAAGCTAGAAGGTGCCAAGGGCCTCAGTCTCCTGCCAGGGTTTTTTTTGGAGATGGGGAAATAAATACCAAAACTACTATTGGATCTGTAGTTTTGATATTTATGGACATTTTAATACAACAGGCAAAGGCATAATGTATTTCTTAATGATACTTTAGACTTCTCCTCTTCTCCTGTGATGAAACATTGAGATGCACATAAAGGTGTTTAGAAGCAGATAATTGTAGATTAATAGAAAGTAGTTATCACTAACTTCTCCAATGTGATTTCATTTTGTTTTCTATGACTGTGTTATTTATTCTTTTTTGCTAGGTACAGCTTCACAAACAAAATAGGGTTGATCAAAATCACTGCCAAAGCACAGCTAGTGAGGATGCTTGTAAATTAATATGTAAAGATACTAGTCCTGCTCTGGATTTCAAGTGAGCAATTCAAGTGGCTTTAAAAGAATAGATCAGCAAAATTTAGAAGTGTTCGTAGAAAATGAAGCCTGAATACTGAAAGTAAATAACTTGCAATTGCTTTCTAAGGGAAGGAATGATACTTGAGGGGGAAAAGGAGCACAACTGGAAAATAAATTCTGGGGCAACAGGCAAACGTTGATTTTTAAGATAGATATAACTGATTCCTAGTTGCTCTGGTGGGCTATAAAAAGGTTCTTTTTCCATTTGCACCACCTGGAAGCCACAGCTATCCCTGGGCTATGTTCATCTGTTCTGTCCTGGAAAGGAGAAAAGTAAATGACCCCACTGGCATTTAAACCTGTGGATTTAAGGAGTATTTCACTTGAGATTAGCCCACTAAGCCATTCCTTCTGCCTATTTAAACAATTTTATTCCAAGAAGGACACAGAAGTACAAATATTATTGTTAACTGTACTTGAAGGTAGGAAATGTATATTTCTGTTGCTGGTGAATTTGTTTTATCAGCCTCTTTATTTTTTAAGGGATAGCAACGTGTTCATTAGGAATGCCATGATCTAAGATTTTGGTTATTCATTTTCAGTTGAGTCATGTTTGATCGCTCTTACTTACCCTCAGCTTCTGCAGGTACCAGAAAAGGTCTAAGTAGCGCAGAAGCTCGGCAGGCAAGAGAAGTCTGGGGAGCTTCCTGAGTTACCCTGTTGGGTGCAGATCTGGTTTTGATCTCCTTACTGCAGGTTGGCCACAGCGAGTTTGCATGATTTTGTGATATGGAAAAACATCAGTGATAAATTTGTGCACTCGTTTTGCCTATTGAAATTGGCCTCTAAACTCGCATTGCAGCTAAGATGAGTAATTGCAGCTAAATGGCTGAACTCAGAGCACTGATCTTTATTCAGTATGTGGATTCAGAGGTAAAGTAAAAGAAAAGGCTTCTGAATCTTCATAAAACTCATCTTTTGTTTCCTCAAACATTTTTTTTTCTTCCTAGGGCAGCTAATATTTTTAATATCCGGAAAACACCAGCCAGCTGTGTACCCTAGATGGTCATGGTAATGTTTTTCCAATAGTAATGAAATACCGAGCAGAGAAAAAAACTCTCTTAAGCGTGCAAATAATGATTTAGGGACATTTTTCACTATGCAGAAATGTATTCCTAAAATACTTTTGCATTCTGCCTTTTGTTTTAGCTAATTCTGGGCATTTCTGGTACTGGGGATCTGCTCTTGGCCTCTTGCTGCTTGGACTGAGGTGTAATTTGCTGACAACAGGGGGCAGAGCAAGTTTGTGTTTTGAAGGAAGAGAAATCCCTGTCAGAGCAGTCAATGGTTATGTTTTTGTTCCAAATGTAAGCCTTGTCTTACGAAAGAGATAATAGCAAGTACTCCTCTGTTTAAATCTGCTGTCCAGAACTTGTAGATGTCAAAGCATTTCAAAGGCTTGGTTGCTGTCTTGGATCCTCTTTTATAAAGCAGATAAGGCAGTTAAGCTGTAAGTTTGTATTTATTTAGGTTGATTCAAAATCTTTTTATTAACTGTTTATTTAATTTTAGCCACCCAATATGGCTCTGGCAAGCTCTCAGCATACTTCTGGCTGCCTTGACTGTCTAAAGAGACTTTTGGCAGGGTCCTAGGTCTGGGGTTTGCACGCTTTTTCCATCCTAACAGGCATGCTTGAGGCGCCTAACCATACTTAGAAAATAAAAAAGGAACAAACTTCACTTAACCATGAAAAGAGTAGGAAGGGAATCTGTTGCTGCTGTTATTACCTCCACACTCCTTGATCTAATTTGGACTTGGATGCTGATGAAGTGGCAACCTGGTTTCTATTGCACTTAAAGAAATGCATTAAAGCATCTGAAATGGTCTTTGTAATTTTTCCTTTATTTTATTTAAAGGGGTAAAGCATAGATTTGAGGGTGTACATGTAATATTTCTCAAATATTCAGAATTATCTGATAAGGTAACACATTGCTTCTGGGGCAGACTAACTGCACATATTGTCGACTTTTTCCTGAAATTATTAGTTCTTTACTGTGGATCCAGTGCTCCTGGCCTGATTTTCATATTCAAATGTATATGAACAATCATCTATGGAAGATATTGGCAGGTGTCAGAATGGTAACAGCCCACGGGTAACACAGTGCTCCACAGTGCAGAATTTCCCTCTCTTTATGTTGGATTTCCCAGCATGTCTGATGTACAGTCAGTACATGGACTTCTTTGTTTTTAGCTGAGCCCAGCTGAATTATTAGGGGCATTGTTAAGGCAATGGCTAAGGACAGTCTTCATTTAGAATAAGACATTGGAAATTCCATGTACGTTCTTTATATGGAAATGTTTATACAATATAAACTTCTGCTTAGGAAAGCAACTCTTTTTCATCTGGACAGTCTCTCCATACAATGCATCATGCCAGACAATAGATGAAGTGTTTTAATGGTGGTAAACACTGTGTGTGTATATGTATATACATATTAAAAATATATATTTATATATATTCAACCCCATGTGAAATGTCCTTTTATTTCCTGCCTTTTAAGGGGAGATTGTATCGCAGAGCTACCTACCCTCAGTAGGATGTGGAGCTCCCACACTTGAATGCCTCAGAGCTCATTTTTCTGAAATAGGAGGGAGACAAATTACCTACATGTTATGATGGACAAATTAATCCCTTAGAAGTTGTAATTAAAATTCTGCCATATCTTGCAAAAATTACAGGGAAATCACTTTGAAATTATAATAGCGTGTGTAGTAGCTGTTTAAGATACAGCTACTATTCATAAATTCCTGAAGACAATATTCTTCTAATGTCTAAACATTTGCATGGTCTCTGTGTAGCAGAAGAGATACAGCGTTTCCCAAAACAATTTTTACTACTTCAAGTGACTGCAAATAAAAATTGCAAATGTTTTTGCTGTTCGTGCTTACACACATGTGCTCAAAAAAATCTATTCTAAAACTGTCTGTTGCATTTAGGGATGAAAGGAAGGCAACAACAGCACAACAGAATGCTCTTTCTGTTATATTTAAAATTGTGATGTAAATAGTTTAGATTATGTTCCAATATTTTCTTCTCACTTTAAAGGAGAAATGGTAGCAGCATATCCCCTTACCTACCACATGCACTGTCTAAACGTGGCTTCTCTTTATTAAAATATCAAATATCCAGCTCTCCATTTCCCCATTACTGCTTTTCTGCACTTCATATCACTGATGGACCCAACTACTACAGATATCATGCAAACCTTCATTAAATCAGTGCAATGTACACTGACTTGAGCAGTTGGACCAGCTCCTGCAGCTCAGGTATGGATGAAAAAGCCACACTGAAGTTATTTGGAATTAATAAATGCCAAAGTATCACTGACTTTGGCTGGAATTGGTATCTGCTTAAGGCCTTCCCTGAAATAGAAACACTTTTCCCAAACAATGAAAGTTGTTAATTAAGGAGCAGCAGTATCTTACCACAGAATGGTTTGGATTGGGAGGCATCCCAAAGATGATCTAGTCCAACCCCCCCTACCATGGGCAGGGACTCCTTTCCAGGTTGCTCCAAGTCCTGCCCGACCTGGCCTTGAACAATTCCAGGGATGGTGCAGCCACAGCTTCTCTTGGCACCCTGTGCTGATGCCCCATCATCCTGACAGGGAAAAATTTCTTCCTAATATCCAGTCTAAACCTGCCCTCTTTCACAGTCAGTACTTGTTATATTTTGTGCTGTTTTCCCGTGGAATATTCAGGCACTCTGCTGTTTCTGTTCTGCAGCAATAAATGGATCTTGCTGTTTCTCCTGGAACTTACTAAACCTTTAAAAAGACAATATTCAAAGAAAAAAAGACAACGTTCAAAGAAACAACAGACAAAACTAATATTTTGATTGCATGATATGGGCATTGATACTATTTAATAGGCAAGACAAGGGATTTAATTACAGATGAGGCAAGCACCTGTTTCTCTATTTGTGTGCTATGGGGGCTTAGGTGGCTTTGTTTTGGTTTTGTCTCTTCCCCTGCACAGAGGCCCTAAGTGCCAACACAACCAGTTTAAAACGGTATTAATGTTCCTGCTGCCAAGCTATCAGCTCCACAAATGTGTTTGTTTGAAATGCCCAGGGCTCCCTGATAAGGCTCTCGGGCTGCGCTGAAGCCCGGAGCGCTCTCGGGGCTGTTCCTGTGCATCCCAGAGGCAGTAGGTGCGGTTCATTTTGGCCTCCAGGTTCTGGGAGCGGGTGGATCGGAGAGCTATGGAAGGCAATGTGCTTGCGGCAGCCCTTGTGTGGAGGGCAGTCCTCGTGCCTTGGAGCTGCCCCAGCTGTTGGTGTGGCTGTGGCTGGGGAAGGAGCGCCCGGCCTCCCATGGCAGCCGCCACCCCTGACACCTCCAACGCTCCGCCTTCCTAACAGCTTCGTTTCCTCTCTTTTCAGCGTATCTATCAACAAACTGCTTTCCATCATTTTGGGCTATTTTTGTCCCCTTATCACAGCTATTTCCTTGGGTAAATAGTTCTCCTGGCGCTGCTGGCGTAGCATGCTGCTGGGAGCTGGGACGCGTGCATTAGTTGTGGGCTGCAGAAACCCTTCTCTGTCTTCTTCTGCTTCCTGTGAAACAGCTCCCATGTCAGCAGCATCAAGGCTTCAGGAAGGAAAAAGAGCGGCAGGAAGAAGAGGAAAAGAAAAGGGAAAAAGAACCCCAGAAAAATTACTAGATTTTATGAATGTACAATATATTCAAGGAGTCAAAAAGCAGAGTCACTATTTTTTCCAGTTTGGCTGGCTATGCAATCACCTGTATGCTCGTTGTTGGTTTTTAGAAGTATTACCCCTTAGTTGTTTTAGGGTGACAGTGCTTCTTATATAAGTACTTGGTGGAGAAGGTTGCTGGGCAGGAGTAGAAGCTGTGGCATGGACCTGTCATTACTGAAATAAATGGGCCAGGAGACCTGCTCCTTTTATAAGGCCTTTATTTGAGGTCAGCTCTGGGTGGGGAACTCAAAGGGCTGCGTGCACCACTGCTGCTCCCAAAGGGCGACGCAGAGGAGGAGGAGTTAGCTGTGTCTTCACAGGCACATCCAGGTTTTTAGTTCTCACGGGTCCCTAGAAAGACTGATGTGGCTCGTTGTTAGGGGGAGGTCATGGTGGTAGAGTGCTGTATAGGTCACGGCAACAAGGCAGAGAAGCTCCGGATGGTGACTTTGCCTTCTCTGTTATTTTTCCTGACTGGCGAACACTGTTTTCAGTCCTAGATGTTATTTGGGCTCATTATTTTAGGGGTTTCAGCTCTGATTGGTGTCCCAGCATTCTCTGCGTCTTTCATTTGCATGTACTCCACTGACGTCACTCCTTCTCCTCTGTCACAGGCGCCATTTTAGGGAGGCAGTGAGGGCATTAACCCGACGAAAAGGGGAAGGGATATGGGGTAAGACAATTGAGGGCTAAAACAGGGTGAGGCCAAGATCTTAACCTCAACAATTAACATTACAGACAACCAGGACATTTATAAAAAACCCCCATACAACTCTAACCACTGTAAAACTCTTCTCCAAGGGATGTCCCCTGGAATTTTCATTCCTGTGAAACCACCTGCCCTGCCCGGGATCCCCAGCGTGGTGCCGGAGCCACTGGAAGTGCCCCCCGCTTCCCCGCCGGGGGAAGGGGGACGGCATTGGGGACGATAGCAGGGACAGGAGTGGGGAGCGGGGCTGGGACAGGAACGGGGACCGGGACCACAGGCGACAGCAGTCTTGCAGGAACAGGAGTGGGGCAGGACCGGGGACGGGACAGGAACGGGACCGGCGGTGGAAGCAGTCCCACGGGGACAGGAGCGGGGAGCAGGGACAGGAGCAGGGGTCGGGTAAAACTTTCTCTGAAGGATTTTATTCATAACAATTACTGTATTTAAAGATTCTGATATATTGTCTAAAAAAAAAAAAAAAAAAAATCACTGTAAACAAATGGAGACCGTAAAATCTCCAGCCTGCACAGAAGGAGCATGGAAACCAGGGTTTCTGTTGTTCTAGCAAACATGTGATCCTAGAATCACAGGATATTCCAGGTTGGAAGGGACCCACAAGGGTCATCGAGTCTAGCTCTTCAGTGGATGATCCATACTGGGATCAAGCCCGTGACGTTGGTGTTACCAGCAGCGTGCTCTGACCAGCTAAGCCAATACATTCCTCTAAAAGCTAAAACACAATGCATCATTTTGTGCTTTTTGTTATGGTCTATTATAGCTTTAAATTTTCAATGATTTTGAAGGGTTTTGCGTGCTGCTCCATCAATTAGAAAAGTAATTGTTCTGCTTCATACCTTTTTGGGGGGATTTTTGTCAAGATTCCCAGGGAGTTTTTGTTCTTTTTTACTGAGGTTTACTGAATTTATAGTAGCTCAAAATTTAATATGGATGTGGAGGAGGGAATTATGTAGGTGCACATTGCTGGAATGAGCACTTGTCTGAATCTTGAAAGTATTTTCCAGAAAATGCCATTCTTTTCCCCAGATTTTATATAAACTTGATACATTAGGTAGTAGCAGAGCAGGTACTGATTTAGAAGAATTTGTATCACATGTCAAACTATTTTGTATAGGGAAGAAAAAAATGCAAGCACTTTTTAATCTCTTAAACATGCTCACTTTGTTAGGGCTTAAGTTAACATTGACATGCATTAGCTGTCTGACTTCTTAGCATTAAATTGGAGTAAGGATGTTTTACACTTTATCTCTGGGTCATTTGTTTTAATGTATTAAAAAAATAACATATTAAAAGTACTCCTGACTTAAACACACAGAACTTGACCCAAGGAAATGCAAGCTGATAAGCTTCCTTAAGACAGAAGCAAATTTTTTGAGTGCTCTGTTGTTGAAAAGGATTGCCTTGGAGAAAGTAAAGAAGCGTATGTAATGCAAGTTCTAAAATTGTTGAGTTAGAAACCCAACCTTTGTTGTGTTTTTAGCTAGTCTTGGATTTGAGGCCAATGCTTTTCAGAACTTGGCTGGTAACTACCTTCAAACTTTAAGTGCATCATATTTGGTATTTAGGCTAACTGCAAAAAATGGGTTTCCAAACTAAATGGCCTGAGTCCAAAGGAGATCACAGAAGCTCAGTGTGAAGTTGGAGCTGGGAATCTGACAGAAGTTAATTTGACTGTGGTTGTATTTGAAGGTCATTTGAAATAATTTGGCTGCAGATTAATTTACTCTTGAGAAAAATTGCAAATTAGATGTCTAACATATGTTAACCTTGCTGAGAATCTTGTTATTCAGCAAAACATTCTTGAATTGGTGGTGTAGTGATGATACTGTGAGGGTAGTCATTCTAAAACCAAACTTAAATTGCAACTTCAGTTACATTACAACATTAATTTGTAACTGGATGTTGACTTTGGAAATGTAGCATCATTAACCAAAATAGCTGGTGTTATGTTACTGCAGTTCCCCTGTTGTCAGTGTTCAGCCTGATCTGTTCTCACAATACAAAGAATTACGTTTCTGTTTTCCCTTTCTTCCCCTAGATTCACGCCTTTGAGTCATGCCATGCTCTTACTACTCACCTTTATTTTGGATCACAGCATTCTTATATGCATTTTGTGCCTTTTTTTTAAAATTGAATCTCTAACAATGGGTTTCGCCTACTAATTTTATCTTCTATTCTTCTAGATATAATAGCCTAAATTATCTCACTTGATTTAATGAAATAAAGATGGTTACCTGAAAGTAACTCTTCAGTGGAAATGTCGAGGTATTATTTTTTGTCTTTGGGCTCAGTAGCATTTGATGCCTTTTTTTTCTGTTGTTACATGATTTAATGTGTGAGAAAACGAGGCCTTGATATTGTCCTTGGATATTTTTGATTGCAATAGGATTATGGCTTTGAAAGATTAATACTTGTAAAATTAAAACGGCTGTAATTGGCAGTTGTTATTAATTGTGAGTGTCAGGAGTAAGTTCTCTCTTTTAAGTAGGACAGAGCAGTTTCAGACAAACTTAAACCAACCCATGAATGAGCTTCTATGTGTACTGAGGATTTTGGATCTTCTCATTGCATTGAACACCAAATTGTACCTACATCCTAGCTGAGGGAGAAATCAAAGCTGATTTTGTAGCGCTGTTGTTTGAGCTGCAGCTGAAGATTTGCTCCTTGTTAAGTTTGACTAACCTTGGAATATAAGCGGGATTTCAGTTGTCAGGCAACTAAAAGCTTTGCTTGTGTTTTTATCTTTTTACTGATATCCGGGTGCTTTGTCTCCTGGACTAGTGTGTGTTTCATACCACAAAGGATTCTCTGTATCTAGTATCTGACCTGAAAGTGTTACTAAGGGGAGCTATTAATCTTACTACTTCCCGCATTCATCCTAAGGCTCACAGTGGTCACTTGTGTTGTCACATTGTGAAATATGTCGAGCAAAGGGGTGGTATGGATCAAATTAATTAGCAAAACCATGGGAAATCTGGATATTTCTTTTTATTTTGGCATTAATCTCACTCTCAGGGTCCATGCCAGTACTTGTAACTTACAGAGGCTGACTTACCAGCTTTATCACCATTTTGCACTAGCATGTGTGTCTCATCTAGAGGATGTAAAACAAATTATATTTGTTTGAAAGAAAGCTATGGGTTTTCAATTAAAACAAGCTTTTAAAAATCTGCTCTCTTGAGTGGGGAAGGGCAAGGAGTGAAGGAAAGAGAAAACAAGATTTATCTTTCTCTTTAATAAATAATTTGCCTTAATTCCAGTTTGTAAATCTGAACAAATAATCGTGCAATTACTATTTTTTCATGAAAAATGAGAGGTTGGAGATTTCCAGTCGCTACTCTAGTGGTTTAGATGTTTATTCTCGGTGTCAGAGAATCTGTTTTGGGACTCCCATCCTCAAAATGTGAGGTGTGAACCCACACCTGCTAGAGTGGTCCAAGAGCATTTGGATGCAGTATTCAGGATAGGGTTTCACTAGCCTCTTCTTTTCTACAGCCTTGGAAAACAAACAAAAATCTGGAGCTCAGTCTGCTGTGAGAACTTCCCACCTTGCCTCCAGGTGAGTGCCATAGCCAGCAGAGACTGGAGTCAAATGAAATCCTGTCAACAGGAGAGGAGCCACTTTGGCGTGTTGTGAGAATCCAGTGATTGCAACACTCGGCAGGCTTGTGCAAGGATTCATTCCAGTAACAGCTTGGGATGGGCCAGCAGAGAGTTTGAGCTGTGGTGCTGCTGGGGAGTCCAAAACCATCACTGCCACATTTTTTGATTTCTAGATTTGCTGTGAAAAGACATGTTTTTAAATTTATGCTGTTTTAGTGTATTCAATTCAAAGTCATCACCAGGGGTGGTTTAACTAAAATTAGGTTTGAATGGATATTTGCTGAAGACATCATGCAGTTTTGATAATTGGAATTTTTCAGTGATCATTAGATAATGTTTGTATCAATAAGAAGGCCTGTGCTGTGACTGAATGATCTGGTTTGTCTTTCTGGCACTGATTTTTATCAGTTATTAGAAAATCAGTGTGTATCAGAGCTGTGGGGTGAAAGAGCAGCACTGTGGATCAACTTAACAACTTGTCTTATACTATTAAAATTTTGTCATGGATAAATAGAAAATCCTTTTGTAAAGGGTACATCAGGTGTTCTTGACTTCTTAGCACTGCAGGAAACACTACAGAAAATACAGTGTTTAGTAGAAAAATGTCTGCCAGTACCTAAAATGGTAGATTTACTATTTAATGTCACTAAGACCCAAAGTTTTGTAGTTCAAGACCAAATTTCTGATCTGTAAACGGAAATTGTCTGCACATCCTGTTTGCTGCCTTTCTACCAGAGAGTGATTTT
Source organism: Muscicapa striata striata (assembly GCA_030060385.1). Lineage (NCBI taxonomy): Eukaryota > Metazoa > Chordata > Aves > Passeriformes > Muscicapidae > Muscicapa > Muscicapa striata. Next base: position 839,128 of record JAREIS010000279.1, on the reverse strand, counting down.
GTTATTAAGCTACAGCATGAATGCTGACAGAGTTCTTTGCCTTTGTTTATTAGCAGCAAGTTGTGGGAATTCAAATTAGCAACAATTCTGCTTCTGGATAATAAGTTAATTTAGAAGTAAGTAGGTGTAGAGTAGTAACTTGGGCCAGGTTATCCTGAATGATTTCAACCTGCCTTGTGAATTTCAAACAAAATCCATGTAAAGGAAGCATAAAAGTTATGGGGTAGAGATTCCTAAAGTTTCTTACCAGACCAAAGTGAACAATAGAGGACTAATACAAATGTACTGTAATACAAAATTACAAGTGATGTTTTCAACACATTTAATTGATTTGATTTTGCAATATACTTAGCAGTGTTTAATCCCAGATACATTTTGACAAGAAAGATGTCAAGTGGAGAGTCTAGGCAAACAACTTGTTTAAAGTTCCTGGTTACCATCCGTGCATTTGTTTCCAAACTAGGTCTCTTAGTCTGTTTCCCATCACAGTGTCCTGAGAGGACCTTGCTCTATCTTTTTCTTTAAAAGCTTTGGTATGTGTTCTTCTCATGATATGTGTAAGTATTTCCATTAGAGTTAGTCAATCAACACTAAATAACAAATGCTTTTACCATTAATAGGAGCATTGGGTGTGCGAGGAGGGCAGGACTGTGCACGTAAAGGCAGCACATGAAACAGGAGGAAGTGCTGTGGGGTATTTGCTGCTTGGATATATCACAGGAAGGTCTCATGTTGGATTTATGTGGTTGCCCTTTGGGGTAGAGCCAGGTTAGGGGGTCATAAAATGCACACTTGTTTTCCAGTTGAGTATTTTGCCAGATAATGGAACCTGGGACTAGGGTACTACTTAAAATATATATGTATGGGAAGAAGAGAAAATAATAACTCATTTAAAAAACATACCATCCTTTTTCATTTACCTATCGTTGTATTGATGTTTTCAGCACATCCCATCTGCAGGTTTTCTGCAGCACTCCATAGTTCAAACAGCACTTTCTGCTTTTCATGTAGCATTGGTCAGGTCGGGTGTATTTGCATATCTCTAATTAAAGCATAGGAAGATGTGTAATTAGCTGGTACTGCTACCTGATTCTTTACATGGATCTGTCATTTAAAAGGCTGATACGCTGGTACACAGACCAAGCAGTGTCTATCTGTAAGTGATGCTTGAGGCTAAAGGAACCTCATCTGTCAGATTTTTAACTTGCTCTGTCTTAGGCTGTCTTAGCTTTGCTGGAGAGCTTCAGATGAGTGGCAGGGACAATTGTGCTTTTTTTTTGTGTTACTCAGGGTTGTGGGTTGTGAGTAAATGACAGGGGCACTGATACACCTGCTGCCTCAGCAGTAGCTGCCCCACAAGGTGTTTGCCCATTGTACATGGCTCTCTGCCCTGGTCTGCTTCCTTGTTGATGGGGTAAAGGGCTGATGGGTTGAGCCAAATAATGGTTATATATACTATATTCTACTCTTACAGAGTAAAAAGAAAAAAAGGGTGAGTCAACCATAGATGCATCATGTGTCCTCTGAGCCATGACAAATAGAGGCCAGGAGATGCGACAGGCTTGCAGAGAGCTCAGCAGGACGATGGGTGCATGTCAGAATCACAGAACAAGGTGGAAAAGACCCACAGAGGTCACTGAATCCACCTCCTGGCCCCACACAGGATATTCCCAAGAGTCACACCATGTGCTTGAGAGTGTTTTCCAAATGCTTCTTGAGTTCTTCTGGGCTTGGTGTAGTGACCACTTCCCTGGGGAGCCTGTTCCAGTGCCCAGCCACCCTCTGGGTGAAGAGCCTTTTCCTGATATCCAACCTAAACCTCCCCTGACACAACTTCAAGCCGTTCCCTCAGGTCCTGTCACTGTCACCACAGAGCAGAGATCAGTGCCTGCCCCTCCTGTTCCCCTCATGAGAAAGTTGTGGACTGTGATGAGGTCTGACCTCAGTCTCCTCTCCTCCAGGCTGAACAGACCCAGTGCCCTCAGCTGCTGCTCGCATGGCTTCCCCTCCAGACCCTTCACAATCCTCCTGGCCCCCTCTGGCCATCATGGCCCCAGGCCATAACAGAGAGGTGTGGTAGAGGATCAGCCCCATGCACAGGGGCTTGTTCAAATGCTGTGATGTCTTGCAAACAGTGGGTTATTTTTCCATACACATAATTATCGTCTGTTTTCTTTGAGAGAGATTCCCTTAGCTATGGTTTGAATTAGCAGGTATTCCACTATTTGTTTGACAGCAGCGAGGTACAGGCTTGAAAGCAGCTAATTACGTGTCCTTGGGATTGGAGGATTTGTATATGCAATTAAATTGCCTTTTAGCTCAGAGTTAGCCCTCAGAGTTCAGCCTGTTTCCCGTAGTTTTGATTCCTAAATGGATATCCCTGACAAAGCTTATGTGCAGTTTTCTTAACCTAATCTATAGTTGGTTGCTCAGCATCATTGGGGAACAAAAGAGAAATTAATTGGTGTTCAAGCAGTGAATGTTTTAATTTTTGCAATTGTTAGTGCAGGATTCAAACAAGTCAGTGTAATTTTATTTATGAGCAAGTGGGGTTTTTTTAATTAAGTATTCTTTCAAAGAGGTAACAAACCTAGACATAAAGAGTTTGACTGTTTTTTCAATTATCTGAAGCTATTTTTTTTTATTTAAGAAAATGTGATCTTTAACAAATTTCATGTGTATTGAGAACTTTTTCCTGGAGTTTCAGTATATAATACTTTGTCTTGGGGAAGAAAACTATGGGATTAGACCAGTTGTTTTTACTATATAATCTCCGATTTTAAAAAGTTACAGCAAGTATGGTGGGTTTTCTTTAAACAAATAGCTGTTTTCTATTTAAATGAGGAGACATCTAATAATTTATTTCACTTCACTGTGAAATTTTAATAATTAAGTCAAGTGACCTGAGGAATAAGAGTCTTTTCTTAGTTAAATTATTTAACTCCATTCTCAAGTAAGGAAAAGATTTCCTGTGGAGTTCTTTTGTATTTGTGTTAAGCTGAAACTTCCTCTGGATTTTAGGTCCTTTCCTATTAAGCAAACAGTTGTGCTTGTTTCACTTGCATAGTTTTAGCATGAACCTCCCTTAATCTATGCATGGATGACTTGAACAGAAATATCACATGTGATAAATACCCCTTAAAGACTATGAGGAAGTCCTGCACAACCTGAAATCACAGATTCTTAGAATCGGCTTTTACAAGCTTCCAGGTGGAGTGAAGGAGGAAAGGATAAAATTATCTTCTTTTTTCCTGATTTATTTCTTTGTCTTGCCTAATAGGCCACATACATTTCTAAATCCATTTTCCAGATGTTAAGTTTAAAGAAAATTACACATTCAGAGTATTCTTCAGTGTTATAATTGATAGCAAGCATCATGAGTCATTTGTTGTTTACAAAGCACTGAGACATTTATTAATGCCACATTTTACTAATGATTTCAGAAAGGGTAAGTTAATAGGTCTGAGTTAAGGCCCATAGATACTATGTATAGATACTGTCAACTCATTTAGTGATTTGTAATGTTGAATTAAGTGTACTTGTGCGGTATTAAATGCCCTGATCTGGCTCTGATACAATATTCACACGCAAGCTTAATTTGGGAAGTTATGGGGAGGCTTAATCCTATTCACACATTTGTGATTGCTGCTTTTGCTGTGGAACATCATGCAGTCATGATTGGAGGATGTTCATTAAGCATATTTCATTAATATATAATGATCACCAAAAATACAGTGACCTTTGAGATAATTCACTTACATGTCTTGCTTCATTACTACATTCTCCACTTGTTTATTCTTCAGACATGAGAATGCATGAATTTCTGAGCTTCCCAATATCTCACAATGTATCATGTGTTTTATGATAACACATAAGGGATTTTATAAAGAATCTTCTGCTCTCTCTGCTTTAAAAAGAAATTACAGAAGGAGGGAATTAAGCTTGAAATAACTATTGTTAACTGTCCATCACAATTTCTTTATGAATTTAAATGTAAACATGTAAACATTTCTTACAGACAAGTAAATTAATGAGTCACAGAGTCACACAGATTGGAAAGGCCTACCATGGACCCAGCAGTGGCAGGTCCACCACTAAAACCATGTCCATCACCCATCAGTCCTTGTTGTATGAAATATTCCTGTTTAACTAGGCAGGTACATATATTCTTGTGTATATTTAAGGAAAAAAAGCCGAAATAAATACAAAAATGTTTTTTAAAAAATTTGACGAATATCTCTAATACTTAAAGTTATAAAATAACACTTCTGGTTTGATCCTTTCAATTTAAGTCATCTCAAAGAATGTGCAAAGCTGGTTCACTTTCCTTTGGCTTTCTTCGTACACAACATACAAAATGTAAGCTCTTCTGAAAACTTTGAGGTGAAGTTAATTTTGCTATCTGAAAATAATTTTATTATAATATTTAATTATTTTTATTTACTGCTGAAGATTAGCTGTGATGTATACGATTTAAAGAACAGAGTCTGTCAAGGAAGTGTTATATGTGCATAGTACATTTAGAATAAACATGCAGTTGTGATGGGAGTGTTTCTATCCATGAGCAATACTTAGTTTCTTCCTCTTAAAAATCAAATTATGATAAAATAAACCTGAAGGGAATATCATTCAATTTGCTGTTGTAATGGCCAGAGTTATAAAATGAAGCTTCCATTTTCATTTTCATGCCTTTTTGTGTTATACTTGCATGCACCCAAAGTAGTAAAATGTTTCAATCAGAAGACCACAAGGACTTTTTATATTTCCTCTACACCAACTATTTGAATCATTTCTGAACTATTGATCGATAATAGATCTCATTTTATGAAGTCTCCATTTTGACATTTCCTGATGGAGCAATTACCCTCCCAATGCTGCGATTCACCAGCTACTTCTAATGCCTTTGATTCAATTTATGTGGAATGGAAGGGCGGCTCTTTTGTTGCAGGATTTGTGTCTGTACCCGCAGTTTGTACTGATGAGCTGTGTGAGGAGCTTCAGCTCACAGAATCCTTTGAAATAATCCCTGGAAAATGTGTTTCCCTCTTTACATCAAGTGCTTTGGTGAGCAACCAGGTGGTGTTCAACTTATTTTTGTCTGAAGTAATCATAATCAAACTCTTCTAGAGGAGCAGTATCAAATCTTGTGGGTTTGGATTGGCCTTTAACCTGAATACAGTTATCTGGCCCCTTGGGTCTGGCCCAAGGCTGGTGACTAAGACAGTGACTCCACTTTTAGGGGAATAGTAACCTTTTCTCATCAGCAGTAACCAGAGATATTCCAGTAACAGCATTTTGTAGGAGGTTGTTTGGCTTTTTAAATGCAAATTTATCTGTGAGAAAGTCTGAATTTTCAGTAAATAATCATTAAAATTATGTTCCTTCTGTCTTTCCTTAAACTACTGATTCATACTCATCTTTGATAAGAGTCTGGGTATGAATCACACAATAAATGGCCAGCAAACTGCTGGGGGCTGTGACTGACTGAGAAGTGCTACCCTAGCCTAGAGTCTTCTCAAGCAAGAAGAGAATTTTCCATCCCAATCAAGGGGGAAGTGAAATACAAGTGAGTTGGTAAGTTGTATCCTTTGTAGAAGAAGACTGGAAAGCAAATACCATTTTAAGAAAAATCGGTTTCGTTCACAGTATTGGGCTACATCATATCTTTTCTAGGATTTTGTACCTTGTGATGGAAAATGTTGACTTTTTCTTTGTTTTCCAAAGTATTCTTGGATCAACTTGGTTATGTCTTCTCTCACAATAGCAGGTTTTAGTGCCTCAGAACAAAGCCTTATGGTATCTTTTTACTGCTGGTAGTAGTGTTTACCAGCTGCAAGTGATTTAGAAATCCGGAGCAGATATAAATTGTTTTGAATTTGAATTCTTTCCATCAGAAATTTTTATCTCTCAAGTCTATTCCTATGCTAATATATAATCTATCTACACAAATAATACGATTTTTTCTGTATGCCATAATTATTTAAGTTTCTATGTATGTTTTATGGTTGATGGAAAACTGGCGGAGTTGGATCTGGCATAGCAAGACCAGCTCAAATGGTTATCAGTTTGCATGTTTGACATTCTTGGCCTGTTAAGTGTTGTATTTTGCACTTAATGCTTTAAGATTAGCATGATAGATTAGCTTGCTTAGATGAACGTTTTTATAATTTATGCTCTTATTAACTGTTCTGTTGATCCTGGAAAATATGTCTTTTTTTTCCTTGATGGATGTCACATCACAGGAATAGAGCTTGTAAATCAAGTGCTGCTTTATGCAGTGGTGATATTGTCTATTCAGATGAAAAGAATCTATTTCAGATGAAAAGTACTGAGCTATATAGAACTAGCAGGAAATGCAGAACGTCCTTCTTCTGTCTTGTGATGTAAATTCACAGCCCCTGTCTCCTGACTGCAAGCTTTGTTACTGTGGTGTTATCCATAAACATGATTAAATTTCCTGAAGGTGAAATGAAGGAGCCTGGTAAAACCAGGAGACATCAGAGTTCCAGAGCTACCAATAGCTCACAAATCCTTCTGCTAAACACCAGGGTGGGTGAAAGTTGAGACAGGAGCAAGTCAGGCTGTACAAAAGATTACAAAGCTTCTCTTTTACTCGATTTAAAGGCTGTCTGTGATCACACACATCTGTGCTTTTATACATATGTGCATATAGTGTGTGGGACTTGGGATGCTATTTAGGATACTACATGCAACGACAGATTCTGAAGTATTTATACAGAGACATTATCCAAAATCTGTGTTTCTTTTTCAATCCAGATTCTGGACTATAATGTCCCTTGAAAAGCAGCTGGAGATGTGAAAGAATTTTGGACGATATTTCCTTCAGATTTTTCTCCTGGATACTCTGGATTCTTCAGTTTCTTCTTGTGCCAATGGTTTCTCTCATCAAGTCAAGTTATATAATCATAGCATGGAGACATATATATAATAACTGCATATATGCTTTTGTATAGTTTGGAAACCTAAAGGCTGTGTGTGGTAATTTAGTCACTAAATGGTCACTAAAATTTCAGCTCTCCTCCACTGAAAAAGGTCACCAAATCTTCTTTATAACCATCTGTATAAATAACTTAGTTCTGTATTAATTTTTCAGAGATAACCTTTGGCTTGTTTTGCACCTGCTCTGAGCTGGTTAAGAGTGAGGCAGATCCAATTTAGAACACATATGCAGCTGTATTAGCATGTTTTTGTACCTCAGACTGTAAGCTGAGGCTCTTAGCTTTGAACTTCAGCTGGCTCAGGCAAGTTGTGGCTCTAAGCATCAGCTGAATATGGAACACAAACACTGATAGCACAAATCCCCTGTGGGGCCTCGGATCATTCCGTACTCTTTTGAATGCCAAACACATAAAATTTTTATGTTCTTCAAATAATCATTTTTTCCCAGGCCTGATTCCAGCCTTCACCTCAAAGAGAATATTGCTCAATGCAAGTTAAATAGCAATTCAGAGGGTGGAATAGAGTAGGAAACATTGGTTGCTGTGGGGATCTTTTGAAACAGACTTAGTGAGTGATCGAGTAATTACTATTCTGCACTAATAATTACTGAGCTATTAATATGCTTAAAAAAAGACAACTCCACAGATTCCAGCTTCTTCAAGTGAAATCCTCTAGCATGTAGCTCATGGTTAGAAGATTGTGGTGGGAGTCTGTAGCTGCCCTTGTTATGTGCGTTAAATACCTTGTCATTACATGTCTAAAAATTGTCACTTACACCTGGAGAGGCTGCATTAGAAACTTATTAATACCCAGGCTAATTTTAATTATTCTCTCTCGTGTAGAAATAGATTTTAATTTAGATTAATAGGAGACCTCTCTGGAGTGTTTTCAAAATAGCCCAGGCAAGTAGTTTCTGTAGATATATATATATATGTATATATATGTATATAAGTTTAGCTGTGATTTTTTTTTTTTAAACTAAAATAGATTTTGATGCCAATATCTCCTTTAGACTGAGCAACTAAACATCACTTTTATGAGGTTAGGTCCTTAAAAGGAGCAGATAAATTCTCCAACAAGCACTGTGTGGGTAGATGTTTGTAAGCTGCTTTTCCTAATATCACCATGAGGTATTTTGTGGAAATGTGTAGTGTTGTTTTCTTTGCTTTCTCCATTCTCTTTGTCCTCCTCCTTTCCGTTCTCCTAAATAGTAATTAATGCTTAGGATCAGTGTGGTTGCTGCTGCCATGAAAATACATTGCAGGAAGAACAAAAGAATGACGTGCACTTTGAAAAGGAGCCAGATAGTCAAAAATTATTACAGCCTGCTTAATTACAGGCTTTTTCAGAGCAGCATGTTTAGTTTTGCATCACCTCAAAAACTAATAACTTCATGGCTTTTTAAAACCGAGATAGCAAAAAGAAGTTCGATGTCCATTATAAAAAGAACAGTGATTTGGTTTTTTTTTTTAGTGTAGTATGTGGAAAAGTTTAGACTGAAGAACAGCTTTAAATAAATCATTGAACAAAAAGAAACAAATATCAGCTAAAAATACAGAAAATGTGATTCACCATTTCCTCTCAGCTGGAGTTGTTTGTTGCAGACCAGGTCCCTGCTGCAGGCACAGTTGGTACCTTGGGTTTGGGGGGGGGGACAGCAGCGTTCACCTGTACCTGTGGTCCTCGGTCCTCACCACCGTGCTGGGCAAAGATTTCTTGTCATCCTCGGAGGTCTGTGCCAGGGTGGCTGCCCCCCATCCCTCTGGTGCTCAGGTTTAGGTAGGGTTTGCATCATTGCCATTGCTACCCAAGCAGTGCTGTCAGAGGGGTCTGCCAGGGCATCTCAGTTGATAGAATTTACAACAGCTTTCCCACCTTCCCTGCTTCTCAGGGGATGCTCAGCTGCCCTGTGACTTGTGCACAGAGTCTATCTGGAGTGTGACCAGCCAGAGCTCAGAGAGACCTTGCTCAGGCTTTCTGTTCCTTTTCTGGTCATGCCTGTGTTGGGAGCAGCTTCCATCCCTCCCCTACTGCCAGTGCCTCTCGGCTCACACTACATTGTCTCCGCAGAAACAACCTTTCCTTCAGACTTGGAGGTGGAGCAGGGTATGGCTTCTCATTTGTCTATCAGACACACTTCCTAAGTGCTTGGTTTTCATCCCACCCAAGAGACAGCCAGTACATGGATTAAACTTAGTGGGAGAATTGCTTTCCAGAAGTGCAGAAGAGGCAAAAAAAGGTGCAATTTTTCAAGTATAATAGTTCCGAGGTGGAGCTGTTCTGCTCCACCAGACTGGGAATTTTAACTGATGGTTGTTGAACTTGTCAAACCTGATCTCCTTGGGGTGGGCTCTTGGGCATTCATACAACACCCCTGGCTCTGAGTCCACCATCAAAGCCATGAGCTGACAATTTTTGTGTTTCTCTGATGGAGCAATGTCAGCCTGGTGATTCTGAACCCATATATACACATACTGTGAACACACAAACCCCAACGTGTCTGCATTTTATTTATCGTGGATTAGACAGAACTATCAACCTAAAAATTTCTTTAGAAATATCCTTGGGTTAATTTTTAAAATCAGTTGTTGATCTGGAACGTTCCTGTCCTTTTAACAAGGATTGTTCAGCCTTATCCTTATCTGAAGGTGGGTTTTAACAAGTTTTCTGTTTGTTAATACTGAACACCAAGGTAACATTCATCTTCTATTTAAATTTTTTTTTTTAAAAAGATTATCTGAGAGTTGATGGGATCTTTATTTAGATGTCTGTTTTAACTGAGGGATTTTCTCCTATTTAATATTAGCATCTGAAGAGCAATTTACTGAAAGTGTGAGTATGGAAGCAGCTCAATTTGAATGTAATCAATTCTCTCAAGGCTTTTTGGGGAAGTTTACTGTTAAGAAGGTTTCTAGGATAAAAGAAAGTATATAGACCTAAAGTTTCTGGTATTTATGATAAAGGATCAGAGGGGGGAAAAACCTAACTAAGTATCTCAGTGTTGCTCCTTAAACATCATGATGGAAAGAACACAATTGCAGCATTTGTCCTGTGTCTCTGATGCATTTTTTCAGTCTAAACATTGTTTCTAGTAGCTCTGCACTTTGTTATCTAGTTTTGTCAGCATTACACATGTTTTCATGAACTCTTGTACTGAATGTGCAAAATCTCTCATTTACCGTGAGTCTCCTTTAGGTGAATGTCATTACAGTAGTGTGGTTTCCTCCCAAATCTGCCCTAAACCAGGACAAGTAGTAAGGCACTTTCTCACTAGTTCTAAAATAGCAGGTTGATTTACATGCTTATTTTTATAATATTGAGAGGAAAAAGTAGTTAAATATCACTATTTTGTATGCAAGAAAGAAATATTTCCTATGCTTCACTGCTGTCATGTGAAAGTCCCTAAATTGCTTTTGGCGATAACTTAGAAATTGCTTAAGTGACAGAAGTGTTTTGAAAATAAACCTTGAAAGTGAGAATATGAAACCTGTAATTATCTAATGGAAGACTGAAATGGTTTTTAAAAGCAAGCTAAAAGGTAAACACTGGAGTTTCCGCAGTTATCAGACCTCTCCACATGCTGTGCCATATCTGTGTCATATGGATACATAGGACATGATTTTCCAGATGCCCATTAGTCACAGAATGTTCGGGTGAGGCACTGGGACCACAAAAACATGGAAAATACGTTTGCTCTGCAGGTAGTAGCATTTGTGGAGGCAGACAATTTCTTGAAGAATTTAGTAATTTCTTCCTGAATTTTTAATCTTTTTTTTTGCTTCTATATTTTTCACCTTATTGGGCTCCCCACTGTCTTTCTGCCAGGGACAGGGATGTGTATTTTGTGTGAGAGCCTGATGCCTTGGTGTACACAAGTGTTTTCACTGGGACTAAAAATCCACTGAATGCTTGGCCTTGCACAGGGACAAGCATTAGCTGCTGGTACACTTGTGTCAGACCTGTGTTTTTTTCAAGGGTTTGCCGATGGTAGAGTTTGATTAGGTTACAGAAGATCCAAGAGCTGCCAAACTTAAATGCTTCTTTGTTTTCTTGTGACTGTGACTCACTGCTATTGTCACTGCAAGAAATTATTTGCCTCTTTATTAGTGAGAAACATTTGTTACTCTGCACAAAGAACTTGTCACCTCTGAGAACTAGAATCCTTGGAAGACTTCAGCAAGAAAAGTAATTAAAAGTGGGAAAAGTTTGGCAGATACTGTTCTTGTTCATGTCTGCTGGAATTTGGGGTTTTTTTTAAGTCACTTATGTCACTCTTGGTTGTCATTGAGACTAGATGATGACTTCATCTCCCTGTTACTGCCATCTCAAAAAGCCTCCATCAATGTGAGAAAGCAAAATACCTGTCTTTGCTGCTGAGACATGAAGTTTGTGTTCACTGCTGTGGCAGTTCAGCCAATGTGCCTATTTCTGTGCTCGTGGATACATCATGACAACTTTAGGTCACAGTGCCTGTGTGGCTGCAGGGGATTGGCTCTTGCACACATGCCTGCATAGGAAATATTAGTGTCAGAAAACTGAGTAACTATTTTTTCAAACTGATTCATGGCTTTAAAAATGACTCTCTAATTAATCGTTTTCCTGAGGAAAACTGTAAGTATTTTTGGCCTGTGAAAACATTAATTTCTTTACTTCCAAAGGGAACTGCTTCAGCTGGAGTTTGGTGGCTATCAGTGGTTGTGGTGATGTAGTATTGCAACACCCAAAATAAAATGGGTATGAGACACAGAGGACATAAAGAACCTTGTTAATCTGTTTTGTTGTCCATCCAGGATAAGGCTGGAATTGCTTCCTGCCACTGCTCTGATGCCAGATGAATCCTTTCTTCTTACAGTTAACAGCCCTGACATGTGGCTTTCATGCTTCCTATGATAGGAAGGATCCCATTTGGTATTGAAGTTACTTTGGCAGCTTGAAAAACAGCTGAGAAGATTAGCTGTTCTTCCTCAAGGTATCCTGCCAGGGAAGCTGCATGGGACACTGATGGCAATGGCTGGAAGAGCAGCGTCTGATTTTGAAGTAACTTGAAGGATTTCAATGGGGTTTTTTTTTACTAAAATTGGACTTTTCTATTCTTTTTGGCTAAAATGAAAGTAGGAAGCCAAACAAACACATCTCAGAAGATACTTCATCTTGCAATTTTTGTGGCCTTAAATAATAGTTGCACTTAACTGGCATAAGCTGGTGTTGTTGCCAAGAGAAACAGTCCCACCTTCCCTGGCAGCCTGTTCACATTCCTATTGCCACCTCCACTGTGCCAGCGTGAAGGTATCTGCAGCTGAGCACTGACATGGGCTGACGAACTGACACAAGGTAACAGTAATTCAAGAGAAATTGCTGCATTTTTGTGTTTTGGTCTTTCCTTAGCTGAGTTAGCCGCTCTCATTTGCCACCTGGCTCTCCATGGGCTGGTGTGATGGAGGGAATGACACAGGGCAGGAGTAAAGGGCTGAGGAAACAGGATCTTTTCCATGGATGATGGTTGTGCTGGCCCAGGTGAGGGGAGAATAAAGAATTAGAGGTGTAGTTGCTGGTTTAACATGTGACCTTTGAAGTTTCATATTCTGCAGAACGGTGAAGGGTAGTAGTGACCCATGTGCAAACTGCTGTGGTGCAAGTGTTATTGTTTTTCCAGATATGAGTCATCAGCTCTCTAGGCTTTAATATCCCATTTCTGTGTTGGTGGTGTAGATCATCTCATTCTGCAGACACAGTGAAGCAACTCTGTTTAATAGAAGTCTTTTCCAATGGTTTTCCTCTGGTTTTATTTTGGTGTATAAATCTCCAAAAAATTACTGCGTTTAATGCTTCTTCAGAGGAATTGGTGTGCTAGTTTTAACTGCAAGTGTGTACAGAGGTCATCTATGGATGTGGAATTAGTCAAGCAAAGATTAATGCTATCTCAGTAGCTGTTTTCTCCTTGCTTAAAAAGAAAACAAAGTTAATTGCACGTGAGTGGGTGCAGAAAAGCAGAGAAAATTTTTCTGATAGGCCTCTCTATGTGTGTTGGATGGTGTTTGCTTCCTTGTGCAACTCTACTGATTCATCCAGTATTTTTTTATCGTGAAATGAATTTGTACAGGCACATAGCTATTTATCTATACAGTTTAGAAGCTTTAAAGATTCTTTTCTATCTGTTGTCCATTTGAATTAAGGATCCTTTTCACAAAAACTGTGTGGTCTTCAATATGCTGTGTCACAATTTACTTGTGTAGCTGAAGTAAGGACAAAATTGTTTTTTAACACATTTGGGATGAATGGAAGATGAAGCTTTACTGTCCTTATGACAGAAACTGGAGTTTTCTGTTATTTGCAGGAATAAGCCACTGCTGGTCAACTCTTAAAGCCTGTTTTAACCTCACTGCCCAGGTGAGAATCAGGGGCTCCTACAACTTCTACCGAGCACAAGCAGAGCATTTTGCAGTGCTCCACACACTGTGGAAACTTGGAAAGTTTGGAAGCTTGGAAACAGTGGTTTTTAATTTTATCAGGAAAAGAGAATGAAGTGGGGTTATGGGGGGGGTGGCTGGCTAAAGAGATGCTGATGGCCTCTTCACAGCCGTAATCCTCCCTGAAATGGAGGTAACTTCCGGTCCTGCCTCCTGCATTTGCACAGCTACTTAGACAATGTATTTTTGGAAACACTTAGGAGGATAAATGCAACAAAAATCAAAACATGCAATAATGCTGTTCTCAAGTTTTGGATCCTGTGAGTTTTATGGTCTTTTAATTAAAAATTTACTTCTAAAAATTTATCTTAATTGTGCTGGAAGAACATCTTTCACAGCAGATGTTCACTAAAATGAAAGTTGGACTTTCAACATCTCTGTTTCTAGTTGAGATGTCTTTGTTGTGAAAAGTTGTCATCAGTCTGAATAGATCATTTTTCGAGCCACCTGCTGTTCCTTTCCTCTTCTCTGCTCTTCCCCACTCATTTCCTTTTGAGGTTGATAATGAAAAGCATTAAACCTGAGGGTGGCCTCCTTTCTACCAAACATGCTTCTCACACTGTGCTCTCCTGCTAATGCTTATTTTATTAGCCCCCTTCTTATCCTGGCAGCAGAGGTAGTGACATAGCAGCCGGGGCACTTTTCCAAACCCTGAAATTTTACAAGCAGTACACAGTGGAAACATTTATAAATCTGTTCCAAGATACATATACACTGGGTGTATATATCCAAATGTAAATATTCAGATCTGTTTGTTGAATTTTCAATTCACTACCCAGTTAAAGTTTAATATTCAGGTGTCCATGGACAACATTTTGCTTTCTGTGGTCAAGATGACTGAAGGTTTTCTAGGGAGGAAGAGAGCTATTTTCTTATCTTGATGTTCCCTGAGACTTCTCTGGAATCCTGGAGCATCCACGTACTGGGTGTTGATAAGGAGAAAGCTGCCAGCTCCACCAGATCTGCACTGCTGACTCCTTGATGCTTAGTCATCTGTGTGAAGTGATGGGCTGCTGCAGATTTGAGAGTCTGATGTGGGTATTGGGCTCTCCATCAAATACTGAGACCAAAAGTTCACAGATTTGTAAATTTCTGGGTGTGAGTTTTAGTCTTAGGTATATTCTCATTCTTAAGACGTGGTGTGAGAAAAAGTTTTCCCCTCAAGTGTTGGGTAAATCCCTTAGATTTTAATAATCTGCTGAAAAACATCCTGTCAAATGACAGTGAATCTTCAAATGTAATGGTTCAATGATATTTCTTTTAATTATTAACACTATTTTTTCTTCTTTACTGTATCTGAAATGTGGTATCTGTAGTTCCAAGAGCAAGGGCACCTTGCAGAAGTTAGCGGATATGCCAAGTTTGTATTCCAGCCCTTCACTGTACGAAATTATTAAATGCAATTGCCTGAAAAAACGTTTGGTATCAGTGGAGCTAAAAGCATGAAAAGGTCCAAACTTGACCTTTGGGAAGGAAATATTACCCATGCTTGGTGAAGCACATCCACATTTTGCTTCCTCTTGACTGAATTGGTATCTGAGGGTTTACTTAAAAGAGAGCAAGTGCTCACGTGCATTCCTGAATCGTGGCCTCATCTCTTCCTCAGAAAGAGGACAGTGCTCCCTTCTTCCCTATGGACCTTTCTGACCATCACTGAAATGCCATACCTGACTCTGCAGGGGCAGTATTTGTCATTCCTGTCAGGCACAAAGGTAAATCTTGACAGTATTTTTTGAAGCATCCGTTTTCAGAAGAGGGGATACAGTGAGGACCAGAGACTGAGGTACACACTCTTTTCCAGACTTGGTGGTGTTACGAAGTGTGAAATTTATCTAGTCCTAGGCAGGATGTACTTTTTCTTATTCTTTTCTTAAAATTAGCCTTCTGTTATTGGTCATGTATTACTGCAAGTGCAGTAAGCTTTGGAAATTTTGATAAATGGTTTACAGGTGGAAATCACTAGCCATAGGAGGATCAGTGTGAGTATCCCCAATTCAGTATGAAACTCATTAAATAATTAAAATCTCTATCTGCATTATTGCCCCCTTACCTGAGTAATAAAAGTTGCAATTTCTTTTATATGATCTAGTCAAACAAGCAGAAGGGGACAGGGATTTGCAGAATTTACTGAATGGCAGTAGTTGCCACAGAAATAAGGAGATACTAAGATTTTAAGGAGCAACCAAGAAACAATTTCTGTTGAATTCATCTATGTATGAGTAGCATACAGTCATGGCAAGGCACCTGAGTATACCATGTTCTTAAATAACAATTCTCATCTATAACTTCAGTAGTTTGACACAAAGGAGTAAAGTAGTTTGGTTTTTATCAGATTAAATTCTCACCAGATAAATTCTCAGCTAATTTCCTTAGCTGGCTTTTGTTCTACCTGTTAGGCTGTGGTGCCCAACACTAAAATTGATGCCTCTGATGGGGGAATCAATCAAATCTTGAGAGTCTGCCATGCCCACCACAGCATCTTCCTTCAGTGAAGGAATGCTGGGACATCCTGTCCCTGACATCCTCTGATTTGTGACTGGTGAGATAGGAAGATCTAAAGGGATACATGATCTGAATAGTGGAAATACCCATTAAAACGAGCCCTCATGAGAGCAGCAGAGCAATACAAACCTGATTCTCTCTGGATTCACCTCGTCTTCGGAATTTCTGATGCCAAATGAGGCAATGGTTTCTTGGCTGTTTTTGAAGCCTTCATAACTATATTCTGGTGCCTGGTATGTGTGGTTCCAGCTGCAGCAATGTCTTTGGTGGACGTTTTACTCCTGTTTATGAACCCTGTTGGACCTTGATGTTTGGGGCTTTGCTGGCACAGCAGCTAAACCTGGCTGGTAAACCTCCTTTTTTTGTCTTTAATTCAAGCAAAAATTCCAGGCAGGAGCTGGTAAACTATGTAGGGAAAATTGGTCCCAGCCAGGACTGGTTGTCAGGGCTAACATAGCTGTTTTCAAAAGTTACAGCAAGTTTTGTTTTAATGTAAATTTTTTTTTAGAAGGGTTGAATTTTAGATAGACATTGCTTGGGGTCAGGCTGTCATAACAAAGAGTAGTGTGGTACTACACAGTGATAGGTAACAGGAGATACATCTACTGGAAACACTAACAAAACCATGCCTAATGGAACTAGAAACCACAATATTTTTTCATAATTCACCGGATCTTAAAGCTCATCTATTCAAAAGAAAAGCAAATTGTCACTTGTAAATAAGGTGAGTCTTCAAAGGTCTTTTCAGATTTTTGTCTTTTAATAGTTCCTAAACATAGCATCACATCATATACTTGAACAGAGCATTTGTGTTTCCACAGCAGTGCTTCAAACTTCAGTCTCTTGTGCTTTTTTGCAGTTTGTATGCTTTGGTCGGTGCCAGATCATTCTGATTTTTACTGATGCTGTTTCAAGGTGTTTTTTACCCAATTCTTCAGGGAATTTTTAATCTAATAAAAAGGCAGGCTAAATTATGCTTTGGCCTCTCTTAAAACTCCTGAGATTTTCTTTTGTTTTCCTCTCTTTCAGATGCTGAGTCATCATGTTTATGAAAATCGTACATCACTATCTGGAAATCATATAATTTATTTAGAATTGCTGACTGCCACACTTTATCTGCTAAGCAAGTACTAAACTGGTCTTGATCAATGTGCTTCAGTCAAGGGTGCTGGCAATTTACTGGCTCTGACCTTCCCTGCAAGTTTAAGAGCCTTAAATGACAGGAAAGGTCAATGACAATTACAGCATTTAAGAAACTCACGGAGAGTGAGGCAACTAAATAACTACAAGGATTTAGAGCAAGCTTGATTTGTTTCCTTTTTTAAATTTTTTAAAAATTTTTTTAGATTTTTTTTTTTTTTTTTAGTGTCCATATTATCACTTAGCAAAGATTCCTTCATTTATGATGAATGAATAAGGTAGATCTAGAAGCAGTGAGTTAAAATAAATAAAATCTGACTTCATGGTTCTAAAAATAGGCTTTTAGGCCATCTGGAAAATGTTAATAAAGAGTTAAAGAATGTTGTTAATAATTACTGGGTCATTCCAAAACTGTTACAAGATCCACATAACAGTAATACAGGTTGTTATACCAGTCCTTGTGTGTTGGACCAGCCTCATGAAATCTAATCCTGTTTTCTCAATCTCAAATTCTCCATTTTGGCCAGTGGGAGATGTTTAAAGATGCAGTACATGCACACATATCTATAAATATTCCTGCAATGTCTAATACTATTGGATGATTTTTGTTATCTGTATCTAATCTGAGGTGCTTTTAAAATCCTAATGACAGAGGGTGCCCTTTGTGTGGCCTGGACCTGCATTCTCAATGTTTTTCAAGTTGAAAGGCAGGCAAACTCCATTAATTATGTTGTCTCTTGAGGTACATGAGATGCTCCTAGAATTGAAAAGACTGTTGATTTTCAACATGAAGCAAAGTGACCCTGCTTTGCTCATTGGTGTGTATTGTTCTGGGGGATTCCTCAAGGACACAATGTGGACAAAAAAGTTAATGGGACAAAATTATTCCCAGTTTTTCACTGATACCTTCAAAGACACAAACTTTCCTGACTAAGCTGGTTTCATTTTAACCTTGTGATGTGGACACTTCCAAGCTACTTAATTCAATTCAGCATGACAGAAATAAAATTAAACCTTGTTTCAACAGCTGGAATAATATTATCTCAAGCCTTTTAATTAAAGATCACTTCCTACTTTTTCCTTCACTACCCTGCTTATCTGCAATGTGCTTCTTGGGTGTAAATATTGTATAGAACTGTCCATCATGCAGAATTTCAGTGTCTCTGGTCAGACTTTTGTTTAAAAATCATTTTTGTGTGTCCCAGGAGGAATTGGGAAATATATATGGAGTTGTATTTGGACACATTTGTACAAGATTTCCTGCTTAAAGTTGTTATTTTGCCATCAGCGTGTGTGAACTGGCATTAGCGCTCCCTGCCTTGAAGGGATAAACCAGGATGGTGGTTACTTTTGCCAAATCACTGGATGTTAACTAAAAATGCACATATTCATCAGAAGTCATGGGTTAATCACAGTCTGTGTGTGGGGCTACCACTGCCTGATGCAGTGGTATTTAATGCAGTTTTTAATGCAGTGGCATTTGGGTCTGTGGGGCATTATCTGTGCCCTGGGTTGGCCGCTGGTGTGGGCATTGTGTTGTCTCCAACCTTGCCCATGCTCCCCAGTGATGACAGACTGAGAAAGTAATTATCTGCCACTCTGGCTCCCAAAACAGAGCAGCATTTGCAGTCTGGTGTTCTCTAAGATGCTTTTGTTCACTTCATCAGCTGAATATTCATTTATGCATCAAATTGCACATTTGTTGAGAAAAATGAGGTCTGAAGCTTTTCAGTGCTTAGACTGAGATGCAGAAATGAATCATAGATCACTTGAAGAATTCTTTTAATGCCCTTATTGCAGTTGCTGAAAGAACATGTATTTAAGCAACCATCATCAGTGCTTTCTAGCATAGGCTGTGCTTACTGCAATGAAATTGTGAGCACCTGTCTGAAGGACACTTGTAAGAAAAAATTTTTAACATAATTTGAGATTCGTGCAAAAGGCTTCTCTTCTACTTTGTCCAGGTTTACAGTTGCAGTGGGACTTCCAAAAATGAGGAGTTTATGGGTTGGGTTTACATTTGTTTTTATGAACTGCAATGTGGGCATCACCTTCAATACGTCATGAGAAAGTGGTCTGATACCCCCCAGTTTTGTGTTTCAGGACTTGCTGCATCTACTCAGGCTTAGAGATCTAGAAATTACGTCATTTTCTCTATTTTTTCTGTGATACACTTTCCATTTTTCTCATAACAAATGAGAAATATTAACATTTGGTCTGGTTATCTGGGACTGCCGTTATTCTTCATGCATGTGTTTCATTTCACTAAGCTATGAACATTATTTAAATTAGCATAGAAATAATTTTAGTCGGGAAATAATTAACTATATAAATTATTAATTATAACTATAATTAACATATGCACACTGGAATAAGTGTGCATATGTATGAAGAATATGCTGTTACTGGGAGGACACGTTCTTTGTATGATGAATGCTCTGGGGTTTTTTTTAAAGGTATGATGAAGAGGCAGAAGAATTATTCTGCTCTTATTTGTTTCTCCCATTTGTAGCCCAAACGCATCTTTCTTTTACTAAATTCCTTGTAGTGAGGTTTAATAAATCAATTTCATGGAGGCAGAATACTACCCAGAAGATGCTGATTAATGCATGGAAATGAATACACTTCATGTGCTTTGGAAAGTTGTGCTGGGAAGAGGTGCAGAAGTGGAAGCGGGTCACACAGTTATCTGTGAATGTCAAAAACATCTCAGTGAACCAAGAAAGCCACGCAGAGCTTTGAACTCAATGATTTTATTCTAGTTGGAAATACCTGCAGGCAGCTGAAGAAAGGGGTGAGCCTGGCAAATTCTTGATGGACATCTTGTCTGGTACAACTGTGCCAAGATAGTTTTATCTCTAGCCTGTGAGGTTCAAAATCATCCAGGTGTTGTGTTTTTACAGGGATTTCATGTGGGGGAAAGAAATGAAAGCAGGAATGTACTGTACAAAGGAGGTTGTTTGCAGGAAATCAATAATGTGAGTGCATGCAAAGGACATCCCATTTAAGGAGAAAAAATGTAGGCAAGCATCATTAGTATATATTTGAAAAACAGAAAAGTTAATTTTTTTTAAAAATTGTATTTTTAATTATATTTCCTATGAGAAAGACACAACTTTATCCCAAAGTGATTTTCTTCCGTTCCATGCCAGTTTGTCTTTTGGCCTGCTGGCTGTGTTTAGCTTATTGGTATTTTAGGTTATTTAGTATTTTTGGACTTGGTGTTTATTGCCTTTTGTGTATACTTTAAATGTTAGTGAGGACATAGACATATTGGTAAAATTCAGGCTGAATCTTCCTTTGTTGCTCATATTCTGCCTTGAGTAGCTGCATTTTGCTTTTCTGTCTTGGAGGAAGATCATGTTTTTGGGAATGAAAATGAAGCAAAGCCAGCAGGTTTTTAAATGAGGTTGATTGGACTTAGATGAGAAAACTGATTTGGGAGCTATGGAGTGAAAAGATTTAACTTCTGTTGCCTTACGCTGTAAATCAGTAGCAAGACACAGAAAGACTGCAGCTGTATTGAAACCTCTTCATTTCTTGTAGCCACATGAAAGAAATCTTCCCCACTGAAAGCTTGTTGAATGATACTGAATCTGCTTCTCTGTTAAATGATGGCCCATTTCAAAAAACAGCATTCTAATTGACAATTTTTTTTGAGACAAATTATTTTAGCCTATTAATAATCACGAATTAGATAATGTTTTTCTGTACTCACCTTGAGTTGTAGTCATCAATTGTGTGTGGATTTGGTGTATCTCCTTCAGCTTTCTTCATTATAACCTTGCATCTCTTCCAAAGTCATCATTCTAATCTAGGGAAGTGGGACTTGCACAATTTAATTCACTCTGGTGGACTTTTCTGCTGCTTGCCTGCCTTTTCCAGCCTCCTTGCCCCAGTCCTCCTCACACCTTCTAAATCTATTTTATTTTATCTTTAAGCCTACTTTAGCCTTTAAGTCCCTGGTGAGCTCTGTGGTTAGTTCTTTTTGCCAACAAAAAATTTTCAGTAGGAGCCCCTTCTCTCTTAAACCTGCCAATGCATCTACCACATAAAAACAAGCAAAATATAAGTTAAAGGAAGCTCACATTTTACTGAGCTCCAGCAATTCCTACAATAAACCAAAAGCCAAAGGCAACTGGCTTCATTAGTGCTTCATGTGCTTTACTGAACAGACTCAAAGGGAAATGAACACCATACACAAGAATACTGTTCCAAATTCTCCAGAGTATTTTCTAACTTATATATTTTTCATGAGCTGTGTAAATTGGCCAGCATCTGTGAAGATGCTAAAAAATATTTTTGCTGTTGGAAAATTATAATATTCTCCTTCTGCAACCTGCGTTATTGCTTCTCCCTCTCTCCTACCCTGCTGAGCCTGCTTCCAGCTCTGCTTCCATCTGCTTGCAGGTTAGCACAGCTCAGATTCTCCAAAACTGCTAAAGTTTGTCATACATGGCAGTTTTTAGAAGCAAGATGTTATTAAGGGTCTAAAATGTTTTTTAGATACATTTATGTGTGCCTATTCCTTATACCAGAGCTGTTGCACAGCCACATAAAAAACATGCGTTTTTCCCTTGTGCCGAGGCCCTTGCATATTTATGGTTGTTCTTAGCTGTACTTGCTCTGTATGATTGAGCTCTTTCAGTTTAAACAATAAGTGTTTAGAAGGGAAATGTTCAGAGGCAGGCCACAGGCTTTCCTCTTGTGTAGCATGTGTGATGACACAGCAGCCGGTGTCAGTGGAACCCAGGCAGTGAAAGGAAATACACACCATGAGCTCCAGAGGGTATTGACTTAGGCAGCAGTGGTAATACCTAACAAATGCCTTTCCTGATCACAAGTTCATACGACTCTGGAGTTTTGGAGATCGGTGTGGTGTTTCTTTGCAAATGCAGAATAGATGTGACAAGTGCCTCTTTGTCCTAAGCTGAATTTTTATGAAGAAAGAAGCTGTGGCTTTTTTGTGGGAAGCCATAACGAATTCTTCATTTTATATTTTTAGATCACAAGGGGTAATTTACTCGCCTGTTTCTTATGGCTCTTGTCAGAATTCATGTTGCTTAATCTCCTTGCTCTTCTATGAAAACTCACCTTTGTAATTACCACAGGACAGGAGAGACTAATCTTAGCTCCTAGTAATTAGTGCTTTTTTAGTTCTTTGTGCTCCATGCATGGCCAACAAAGACCTAATATAGAATGTGCATATTTTATCTTCACAGTAAGCTAACAATCCAATAAATGAAAAAGCTTTTTTCTTCTTTCTCCATAATTCCTACCTGCCCTTTTTCCCCCCTCCCCCCCAATCATGTAAACCTGTGGATGTATTGTATTAGCTAATAACACTAAGAATCAATTTGACTGTGCTGCCGTAGCAGGAGTGAGAACAAGAAGTGGTAGCAGGGGTATTTCTGCCGGTGCTGAGCCCCAGGCTGACAAAATGTGTTTCCAGGGAGCAGTGTTTAATCTGCTGCCAGACCGTGGGCTGTGCTGAGCAGCTGCCAGTGCAGCAGAGGAAGCCTCCTCCAGGGACAGCGTGTGAAGAAGAGTGCATCCACATGGAATGCAGGTACAGCTTGGACTGCTGCTACTGACACCCCTCTCTCCCCCACAGCCTCAAATACATCAGTAGCCTTCTGGCTTTTCAGAAACGTGCATTTTAGAAACTCTTTCTACAGAAAGAATATATTCCTTCTATTATGCTATCATGTTAAGATGGTGGCAGCTCCCAGTTGAAGCCAGCAGTCTCACAGCTCATGATACCCAGGAGCTCACAGGAGTCTCTCATCTCTTCTGGCTGATGTTACTCAGTGATCAGAGACTGTATCAGCTTGATACAGTCAGCCTAGTAAGATGTGCTGCTGTTGGGGAATTCAGGGTGCTACAGAAGGGATATACATTGTTTATAGGCTCATAAACAAGTTCACTGCATCCTACAGGTAGAGCATGTAATGCAAATTCTTGAATTACATAGAATCACAGTTTGGGTTGAGAGGTACCTTAAAGATTATCCAGTTCCATACTCCCTGCCATGGGCAGGGACACCTTCCTTATACCAGGTTGCTCCAAGTCCTGACCAGCCTGGCCTTGAACACTTTCAGCTGTCTGGGCAAAGTACTGCCAGGGCCTCACCTACCTCACAGAGAAGAATTTCTTTCTAATATCTAATCTAAACTGGCCTTCTGTCAGTTTAAAGCCATCCCCCCTTGTTCTGTGCATGCCTTTGTCCGAAGCCCCTCTCTGGCTCTCTTGTAGCCCCTCTAAGTACTGGAAGGGGCTCTAAGGTCTCCCCAGACTCTTCCCCAAATTGGGCATCCTCAGCTCTCTCAGCCTGTCTCTGCAGCAGAGGAGCTCCAGCCCTCTGATCATCTTTGTGGCCCCCTCTGGATTAACTCCAAGAGGGTCCATGGCTTCTTATGCTGGGGGCCCCATATCAATAAAGTGGGAGCTTTTTAAGCCATATAAACCCTTCTTATTTTAAGCCCGTTCTGGGGAACTAAGCTGGGGAAAAGTAAACAGTCAGTTGATGCAATTGGGAATGCATTTAAAGTAGTATGATTATTGTGTTTTAATGCATGGTTTTTGAACCTTATAGAAAAGTTTGCTTCTGAAGATTGTTAGATGTAAATCTAAACCGTAAGTAGGTAGTTTTAAGAAAGATGTGCAAGACCCCAGCTCTAATCCCAGCAATGGATTTCTGCCATTCACAGGGAAGAATTCCTGCTGTGGTTTTCTGCGTTGCAGTTCAAAGCATGGAGGTCTGTGCTCTGAAGTGAAACGGATGGGGAAAGGGGTGAGCACTCCAGTAGAAACTCTGCTTAATTTTTGGATTTCACTTCCCTTTCCTCTACTGCTGTGAGCACCCAAAACCATCCCCATTGTTGTCAAGGGTTTCCATTTTCAGTGCCAGCAGAGGCTGAATTATTTCCGGGGGTGACTCCAGCAGTGCCTTTGGATTGTGCACAGAGGCAGCAGCCAGTGCAGAGTCACAGGGGCTGATAAGTCCCAGATAAGCCTTTGGATTTTACTTGCTAGTAGCCAAAGAACAGAAACCTCCTCTTTCCTTTCTCTTATCGTCTGCTCCATTTTGCGAGATGAAACAGGATCAAAAGCTGGAGTTTGTCAAGCTGCACCTTGACAGAGGTGTATGTATGGGATTGCCAGTTTGTGGAATGTCACAAGCCATCTCCTCCAGTAAAAATCCTTCTCAGCTGATGAGGAACTGAACTGAAAGATGATGAAAAGATTCAAGATAGGCACAGTCTACTGCTTCAGAACAGACAAGCCTGAATGACAAAAAAAGTTGCCTAACAAACTGCGTATTTTAGAGTAAAAGCAGATAAAACCTGCAAAGTTAGTAATTGCAAATACTCTGTCCCTCGCATGCATGAAGTACAGCAACACATTGCTAAATCCACTGGAACTGGGGAGAAGTCTTACTCTTTAGGGCAATGAATGTGAAATCTCAGAAAATCTTTTTTCTGGGATCTTGTTAGTTCTTCCGAGCCTCCCTCCTCCTGATGTGCTTTTCTTTTACTGGGAGGTATTGTGTTACTGATTCACCTTTGCTTCACCTTCGCTTCACCTTCTTTTGTGTATTTAAGCTACTTGCATAAGGAATTTAAATTTGTTTTGGATAATTCTGTTTCTCCTTTTTTTTCTGCTAGGTCATCTTTTCTCCCCTGCCTTCTTCCAGTACCTTTAGGACCCATTTACCAGTTTCAAATCCACCTGAAGGCAGAGCAGATGCGTCCAATCTCTAGAAATGGCTCAGTGAGGCTAATGAAAGTCACTGGCTGTCTGGAGGGAATGTGTTCAAACTGATCTTCTCCATGAGGGAAATGGAACCTCAGGCTGTGGTAAGGACCCTGGAAGTTGTTCAAGAACATACGGAAGAAATGCTGGATAATTTAAGGGAAATAAAGATACTGCCAGGGAGAGGGGTCTCAACAGAAGTAGTAAGGTAATAGAGAGGTGGTTTAAGTCTTCAGGGGATTGGAGAAAATGGGAAGTGAGGCAGTGAGAGTGATTACTGTGAATGTCCCTGAGAAGGACAAAGAGCAAGGAATGTTTATGATGGATGGAGGTGTGTGTGTGTATGGATGTAGGGCACAAATCCACAGGAGATCTTTTCTTGTTCCACTGTGGGCAGGGAAACTTTTTTTTCTGGTAGTACCCAATTAATTGTGGTTTGGTTTGATAAATGTTAATGTATTCCTGTGTTATAAAACTGCTGTGTTAGCATGTGTCTGGCTGCCATTTGTGGATTTGAAGCAACAGTTTTGCTGTGCAAGTAGGTCTGCTATTCAAACAATGGTGCGTGAACTCGTGCTGACTTTTCTCTTTAGGTTAGCTTGCAGCTTCATTCCTACAGGAGCATTATGTTGCAAATCAAGAAATCACTTCTCCCTCTAAGCAGTTTGCTACCACAGAGGAAAGAAGTCATTGCCCAAAGCTGGTTTTAGGATGTAAGATTTCTTTTTTCCCTGGAATTATTTCAGCTACTGCATCATCCTTGTAGGCTGTACAAATCCATTTTTACATGTTTTTGTGACAGTGGCTGCTTTAGCTGCTAAATATTGATGAAAGCATTTTGATATAAATATGAGCTGCCAGAGAATCTGTATTAAGGTGCCTTTCAACCCAAACAATTCTGTAATTCTGTGATCAAAGTCAAGGTGGCTCTGCTCAGTCAGTTTATATCTACAGAATAATTGTGCTGCTGTATGTATTTCTAGAATGTGCTAAGACTTTACATATGTTTCATGGCCCAGTAAAAAAAGCCTTGTTTGGTGAAGACTTAAATAATTTAATTTGCAGATTTCATAAATGTTTATTAACATTATTGCTTTGCAACTTCTTTCTTTGACTAAGAATAACTAAAAATAGGGCAAATAGGGCTTGAAGATTTCAAGCTGCAAGTCATTAAGGAGTTAATTCACGTAATTGATGAGCAAATGGGTAAAGCATACATCTGACAAGAAATACATGCATAGAAATTGTAGCTGCCTACAAAGAACCATGAAACAGAGCTGAGTGAGCAACCAAATTGGAAATATATTCAGTGTTGCTTCAATTATTTTTTCAAGCATCCGAGATCACTAAGGGTATAAACTAGAGATTACAGCATTACATCAGCATTAATAGAATGCCCTTCACTTTATATTTAAAAGCAGCTATCATATGGTTACTTCTGAGTCCTGCTGTGACTCTGGTTTTGATGGAGCATATGTTTCTGCTTCTTATCTTCTTTGGTTGAAGTGTGCAGCAAATCGAGCTGGTTTCCTAGCAGCTGGGTCTCTACCCTTGGTATCTCAGCAGGGCAGCCTGCCCAGGGGTCATTGTATCACTTGATGGGAACTTATTAGCTCTGTGCAGTTTACTTTGGTGTGAGCACTCTTCTGAGTATCTGAAAATTCCTACGTCAGGGGAAGAGACTGCAGAGATGGTTTTTTTGCTTGGATACATTGCTCTGTTTCTCAGTTCTTGTGCGCCTCATATGTCTTCCCATTTAGTGACACCTTTCTCCAGCTTGTTCTGACCAAGGGATAGGTGAACCAGCTTGTTTCAGAGTTTGTTTTCACTGCTCCAAGCATCAATTAGTAGTGAAATAAGAGCATGGTCGTAGTAGTAGGATAACAGCACTTTCACACAGTGACCTCCGGGACATGAGGAATTGTCTCCTAAATGCTTCAACCATAAACTCAGAGAGATGGAATCACTGTTCTCCATCATGGCAGCATGTTCTGCAGTAAGGAAATCACCTGCTTAGCCTGTGCTGCTGGAGCAGTTAGTCTGGAGTGCACTGCTGAGGCCCTGAGTAAGGCAGAACAACAACAGAAACGCCTCTGCCAAACCCAGCCTCAAAGAGCAGGGTTACAGAGCTGGAGCTTTATTTTACAAATGAAAATGAAGAGCCCTGTAGTTAAATTTCTGCATTTGAAGTAGTATTGGATGTGAAAGCTTGTGCAGATGAGTTCAGGAGGAGTCCGACTTACTGTCAGATTTAATTTCTCAGTCAAAGGATGTTTCTCTATTCATGTAGTGTGGATCAGAGTGGCTGCCACCCGGGGGGCCACTCCACACCAGCCTGGGTATTGATGGCAGTGGGAGGGAGGGCTGTGCAGGAATGCTCTGGCTCAGCACGCGATGTGGGATGGTGCCAGCCACCATCATGGGGGGAGCCTCTCAGGAACAACATGGTAAAAATGGAGGAACTTGAGTGTAAATACCTGAAAGTTACACTGCAGGACATAAAAAGTGTGAGTGCTTGTGGATGATGCTTTGAGTCACGCTTTGTGGCAAACACCAGCAGAGATGGTTGGTTCCAAGGCAAATGGGATCACGGGCTTTTCAGCACATCCTGAGTCACTGTTCCTCAGTGTCTCCGCTCCTTGTCCGTAGAACAGGGACATGTACCTTGCTTTTCCAGCCCTTTTCCCTTGTGTCTGCCCATATTGCATGCTGATTGTGGCTTATGGTGTCTCTTACCAGGTGTACAAATCCTACCTGATCTCCAGGAATAGTGATAAAAGGACTAATCAAAGCCATACAGTTGAAGCTGTGGTCATGTGGATTATCATAGGACAGTCTGTTTTCTATGGAGAAGTCATTTCAGTGAAAACAAGCGAACAAATCCCTGCAAAAATATGATGTTCAAGAATGTAAATGTGGTTATTTATCAATTTTGTTTCTTTTTCAGCAGACCTCACAGAGAGTTCCCAAAAGCTGTCGACATAAATTTAGTTATGGACCAGCAGCCAACTCCCAATTCCCCCAAACCATAGAATAAATTAATTCTCTTTCAGCCCTTCCTAGAAAACAGTAAGGTGGTAAACAGAAGGAAGCTGGATCCCATTTGCTACTCTGTGGGGTTTTATTTGGCTGGTTTTGTTCTTTTTTACAAAAAAAGATACATCCTAGCTGTATGTAATAACAAGTTTAAAAAAGAAAAAAGGAATTATCCCCAGTGTACTTCAATCAGATACAAGACCAGGGATTAAGAAGAGCTTTAGTCTCAGCTCATTAATTGTGCAGGCTAAGGATGTACAAGCAGTGTTTTTTTGTATCTTACCTTCCCTGTGCTGTGGAGTGAAAGAGCCCCAAGCTACTGTATGTAGTTAGTATTGCAGACATTCCTTCATGTTTGTAAGATACAGAGAAATCTTGGGCAAATTGTGCCTCAGAAATGCCAAGTATCGTAGAATATTTCAATGAAAAATTCAATTCATCAAAACCATTCTTGTGGTTTGGAAGGTGATGGCCTTGATTATAAAGAGAGATGGATACAGTGTTCACAGAGTGCAGGTTACTAAACTATGTCAGTCCTTTGTTTCTTGCCAAGAATTGAGAACTAAACATGAGTGTAAAATTAGAAATTTAAAAATTAGAAATCCATTAATTAATCAGAAGCGATAAAATATATAGCAAGTGTATTGCAGAGTGCAGATCGTTCAGGTGAATGCAACAAAGGTGCTGCCCACTTTCTGGTTTTCCTCCTGAGGATGTCGGGAGGAGCCCGGTGCCAGGCTGGTCCTGCCCCAGCACCTGTGGGGCAGGAGTCCATGTTGGACTCTGGCTCTGTGCCATCTCCCTGCTCCCTTCTGGTTCCAGTAATTCTCCTTCCCTTTTCACAGCAGAAAAAGCAGCTCAGTGCAATAAACCTCATCCCCATCCCCACAAGGCAGTGGCCCCTGGTGACCTGCCCTCCCTGGAGCTGCAGCAGAGGAGCTGGATGCCTGTGCTGCTGAGGTGTGGGAGGAAGAGGCAGCCTGACCCAGAGAAGGAGGTTAATGCATCTTTCCCAGGGACGAGCTGAGGTGGTTGGAGTGCTCCAGGTGTCACCCTGCCTGCAGCTGCCCCTGCTGTCTCTTACCCTCTGCTTTTACCGTGAAGAATCATGTTCTGCTGCAAACCAGCATGTAGTTAGTTAATCTATAAAAGGGAGAAAATGATCTTTGTAATATAAAATGTAGAGTAATAAAACAGTAAATACTGTACACAGAAAAAATAGATGTATTAATGTATTAATATTAATAATGTATTCCTGTGTAGCATTAATAATTTTCTTTAATTACTAACCTGTTTTGTGACCAGTCAGGAAAATCAAATATCTGATCTCTCTCACAGCCAAGTAACGAGCTACCTAATTATTAATTGCAGGAAAATTTCGATGGGCCACATTCAAAAATTATTTTGCCTTTTGCAAGTCGCAGTGTGAGTGGGCTTTGATTACCATGAGCATGTTAATCCTAGCAGTCCTACCAAATTCTCTGGAAAGCATTAGCCTTTCCCTGAGAATGGGCTTTTACTTGTAAGCTCTCTGGGAGTTGTCGTGCAGCCTGTTGGCTGGAGCTGTCAGGATGCCCCGGTTTACTTGGGCATCAATTGGCTCTATCCAGGCACCATCTGCTTGGAACCTGCTGCTGCAAGGGGAGGTTTGCACTTGAAATGGTGCTAGATCAGATCAACACATTGCTGTGCATCTTGATTGTTAAGTTATTGGGAATCAGAAGGAAAAGTAGCAGGATATTTTATTTTCGGGTATAAATTTGAGGGTAGATTAACACTTGATTAATAATCTGGAAAAAAATAAAGTGTGTATGGGTTAAAATGCTGTACCACTTTTTCTCAGCACACAAAAATATTTATTTTTTATAATATGCTATAATAATTAACAAGAATATATCTGAGATTTAAAGACTGTCTTCTAGGCTATGCTGACTTATGTGAATTAGCCAAAAGCAGTGAGATGAATTGTGCAGCTAACCCAGTTAATCTTCTTTAATTTTTTGCTGCAGTGGTTTAAAATAAAACCCCCCAAACTTTCCCACGATCTTAAAGAAAAATGTTCCCACATCAGGGACTTCAGAAGGAAAACTCTTATTGTAAGCTCACAGCGGGACATCAACTCCCAGCAAGCCAGGAGGATATGGGCAAATTGACCAAATGTCCTTGCTTCTCCAATCAGCCAGTATTTGAAGGGTATTATCCTTGCTAAACTTGTCATCCACTTTAAATGGAAGTTGGACTGCAAATGTACATACTCTGCTTAGCGTGACTTTTGAAGAGTTGCCTCTGCAGTTTAGAGGCTGGATTTAATTCTTAAAGACCTAAATTTGCTGCACCTTTATTTAATATCTGTTTATTTGCTTTGCCATTTTCTGCTTTATAGTCTAGACAGTGTGTAAGGAAACTACTTACGAATAAGTAAAGTAAAAAAGGAACATCTTGGAGGGAAAAAAAAATGCTCAAAAGCTGAATATCAAATCAGATTCAAGAATCTTCTTTCATGAAGTAATTAGAAAATAACTACTGGTACTGTACTTTGAGGAGCAGAAATAAGCATTTTGACATGGAGTAGAAAGGGTGATGTGATGGAATATTTAGTGAAATTGTGGGTCATCCTCTCTAGCCAGTACATTCCACATAATTAAAGCTTGAATTGTGAAAACTTCTGCTTGTTGTCGCTGTCAGTTGCCTATTTGATTCCTCTATTTTGTCCTATTATAGTAATTTCAAAGCTGGATAAGCCCAAGTATTTTTTATTCTCATAAATACCGTTGCTTCCTCATCCAGAGACTTCATTACCTAAATCTCCTTCAACCATTAAATAGGAACTGCAGCCTTCAACAGGCTTAGCCAAGTCAACTGACACAGCATGGGAGGCACACTTCCTCCCTTTTTAATATGTATATAATAAATCTGTCTCTACATGTGTAAATATATACGTCATGTACATGATGTGAGTGGAGGACGAACATGTGGTGTGTATGTGTCTGTGTGTGTGCAGACTGCTGACCCTTTGATGTAGCTGCTGTAACAAACCAGGAGATTATTTCTTCATTGTCTTTTATTTTACCAATCTGTAGACATTTCCCTGAAACACAGGTGGAATATAGGTGGAGATGTATTCCAAAAAGCAAACCCAGACACACCAGCCGGCTGTCAGTGCAGGGGTGGCAATGGTGGTGGTGGCTCCTTATGGCTCATTTTGCATCTCCAGACTCTCTGCTCCACTTGTCTCCTAGAAAAACACATACATATTTGATAGGTTTACATCAGGGATTCATCCTTTCTGTTTCGGTTGTCTGAAAGGCTGGAAGCTGGGGATTTCCACCAGTGGCAGATCTTCCCACCTAACTGTGCATCACAGATCAGCAGTTCAGCTCATCAGGGTGGTATTATGATTTAAAACTGTGGCCTTATGAACCAGAAAGACTCCTACATCTGAACCAGAGGTGATTTAGTAAATTACACAGTATACAGTGCTCCTCACTTTCAAAGTAAAAATGAAATTCTCTGAAAGAACTGACTTAAAATGAGCTGAAGAATTTTAGCTGTTTAATTACTCAGCTTCATACCTAAAACCGTGTCACTCTGGCTTTTGAATGTGTTGCCTTTAGCAAGCTGAACAGGGTGAAAGCCCAAAGCTTTCAGAGACTGCTATAAGTGGAGCAAGTGGTTAACTCTTCACCTTAAGATATAAAGGGAACAGTATCTCAGCTTGGAATAGAGACAGTGATATTTTGCCTTCCTGCAGGTTTGATTTCTCCTACTTTATGTTCCATGTCATGAAATCCTCAAGGAAGACATGGGTTGTTACACAGCTCTTGGACTTCACTCTGGAAATAGTCCTTTATCGCTCTGGGAATTTCCAAGAGCAAATGGAAAGCTAAGAAAGGGGAAAGAAAAGCAGACAATTGCAAGAATTTCTTCTCTAAAATCTGATGTGTCAGTTCCATAGGACTAACGTACCAGTAGAATGTCTTTGCCTATTCTTTCTAAACAGAAAGTAAAATAAATGTTAAAAACATGAGGATTTCCTCCCTGGTGGGATGTAACATAGTCTCCTACTGAAAGATCTCTGATAACCTCATGTGTTAGTGAGTTTTTTTTGTCACTCTTTGTACATGAGCTAACTCATAATTTGGATGTTTTCAAACAGAAGCCTGACTAAAATCAGTCCTGGCACAAATTACTACCTGGACTCTGTGTATCAAGAGATGAGCTTTCCTTGAAACCTAGCTCTGGCAAGGTTGTCTCTGGTGATTTGGATGATCATAATGATCTTAATCTCCAGTATATTTCAATATTTTAAAGGAAGAGGTTCTTCTTCATAATTTTCAAATTTTTGGATTTCTACAGATGAGAAGTAATAAGGGACGGAAAGAAATGAAGAGGAAATGCTTGAAGAATGTCCAAGAAGAATAGCTTTTGAGAAACAATCTCTTAATATTTGCAAGTGTCTCAGCAACAGACATGGGATGTTAATTTTCTTCTCTGGGATTTGGGAATTGGCACTTTGTGGAGATTTTGAAAGATAATCTAAACTGACTGAAGCTTGGTCCCACGTATTGGATGTGATAAATTCCCAAAGCAGCTAAAGGGGAAGTCCAGTTTTGAAAATGTACTAACAGTGAACAAAGGAATCATCTCTAAGTGCCTCACAATGTGTGTTTTTCTTCTCTTTAGGGAGGAAGAATGCAGTGCTACTCTGGGAATTGCATCAGACATGACACCTATAATGAGGGCTTTTGCCCATTATTTTAATCTGATTTAAAAGGAAGAGAAGGAAAAGAAAAAAGTCAATATCATATATGCAGTATTTTTCATATCTCCTGCTGTAAACTCAGCCCTGAGGCTGAATACAGTGTGTGTTGAAGGCAGTGCTGAGGAGCTGGACTTCCCACCTTGTTATACGCCAGCTCTGCTGCTGCAGTGGTCTGTCAGTCTGCCTCATTTGCGTGAGGACAGTGTCAAGCAGATGCCACAGCGCGGGTCACTAATTTTTTACTTTCTCATTGTCTGAGGAAGGCAGATGCATTTCAGATTGTGAATGACCATTTCCAGACCTCTATCAATATCTGTTAATAAAAGTAGTGATATTTTTATGTGAAACCAATGGCTCCCTAAAGCAACAGACAATAGGAGCTATTTACTGTGGTGTGTCTGACACGTTAACTGTATAGAGCCATGTGAAAATACAGCTCAAGGGCAGTGCTGGAGTCCTACTGACCTAGAAATTGTAGCAGCTATGCTGTGACAAAGTCAGAAAGTACAGCACTGCACAGCAAAGGGCTCTGGAGTTTTAAAATAAAAAGTAATTGAAACAGACTTGCCCTCTGATGACCTGGCTCACCATGTTTTTAGGGGTCCCTGTTGCTACATGAGGTAACACTTCCAGCCTCTGACTCTGGAGATGGAGAGAGGGAAGTTTGCAGCTGACACGTCATCTCTGCTCTCTAGGAAACATCTTCAGTAGCTCTGCTGTTCATTCCAGTGGCAAAGGGACATATTAATTGGGTGACAAAATTTCACACTTGGTGCTGGTCAAAACAGGCTCAGTGTAATACAATTACTGCCATTCAGGCAGTCTTAAGGACTTGGTGAAGGTACTGAATTCAGCTGTTGCATGTGCTGGCTGAAAGGTGCAGGCGGACACCCCAGCCTGCTTGTGTGAACTGCAGAGGAGGAGAGGAAGGGGTGGCATTGTGAACTCCCAAGGGAGAAGGGGATTAGTGTCTGTTTGCCTGGTATTTTTCTCTCCTACAGGATGGGTGGTGATTTCCTCATATTCTGTGACACCAACAATAAAATCCACAAGGAAAAGAAAAAAATCTGCTAATCCAGATAATTATTTCTGAAAAAATTCAGCACTGTGGGCTTGTTAGGATGCTTTGGAGAGAATGCAGTCCCTCAGACTGTTTTCTTAACCAGGTCTATATAGCTACTACATGGCTGTTATTACAGCCATAGCTGTTGCATTTATGGTCTCTAAACAAACACCAGAAACATGCAGTACAGTGTGGAAAATGAGTTTGTAACATGAAGCAGATTTTGAAAAATATCAGTTTAAGAAGAGCTTGATCTTTGGAATAAGACTTGAAAAGATACTTTCCAGGTAAAGTGTTGACAGTGGGTGGCCTGCTGAGAAATTAAAGTTGCCTACCTAGCCAGGGATGAACAACATTGGAGAGAATTACTGTGGGAGGCACTCTCACTGTCACAGTGCTTAAGCAGCTGAACAGCAAATGCAAGCTGCTCAATTACAAAGCTCTTAGTGCAGTGCTGAGTCTTGAGTTGGGTTTTGTAGCTGGTCATTTACAGTTGGCAAAATTATGCTCACTCCTCTAAAAAAAAACTCTGAATCTCTAAGAGACAGTGCTATACTTTAAGAAGTATAAGAATGATGAGTGGCTGAGGCACTATCTTGTTTTCAACATTTCTTGCATGAACATGGGAGTTGCAACCTAGTAAAATTTGTATTTCTTTTGGATAATCTTTCATTTTTTTAAAAAAACAAAGTAACCTTACTTAGATCCATGTAACCTGGATACATGATCCCTCCAAACCCTCTGGATGACATCCCAGAACATTTTATCTTTTACTATTGCAAGAAAATACTCTCATTTCCTTCAATGAAGATCATACTTGTACTGCAACAGTTTGGGAGTATTTATTTGATGGAGCCTGTGTTTACATGAGAGACCTTTGTTAATTTTACCTGTAAAAGTGAGCTGCTTCTGCTGAATGCATAATGCTTTCACTTGGAAAAAAAAAAAAAAAAGCACCGGGATCCAGGGGTAACACTTGGTTTATAAAGGCAGGGCATTCCCTCTAAGCATCTCAGGTGCCAAAAGTGGCTGTCAGGATCCACACATTCTGGGATAGTTTTCAGGATAAAATTAGCTTCCCTGTTTCTGTGCATTCACAATGAGCTCCAGTGACAAATAGCTCCCTTTGACATTTAAGCAGGATTGTTGTCCTTAATAGTTTGATTCTTGGCTGAGAGCAAATAACTCAGTGTGCTGCCATGGGGGTCTGTTGCTTCTAGAATGTGTGGATTTAAACTAAATCAAAAAAATTAGAGGAATCAGTTAATATTCAAAATTATTGTGTCAGTCTGTTCACTGTAGACTGATGAAAGCACAGCCTTGACAGCCTTAGGTCTGAGTTTGAAAACTTGAAAATGTTCCTGGGGAGGAAATTGTTATTGCTAGAGGCTTTTAAAATGTATCTCTACTGCTTGTGGGTCAACTCCATCCTCTGAAGTCCCAGGATTCAACACTGAGCTGAAAAAACCCAGCTTGCATACGATCTCGGGTTTGCTGAAAGGAAGTGCTGTAGCTCTCTGGCAGTTGTATTTTATAAATACTGGGGTCAACCGTAGGCAAACACGCTGTAAAATATATGGCAAAGATTTAGAGATTTCCTGGCAATAATTTTGACATGTCCTGTTTTATTAGTCTTCATGAGATTTTTTCTCGAGAGGTTGCTTCATTCATGCAGTGTTAGTTTTCCATGGACACAGACTTAATTACGCAAGGGGAGTCTAGCAAAGTTGGATGCAACTTGCTCTTAGGAATTAGTTTTCCTCTGAAATCCCTTTATAATCCTGTTTTCCTGCTCCAAGGCTTTACATACTCCATTTACTTTGTGTACAAAGACTTACTGATGTGAATGGTTAAGAGAATCAGTAGGTTTTATCTTACTTTCATTTCATGTTCATCAAGACCTGGGAGTTCAGCAAAAATATGGTTGCTGGTTTGGATTTATTTGAAATAGGAATAAACTACTCAGCTTCAGAGAAGGAAGAAACAGTATTTTGCCCTTTCAGTGGTATTAATACTGATTCAGATGATTGTTTCTTGAGGGAAGTGGTGATTGTCACCTTAGACTTTGGAGACTATTCTTGATGTGTGTTTAAATGGCTGATGAGACCCTGCAACTTAAATGAAACTGAAGCATTGCATGAGACAGTGTCTGCAATGGGAGCTACTTAATCCACTAAGCAAAAACTACTTTGGGATTTAGGGGGCGAGATGTTAATTCAGAAGCCAGGTTTTCCTTGCTCATCATCACTTGTGGGAGTTCAGGTCCCCATGTCCATCTGTCTCATCTTCAGATTTAGAAACATGGAGTATCCTGATTGGAAGGGACATACAGAGATCGAGTCCAGCTTGTGGAACATGGTCTGTTTTTTTGGTCACAGTGCCACAGAATATTCTCAGTTGGAAGGGACTTACAAGGATTGTGGATTTGTGCTTGTGCAGGCTATGTTTGTACTGATAAATGAGTGAACTTAGCCAATTGTTAACCAAGTCTCGGGGCAGTTCATCTCTCTGCTGTGCAGCAACATCAACCAAGGGCCAGTTTTCCTTGGCTCCTTTCATCCTGCTCTATCCTCTAGCACTACCTCAACGCGTCTTGAAGCCTTGGGCACCCCTTGATGCCCTGTAATGCCACAACCCAGGCCACAAAACACATATCCCAATATTTCTTGCCATAAAACTTCTCAGCTGTGATGCAGTCATTGCTGTATTTCAGGCACTTAACAGCCAGCAAACGATTCCTGCCCCTGTTTTATTTAGCTGTAGTCAAGGAGACTAGAAAGACTGGGATGTGATTCATGAGCAGAGATAAAGCTGGCAGGGTCTGGTTTTCCCTTGTCCCTAGGGAAACCAAAAGCAGCTTTAAGTGAATGGGCAATTTCTGCTCAAGATGGAAGTTCATTGGTACTTAAAAATGCAGCATTGCAGGGACTGGGTACTGCCCCTCCATCCTGGGTTGCAGTCAGGGCTTCCCCGTGGCCCTTTGCAGAGCAGCCATTGTCACAGCTTCTCCCAGGTTGCGATCTGTCATGAGAGGCTCACACAGTTTTGGGCTGTTGGCAGTGATTCTACAAGCAGCCCACGACAAGCTGGGATTGGAAGAGCTCAAAATAGAAGTAGGAGCTGATTGCTTTCAGCCTGTGCAAGCAATGTCAGGGAAATCTCACCTCTATTTCCTTGCCTAGTGTCAGTGTGCTTTCTTGCCAGCTGCCTAGGAATTCCTGGGAGTAAGGACTGAACTTGGCAGAGGGTCCCCAAATCCTCACTGTCCTTTCTCCATTGTGTCAGACTCTGAAACAAGAATGTTGCACTTTCTGTTTGTGTGGAGCATCATTTTTAATTCTGGTAACACAGAAGATATTCTGGTTGGGTCAGTCTATTGTTTTGAGGGAATGAAAGCCTCTTCTACCCTTTCCTTCCTCCTGCAGGTTAGGAAAAGCATCAAACAAACTGCTTGAGGTGAGCCAGGCCCTAAGAAGGAAAAGGTCCTTGCTGATAGCAGACATTTGAGCAGGTCCCTGGGCTGAGATGAGCTGGGTTAGTAAGCCTGACTTGGTATCTGTAGGCTGCCTGTCTTGTCAGCAGGCTGCTGGTGGCTGTTCATCATTCCATGCTTTGATGTGCAGGGCAGGGCTGGATGCTTTTCCCTCCTGCAGCCTGACAGTAAGTCTGGGGCATTGTGTGAAAATGAAAGCATGTGCTGCCTGTTGGCCCAGACGCTGCCAAATGAGTCAGAGGGTTTGCTGGGCTACTGACTGACTAGTGCGTGCTCCTCAGATGGTTCCAGTTTGATTTCTGCCCAAATAGCCTTCCTGAATAATTGTTTACTTTTGAATTAGAGGAACAGACTTCAGTATCCAAAAGTAATAGAGAGAAGTAGGGTTTCTGGGGATTAAACAAGCGTGTGCAGTCAAGTGCATTTTCCTTCCTAGTAGCATTTTTAATTAGGCTATAATTGGGAAATTTAATGCTTGTGAGGGTTACCAGGCTTGGAATCTCAAGACTGGATTGAAACATGCAGCATGAACAGCATCAGTGTTCTCTTCACATTCACTGACCTTGCTGTAGAGCCTAGGACTTATTGTTGGGTGCTCTTCACTTCTTGCCCTTTTATCTGTATTTATTGTGAGGTCCACAGTCTTGCATTAAGAACTGAGTTTATCTTGAAGAAACAATCAGTAGCTGTATAGAATATTGTTCTGTTTTCTCCTTTAAAACTCCTGTTGTTTATTTTGTGAGAGTGGAAATTGTAACTTCACTGTGGGAATTTTTCTTCAGTAGAATCAAGTCATCTGGTTTCTTACATATTCATAATTGCCTTTTTGGTATAGCAATACTGTGGTAATTTAATTTTTTTAAACATGGACGAAGAAGTCTGATAGCTACTTTTTTTATGAAGAAATCAGACCTCATTTCCAGTTCCAGGGTAGTAATTTCCTCAGATATCTTACTGCTGCATAACTTAAGGAACTTTCCTTAATTCTGGATGGAATCACTTTTAATGAGAAATGAATTCACCTTTCTTTAAACCTTTGCAGTATAGACATAGGCAGTTGGACGGACTGCCTTAGGGCTCCTTTTACAGCTAAAGAACAGAAATAAGCATTTTTCGGATGTGATTCTGAACTATTTTAGGTACACACTGTTGGATGATCTCAGTGTGCTGTAGCAGTGCTATTTCTCCCCTTTGATGGCAAAGGGAGTTTTAGCTGGTCCTGGCTTTCACCATAATCATAATCATCTTCAAATAATCATTCCTTCTGTGTCCACCCTGTGTCCTAGATAGATTTGTGTTACATCCAAGGTGATCTTTTCTCAAGCTTATTTCTCAACTAATACAGCCTTCAAGCATTCTGGGCATCTATTTTTGTGCTTTGAATGTACAACAAGACTTTTTTTATTTGATACTTTCACTTTTCTGCTTTTCACACTCATAATTCCTCCAGCAGTGGGATTACAGACGAACTCAGCCTGCCTTGTATGACTGAACTCTTTGAGTTCCTTCAAACCATTGAAATTCTAGTGTGGGATTGCTTTGGAAACAGCAAGTAGAGAATCAATGTGTAGAAACTGCAGAAGAAAAGTAGAGAAAATATGTGGTTGAAAGAAATAGTCACATCAATCATAAATATGGGAAGTAATTAAGTTTATGTGGTGCTTTTTTTAGCTTTAGTGCCAGTTTTGCATAGTTACAGCTGATGGGAGGTAGGATGAAATCTTGTGTTCCCCGGGCTGTTCCACTTTTCTTATTTCATTAACCTATCAGGTTCTCCTCGAGGTAACAGTGTATTTTTAATAGGGCTGCCCAGCTGCTTGCCTGGAGGCTGGACCATCAGACTCCAATTCTTTTCTAAATAGACCTGAAGATGCTCCGACAAGTCTGAAGCACTGTGCTTGGTCCAAGGAGGTGGCCCAACAATGTGTTACAAAGTTCAGGGTTTGGGTTTTTTTAATCCATGTCTCATGCAGCTCTCTATTTATTCATTTGTAGAAGTGAACAGCAATGCAGCTAGAAATGATAGATAGCCTTAAAAATCTGCCCTATAAAGACCAGGATATGTGGATGGAGGATAACCAAAGTATTTGGTTTGGCTTTAATAAAATGCATATCTTAATGATGATACTGTAAAATGGAACGAATCACAATAAGAAAATGTCTTCTATGCATAAATGCACATGAAAAAAATGACTTGCTTTTGATCCTGTTGTTTTCCTAGCTGGACTGACAGCTGGCTAGAGTTGTAGGAGGTGCTGCATTGCCACTCTTCATTTCCCTCATCTAGAACTCCCTGTTTATACAGGGCCATCTTTCTTCTTCAAGCAGAGTGTGTATTTCTGCTCCATAGAGGGATGGCTCACTGTTACATCCCAAAGGCCATAAATATGCTACAGTCTGCAGCATATTGGCTCAAGCCCTGATTTGGTTGCTGGTGAGCAGGTGAGTCATCCATAATGTCCACATGAGACACTGGAAAACTGGCCCATATTCTGAAATGGGAAATAAATGAAATTGTGATATTAATACGTATATTATGTATAATATGTGATAATTATTATTAAATCCATTGACTTAGGTCTAGGCTCAACTGCCTTTGGTGGCGCGAGGAAAGGCTAGGCCATACCTCACACTTACCAGGTGGTGCCTGTGAGAGAGCCTATGTCACTCCTGTGTCATTCTTGTGTCACTCCTG
Source organism: Muscicapa striata striata (assembly GCA_030060385.1). Classification (NCBI taxonomy): domain Eukaryota; kingdom Metazoa; phylum Chordata; class Aves; order Passeriformes; family Muscicapidae; genus Muscicapa; species Muscicapa striata. The sequence goes on along the minus strand of JAREIS010000279.1, from coordinate 799,255 downwards.
TAACACGCCTGCTTCTTCCAGCAGCTCCCTGTGGGTGAAACTGCCAAGAAGCTACTGTTAATTTTGCTGGAGATTTGATCCTTATCTTTTGTTTGGTCTGACCTTTGCAGTTGCATATTAGGAGTGGAATTAGATTTAGTCCAGCTGCATCCACTGAGGACAAAAGTCATGCTCTCATTAGCCTGTAATCACACACACATTGCTTCTGCTACCCCCCTGCATTTTAACACATAGGTAAGCTTATGGAGCTCAGTGAGGTTAATGATGTCAATCCTAAACCAGAAAGCCTGTTTTTGTTTTAGATTTCTGTCTCAAGCACAAATGTCAGTGACTTTTGCATGGCATGGAGCAGTATCCATTCTCTCTTCTGTTCTCAATTTAAAATTAACAGCTCCGTGCTATCAGCTTAATATAGTTCAGTTTTTATCACCACACAATCCGAGAATGTCTTTGGGTGTTGCCAGCCATGAACACAGGAAATAATCCCTCATTAGGCTGAATTATCTAGACACAGCACAGGCTAGGGAGGCCAGTGCAAATAGTTTTGTATTGACAAGGGCTTTCTGTTTAGTACAAGAAAGTCAAGGCACCCAAGGTGAAACAGCAGCAGCAGATTCAAATTTCATCTCAACGGGTGCAGGGAGGTGACATAAAACTCCCAGTCCAATAAAAATAAAACACCAGCTTTTGGCCACTGACAAGACTGTCTCTTCAGAAGGGATTCCAGTAAGTCACTCTGCACATGGCACATAATATTTTCAGCCTTTTGTGTTGAGAGGGAAAAATAACAGGTGTGGGTTGGAAGGGACTTTTAGAGGTCAACTTGTCCAACCCCTGCAATAAGAAGGGACATATTCTACTAGACTGGGCTGCTCAGAGCCCAATTTGGCCTTGAATATTTCCAGAGATGGGGCTTCGACCATCTCTCTGGGAGAGAGATGCCAATGTTTCATCACAAAAAGCATCTTCATATCTAATCTAAACCAGCCCCCTTTTAGTTTAAAACCATTAGCCTTTATGATGGGCTTAAAGATTTTTTTCTGCTTTTACTTCGAACACAGGCTGAACATTGAGCATTCAGGAGAAGTGTGTTAAGAACATCTCCAAATGCAGGTAAAGAAAGACTGGGGTGTTTTCATCATGCTACAGTGTTCAGTGTTGGCAGAGGGGACAGTGGCCGTCTATGAGCCATCAAGCTCTGTGTGATGGGGTCTCTACATCCCTGAGATTTAGACTTTGACAGGCAGATGAGAGACACTTTAACTTCTTGCTCTCCTATTCTGCCATTTCAGGATGATACAATAAGTGTGTCTTTGATGTTTCTATCTGTGTGTTAGAAATTATTCTGTACAATTGGGTGCTAGAAAAATATTCCACATCATCTGTTTATTAAGGCTATATCCATTTTTTTCTACCACAAGCTGCTATCTCTCCAACTCCATGTAGTAACCTAGAAAAGGAGATTCCTTACTTATGCTAAACATAAACCCTTTATGCATGAGTAAAACTATCATGCTTGAGCATCTAATCCCATACATATCTATAGATATCACTGCTATCCAAAGCAATCTGTTTTTATTTTCTTGACTACTGCATTATTTATATGCTGCAGAAGTCTCCTGGACAAAAAAAAATCCCACATGGCTAGACAGCAGCCCACTTTGGCTAAATCACCACAGTTTTGTTTAATATAAATTACTTCTATTTTAAAACCTGGGATTGTCCACATGTTGTTCTGTTGCTGCTTAGTTCAAATTTATCCTTCCACCAGATCCTTGTGATCCCCCTTAAGGTACTTACAGAGCACAAGAAGACCCCCCCTGTAGCCTTCTCATCTTCAAATACATACGTTTAAGCGCCTCATCCTGTCATCTTAGCAAAGGCCCTCCCTGTGTTTGGCCAGACTCCATCTCTCTTATGGATATTCTCCAGAATGTGTATGTTGCTCATGTGCCCAACTCCAGCTTATGCCCCAAAAAGGCCATGTGTAATGTAATGGCACAGTCTTTTTTTTTTTTTTTTTTTTTTTAGGTTTAGAAATTGTCCTTTGCTGAGTTGCAGGAACTAGCACATTGTTCTTCCCTTGGAAGGGGTGGGGGTGCTCTGGGCTTGGCCCTGATGGCTGTCAGGGAGGAAGGAGAGAGCTTGGAAAAAGCGATGGTGGTGGTTCTGCTGGGCCATGTTGATGACAGTAACTGACTGACAGAGCGACTGCTTTAAACAGGATGCAAGGTCAGCAAACTTCTCAGCAGAGGCTGAGTTGTGGCATGGAAAACACCAGCTGAGAGCAATGGAAACAGCTGACTGTTCCCAAAATACATGGTTTACACTGAAGGTGGCAGAGAGAAATCACACATTTTTGTAAAACTCAGGCAATAAGTGTTTTCCATCCTGGCTTTTTTTTCAGCTTGAATGTAAAAATTACTGGTATTGAAACATTTCCTTGCGGTAATCACAGCCTAATGTTTGATTTACTTCACTGTTCACAAAAATCATTGGTATTGAAATATTTCTTTGCAGTATTCTCTGCCTGGTATTTGATTCACTTCAGTATTCATGTCTGCTAGGAAGTGAAACTTTGGGCAAGTCTGGGTAAAATGCATTGAGAAATAAATGGGCAAGCAGTGATAGAAAAAGCTGTAAAGGTGTGATTTGTATAATTGCAGGCCAGAAAGGAAAATGAATGTTAGCCCAGCCTTGTGCCACTTGTTCCTGACAGCATGGCATGAGGATCAGAGATTTATCTGGAGATTAAGGAGCAAGAGCAAAGGGCCTTGGAGGTAGGAGAGCATAAAACCTGAATGATCTGGTATACAGAACTGTGGGGCTGAGCTGAATATAGAAAAGAGAGTTCTTTGTGTTACCAGTTGTGCCATTTTTAGTCCTTTCAGTGTCACAATGCTAATCCTTAGCATAACGTCCAGTTTAAAAGCATAGTTTTGTGGTTTTTTAAAAGGGTTATAACCTGGATTTTTTTTGTCCTTTGGTTCTTGAGCCTTTTTAAAAATACTTTTTGCCTTTGAGGGAGAGAAGAATTGGTCCTGCACAATATCTCCTCCCCTTTGATGCCTCTCAGTTACGTTGATCCTGCACTTACCTGATGTTATAGCTAGATGTCAGCCTCAGAAGTGAATCTGTCACTCATATTTATTTTTGCTCCTTGTCTCTCTGTACCATGGGACTGCTGAGATAGCATGAGAACTAGGACTTACTTCCTTCTCAAAAGCCTGACCTAGGGGTTTAATTATTAAAGTTAGCAGAGCCAGTAGAAAGGATTTGCTTTTAACAGGCTTGGAGGAGCATCTGTGCTCATGGTGAAGTTTGGCTTTCTGTTGGCTTTTCTGGTGGACTCCTTGTTTTGCAGGTAATGCCTCTGCCCATAAAGCTCAGCTCACACCCTTTCTTTCAAAGCCTTCCCTGTAATGCAGCCTTAATAAGTTCCAGGAGCTCCGACAGCAGCTCCACACAGGCCAGTGTAGTGAGACACCAGGGCAAGGACACAGTCAGACCGGAACAGTGACAGCAGCCAGTGCTGGAAGAGGTGATTCAGCTGCTCCGGTGACTCGCACCCTGGTCAGACAGCAGGGCACATTTTGGCAGATGGGAGCGTGCATCCTCTGACACAGAGCTGTGAGTCATGCAGTGACTGATGCTGCGATCAGCATAGGGTCACAACTCCAGGCCCGATTTGGGGTGGGGTGACTGAGGTGAACAGGGAGAGGCTGGGCCACTGCAGTTCAGATGGGCTGTTTTGGTTTAGGGCAGCACAGATGTTTCCTTTGCTTGTGCATGGCTCTCTGAACTGCAGCAGCTCAAGGCCTGGCTTATGGGAAGCTGGAATCGCATGTGCATTGAGAATGGGGCACACAGCTGGTCCTGGTAACTTTTCCTGTCTCTGAGTCAGTATCATGCGATGGGATGGGCAATGCAGATTGTTACTGAAGCTTCAATAATGATTTTCAAGGCTTCAATGAGAAAATTGTAAATTATATAAGGAGTGTATGTCCACTATTAAAGGCAAGCAGGCAAGCATAAAAGCCCTTGTCTTTCTGTGCTAGGCTTCAGAAATGTCTGTTTAATGTTTGTGCTGCCAGGAGCTTACTGCTACAGGCATTTAAATGCAAGTGGTTATCTGAGAGCTTATTAAGGTCTGGTCCGTATCTCTAACACAGTTCAATTTATCTGAATAATCTTTTAGCCCCATCTTCTCTTTCCAGGAAGGAGAGAAATTGAGAAAATTCTCTCCTGCAGCTCACTGTGTTTCTTGCATCACTTCAGTAGGTTTAAAGCAAAACCAGCTTCTCAGTTTTTAGGGTAGATGTGGTGATGTGCTCTAACATCAATATCTTGAAAAGAAAGTGTCCTGAATTATAAATTCTTGAGCTTAAGGGAAGTCATCACTAAACTGGGCTGAAGCTCTGTAGCTGCCTTTTCTCCTCCACTGAATTACTGGAGTGCCAATGCAATCTTCCACATTGTAAGCAACTATAAAAATTGGGGTGACATCACATGTGCCTTTTGTTGCACTGTTCCTTCTCTTGCTTCCCTTAATTTCAGCTACTTGCCTGCAAAGAGATGATTTCCATTCCTGCCTTTGTTTCCTTCTAGACTCAGGACAAGGAAAAGCAGCAGGTGTAAACACAGAGCTGTCACCAGAACAAACTCATGGGCAGTATTTTGAATGCTTTAGGTGACTTGCTGTAGAAACAGGAATATTTTATTATGATTATTTTTTTATTTGGCAGGGGTGTTCGTCTGTTTGGTTTTTTTCCTGGTTTTTTAAAAAAAGAGAGTTGCAGTCCTGACTGCGAGACAAAAATCTGGGCTCTGTGGCTTAATTGCTAAAATCCTAAAATAATTTATGTTGGAAGGGTTGTGTGGAGGCCATCTGGGAGTGGGAGTGTGTGTGGGGGAGGATATTGCACAGTGCCAGGGCTGTGCCCTGGAAGGGTGCAGGCTTCCCCCCCTGCTCTGCACAGGTAGCAGGGACACAGACACTGCAGTCTGCTCCTGGCATTGCTGCCTCCTCCCCTCCCACCATGGCTTTTGGCTGATTGGTGCTGCTCCAGGGTGGCAGCAGCCAGACCTCTCTAGTCCCCGTAATTCAGGAATCGCAGCTGGAGTCAACCCTTTCATAACAGGTACAAAGGATGTAAGACTTCTGTCATACCATCACTCAGTGCTTGCTGTATCTCTCCAAGGTTATCTCAGAGAAGAACAATTACTTTACAGATACTGAGTCATCCTTGGGGAGTACTTCCAGGAACTGAGCTTAAAAGACTAATGGAAGCACAAATGTCTTGATTTAGGTTTTCTGCACATTCTTATTCAAATCTGGATCTTATGACCCAAAGATGCTGTCTCCCATTACCTGTATTTTTTATTACTTTATCCCAGGGGAAGTATATTACCCCTAGCACTTGAGAATGTCCAGCCAAATTTTGGCTATGAGGTGAGCTAATGTGCCAATGTTTTTTGTTTGTCTTTAGGAAATTGGTAGGCCATACTTTGCCCATCAATAGTAGCTTTATGGCCAGTAGTCATATTTTGCAGTGTGTCCTTATGCATCTCTTGCATGTTGTAGTAGCTACATGATAGTTGCCACCCGTTTTGGATCTTCATTTATAGCAAAGACAACTACATACAGTATAAATAGAAATAACCACTGGGTTATCTGGGGAATAGCTCTATTAAGCATGCAACCTGGAGTAATGTAAAAACAAAATGGTTATTTTTTTCCCCACTCAGTAACTTCTTTCTTACTGGAAGTAATGAATGCAGACAATTATCTGACAGAATGCTGAGGATTTGTATTAATATGTGGCAGGAGTTTAAATTGATAAGTGACTGTACTTAGTTTTCAGTGGAAATGCTTCAGGTATCTACTTCTGTAAGAGGCTTTTGTAATGTTAACATTGCTCCTGATTAACATTGGCTGTGATGTCACAGGGCCAAACTAGGACAATAAAGAAGCTGTCCTGTTCTGCACAGTTCCCAAATAGTGGTGAGGTGCTTGACTCTATCTCTGATAGCCAAAATGAAGTCAGGTGAGGGTGAGGGCAGCCCTTGGATCCTACAAATGGATAGGAAACACAGGAACATGGTGGGCTTTGGCAATGCCGCTCTTGCTTCTGAGTCACTAGTAAGCTAAAAACCTGGGCAGAGTGTGAGGGGATGTATTGACATGGCAAATTGCCATCACAACAGCTGCCTCTAATCTTATTTTCACGTATTCATAGTGTTTAAGATAACATTTTCTCTCAAGTGAGGCCTCTGGCAGGCCCCTGGGCACAAAGGGACCGTTTTCTATCAGCATCATGTGGAACAATTCTCTGATTACTCAGAGGGGATCGTTATTGCTGCCTTGCCAGGTTTTGCCAGTGTGTCTTCAGTTTGAATTTGAGAGCTCTAATGGCCTTGATTACAGACTAATAATGAGCTTTGATGCTGTTCTTAAGCCCGGGGTGGAAAGAATAACAAACAGAGAGGGAGCTGAAATATAGGACCATTGAGACAGTTTCCAGCTTCAACTTGTGATCTTTCTTTGTGCTCCCAGGCTTTACGCTGTCTGTGACTCAATTACTTATTTTATACAAGTATGAAAGATTGCTCTAATGTGGCCGGTTCTTTGTTTCTGAGGGCTGTTTTCAGTCAATGTCCTTAGCAATTGGATTTGCTTCCACATTGTTATATCCAGAGCTGCCTTTTATTTGCTGTAATTATCTGCTCCCAGCACAGCTCTGCCACACAAAGGTTTGTGCCTATGCACACACATGTTGGAAACTACTGCCCTTTGTGCTCTGGCTCTAGGTGGTAAAGCATAATATGGAGAGGAGGAGGAACATTTTGTGGAATTTTTTGATCAAGGGAACAGAACTAAGTTTTCAAAGTCACAAACAGCTTTGGAGTTCCCTCACCCTCCTGTTTATGGGACAGGGAATCAAAATACTGAGAGTAGAAGGAAAGATAAACAGTACTTTATTTCTTCCTTCCCTAACAATGTTATCTGCATAACCCTCCCCACTTTTCATCTCATTTGTTTGGGGCTTGGTAGTGCCATAAACATTAACTCAAAACAGATAGAACATCAAAAGAGAAAGCTGTTATTTTAGATTGCTATACAGATATTTTTATATACAACCTATCTCTTATGCTTCATTTATTTCTACTCTTCATTAGCTGGCTTACACATCCCAAAAGTTTTTTTACAGTGGTTTTGTCTTTTCCATTTGTCAAACTTTGGCTCTCTAACCCTGCTTCCAACTGCTTCCCTGTTGTAATTTATACAGATTTGGTAATAATTACAGCTGTTTTCTTTAGCTACTCCTGCATCCATGTGTGTAAGTCCCCAGGATATGTCAAAGAGCCCAAGTTTGTAGACTAGTTTGGAGGGCTGATGTTAGCTGTACCCTTCAGGAAATATAAAATCAGCTATTGTGCACTGGGTTTTTTAGTTTTGTCTTGCTAAGGAACTGAAGACACATATCCACAGAATATTTTGAGTTGGAAGGGACTCAAAAGGATCACTGAGTCCAATTCTTAAGTGAATGGCCCGTACAGGAAATGAACCCACAATCTTGTTGTTATCAACATCATGCTCTGACCAACTTACCAAAACACAACCAATTCAAACTTTTGTTTGTTTCCTAATTTCCGTCAAGGCTGGGAACAGTCTTTGTTCTTTACTAGGAGTATAGTTGCTGTCTTTGCCCTCTTTTTGGATTTGCTCACATCTCACCTATGACATCCCCACATCCCCTTTAGTGCAAAGAAATCTGGCTTTGGGTCACATAAATGTAGATCAGCATTAATTACATAGGTGGAGAATGCTCCCATGCTTAAATGAAATCTCTGTCTAGTAACATCTCTGTATCTGAGGTGCCTCTGTTAACAGAGCTGTCACATTGCCCTCGACAGTGTGCAGACATTTTTATCTGGTTTTACAGTTCATAAAGAGAAAACGAAGAAATACATTTCCAAAGCAGCAACTAATTTTACTTATTTCTATTTTGGGCAGCCTGATTTGAGGTGTTTGCCAAGCTGTCAGGCCAGCTCGCCTACATTTGCAGGGGAGCTCGGCAGTGGCACTGAGCGCTCATCCCATATCCTTGACTTCCAGGGTCACAACTCTCCTGTAGTACAAGTGCTTTTCCTTTTTGCCTGAACTGGTCAGATCTGTTGTGCTCTGTTCCTGTTATGAAGTTCAAGTTGAGTAAGTGTGGCTCGTGTCCTGACTACGCTTCAGATACTTCCTGGCTGGTCACAAGGGCCGCCCTTGGGAAGGAGCAGCTTATTCACCTTGCAACAAGTCACTGGAGGTGGTGTGGAGCACATCAGTGGTGTCATGACCGCCATGATTAAATTGTTGTGAAGATAGGAAAAGCCATCTGCTATTTGTACCTCCTGCCTGCTCGCTATCCAGGGAGCCTGTGGCAGGCCCGCCTGCCAAGCCTGGCTGACGGGGTGCCAGGCTGTCATGTGGCTGCCCTGGGGACTGGGTCAGAGGCTTGGTGACCCGTTTGCAGGCGACACTGCACGCCAGGCTTGGTGACCCGTTTGCAGGTGACACTATGCGCCGGGCTTGGTGACCGCTTTGCAGGTGACTGCACACCAGGATTGGTGACCTGTTTGCAGGTGACACTGCACGCCAGGTTTGGTGACCCCTTTGCAGGTGACACTGCACGCCGGGCTTGGTGACCCCTTTGCAGGTGACACTGCACACCAGGCTTAGTGACCCTTTTGCAGGTGACACTGCACGCCAGGCTGTCGGCAGAGGGACAGGAGCTGTGCAGAAGGGTGTGATGGGCACTGGAGCGCGCCTGGTGTAAATGCTGCCTCTGCAGCACTGAGGGGTGGGTCCTGGCAGCTCTCATAATGTGTTCTCGCTCTCCTCAGATTATGGCAGGCAGAGCTGGCCCTGTGCCTGCTCTTTCCCCAGAGAGAGAGTTGTGTGGGACTCATCCCAGCATAACTGTGCAGAGATGACCTTGCAGTTGCTGCTGTTCCTGTGGTGGAATGCTGAACTTCAGTGGTCCTTGTGGGCCCATTCCAGCTCAGGATATTCTGTGATCCCGTCTGTGCTGGAAGGGTTGGGGCAGGCTAGAGGGATGTTTGTGTGGAGCCCTGGGATGGGGTTTGTGGGCTGTGTGCAGATCTGCTGATTTCCCAGGATGCAAATAGTCACTGTAAATTTGTGCAAGAGTCTGAAATTCTTTGATATATCATCCAGTATACATTGGCAAACAATATCAAACTTGTTGAACAAATGAAGTGTTAATAGAATATTATGGTTGCTGAAATATGAAGGTTAAGAACCCAAAGTTTAGGAAATGCCAAATACAAAATATCCTAGATGATTGCTTTTTACGTTTTGTGACGTAAAGCCTTATTTGTCATGATGATTTAGTTAAAAGGGCATGATCATACACTGTTTTTTCCAATACTGGCCTTATGGAGCAGCGAGTTAGCAATCAGTTATTTAATAGTATGTCTAATTAAGGAAGAACAGTGTGTGGCATGTGAGACTCAGCTTTATTTACTGTACTTAACTAAATTCCTCCCTAATGGCAAAATTGGTATTTTTCTTCCGTCCTAACACCCTCATGGGTTTTTCCTGGTGTGTGCTTCCCAGTGCATAGTGCGAATCAGTTTAATATCTAAATACCATATTGGCAACAATGTGCCTTCACCTGATCTCTGGATGAGGTTTGGAGGGTTGTGAGTCTCTGTTACGTAAATATGGGCCTGAAACACTGGGAAAGTTAAAATAAGTATTTTACTAAGTTCATGCATGAAATGTGAACCTAATTTTGGGACATACAACTGTGTAGTGTTTTACAGGTTCAGAACTTCCATGTCCTAATGCTCTCTCTCTTCATATCTGAGTGTTCATCCCAGTTCTGTTACCATCATTGGCTCTGCTCTTCACACCTTCCTCTTTGGAACCAGTTTCAGTCTCCGTGTCCTTCCATAATCCATGCTCTCAGCCCCACATACAGGTTTTCTCTTTGAACCTTGTTATCCTCCCTGCTGCTTAGAATCCTCCTTTCATTTCTTCTGGTCCCCTTGGGCTGGGGACTCAGTTTTGCTGTAGGCCTGGTACCTGACTTGTGGGAGCAGTGTAGCACAGACTCAGCAGACCTCAACTGCTGAATTTAAGCATTCTTACGGAGCATGTGTAAAATGAAGTGATTTTAAAATCAGCTGTGTTGTGTGTGTTTTCAGAAAAAGCATGTTAACCTTTATTCTGGCACAAACATAACTACCTTGCCCAGTCACATGTTCTTTGTTCAAAGCTCTAGAGTGCCTGAGCTGTTGAAGCAAAGGCCACTGGTGCTTTTTGGACATGACTGAGTGATGACATATGGTTCGACCTTGGTTCTGGCATTTTGGCTAAAGCATTCCAAAATTTCCAGCCTGAGGTGGGCACTGGCACTGTGCACTTCATATGAGAGTGTTAATATTGGACAGAATGATCAGCAGCTGAGAATGAGGTATTGGACCGAGGAATCTCTCAGTGGGTTTTAAAAAATTGATAATGTTTAGAAGAATGATATGTGCTATTTAATTCTCTCCTAATGAAGTTTGAACTTCCTGTGTTCAACATGGGTGGTGTAGGCACAGTCCTGCCTGTCCCAGTGTGTTTGGGCAGCAAGTGCTATTGGTGGGCTTACAGTTATGAATTCTCATTGATCTTTGCTAATGCCAAGTTAAAGCTTTGGTATTTGCTAGTGCTCTGATTTTTTTACGGCATGCTAATTACTCCTTTGAATTGGAAATGCTTGTTCAGCACAGGGGAAGAGAGATTGGAATTGGTGATGCTATGCTGCAAATAGTGTCAAACTTTTCCTGTTTATGTCGATGTGCTATTCTGGTTTTCTCAGGTCAAATTAGATATCACCATATTTTTATCCAGCTCACAATACATGTGTGAGTCCACGTATGCATATGTATATACAGCTGTAATTTTTTAATTGTACTAGCAGCAGTACTGTCCAGGAGAATTTTTTTTTCCTAACATCATGGTGGAAATATGATGATGATTTTGGAAATGGCTGCAGCTGTCTGAAAATGTAAAAGAAAAGACAGAATAGAAACACTAATATTTTGTGTCTGTGCAGAGAGACTAAAAGGTAATTAGCCAAGGGTAAATAAATGGTTTTGTTTTGAAAGACCCAAAATGGTGACCCAAAATGTTTTGAAAGGTTTTCTGGATGATGGCATTTCTGTGTTCAAAGTTTCAGTCCAGAAATCTCAGACAAAAGTGGTAACTGTTGGCAGGGGAGAACAGTGGAAAGTCATGCCTGCAGTAGTAAATCATCTCACTTTTAAAAGTGAACATTACCATTTCAGGTTTTAATTTTGATAATTAGCAGTAGCAGCTCATCCTCAAATTGCACTTCTAACAGTAGGTGGTCCAGAATTGCATGAGGTAACTTAATATGCCCTTTTTTCCTGAGTCTGTAATTGGAAAAAGACAGGGACAGCTAACTGCTATTAATTGCAGAAGCTATTTACAGCACAGAAAAATTGATTTCTCATTTGTATACATGCAGAACAGTGTTAGCACTGCTGCAAAGTGCTGCGCTTCAGAGGCTTTGCTTTAATACTGAGTATCAAGTACTAATTCCTGTTACTGAAGGTCTGCCTTAGCCTGTAGTTCACAAGCCCTTAGCCAGCACACCTCACCTGGTTCCCAGTTTGGAGTTAACCTATTCCCCAGGGCTGCTTTTCTTCTGTGTCCTTGTAAATTCCTCTAACCTCCCCAGTGGATATGGCAGCTCCTTGTGTGGGATCTCTCATGGCTCACCGTTTTCCTGCCAGCCTTTCTGGTGCCCCCAGACCTGTGGAAGATGCCTGTCTCTCCTGGGTTATGTTACACCAGCTCTGCCTGCGCTCTGCAGATGAAATTGGGATGCCTGAAGAGTCTGCTGAGAATGCAGCAGGTAGCCAAGGAACTTACTGATATGTCCTGGTGCTGCAGGTTGCACATATGTTGTACCTTAGGGTGAAAACATGCACTGTTTGCATTTAGTGTCGACATCGCTGTTAATGCAGGCTAGGTTAATGTAAATTGCAAATCCTAGATGTAAGCATCTGTTCACATAATTCAAAGTGATAACACATTTGTATTTGTGAGAGATGTGAGAGAAGAACTGAAAGGAAGATCACACTTAAACATGTGCTAACATTTTCCTCCTAAAATCTGATCTGCTGGTATCTTCTGCTGGCCCTCCTGCCTAAGCACTTTCTTGTGAGGGACCAGATTATGGTTCATAGCTGGTTTCCACTTTGAGTTCTTCCAGCAGATACTAATGGAATTTTATTTTTTTTCCTCTTTTATTCTATTTGGAAATAGTTAGGCTAATTCAGATTGAAAGGGCCTTCAGGAAGTCTTCAGTCTGTCCTAATCAGAGTGGGTCAAATGTGAGATCAGACTACAGTGCTCAAGGCTTTATCCAGTCAAGCCTTTCAAAGTGACAAAATTGAATAGATGGATGCCCAGTGTTGTGATCCTGAACAAACTCTAGCAGTGAGATAAGGAGATACAGAGCTGGTTACAACTAAAGTTTGCCTTGATTCTTCAGAAAGCCAGAGGTGCAAAGCTTTGAGCTATAATTGAAGGTGGAACAGATGTTACACATGTATTGGAACTTCACTGTGGATTCCCATCTAAAAAGATTTATAATTTCCCAGTTAATTTCCTGATGATCATTTTTAACATGCTGAGGGTAGCAGATGTGTTTGTTGTATTCCACTCTTTAAAGTCATTTTAGGAAGTTAAACAGATGGATGCCTTTTGAAATTCAGCAGCTGTAGCAGCGTTGTTTCATGTGCCAACCAGGATGGAAGGAAGCAGAGCAGCTGAGAAGTGCTTTGCCTGTGACGAGCTGACCCACTTGCCAACAGCCAGTAATGTACCAATGTTGTGACAGGAATGATTGACTACACCTGCTTTTACAGTGGAATCAGTTGAGTTTCTAGACACCAGGGCAAGCTTGAATACAGGTTGTTTTACTGCTGGAATAAACAAAGCTCAAGTTAATTCTCATACAGGAGGTGATTATGTCTCAAAAGACAGAAAATCATTCCATCATCTGTGTGCCATTTATTTGAAAAAAGGTTGTGTGTTACAGTGTCCTTGCTACTAAAATTTCAAGAGGTAATATGAAATTCAGAACATTTCCCTTTCAGTGCTATGTCTTCAGTGTGCTATTTGTTGTCCAGTGATAAAAACATCAGCCAGATCTTCAATATGGCCATGGGGTGTTTTGACACTGATACCTTCCCAAAATATTCCAGACAAGTGAGAGCAGTGTTATTAAAAATCATATGATGGGGTGTATAAGATAAATGCAAGGCTGTCAGGTCTTCATCCTGTAGCTGTAAACTATTGAGTTCAGTACAGCATCATGGGTAAAACTCAGGGTGGCAGGAAGTCTGTCACCTTTAAAAAATAAAATTGATTAAATGTTGAAATATCAAAGCTGTTTAACGCAACAAATATGTCACTAATCATTACAGTGGGATCCTCCTTTTATTTAGTAGGAAACAAAATATTAGGACAGCATTCATGAGTAAGTTTTTATATCAGTTTTGGGTGGTGGATATTAAAAATGCTTGAAAAAAATCAGTGTTAGAACAGCACAGGAGGGTTAGTTATCAGTTTGCTAATGGGGGAATGGGAGAACAAAGGAAATACAAGGAAATTTGAGAAGAGAAGCTTGATCCTGCCATGCATGAGGCAGTGCAATGGCCCTGCACTTTAAATTTGATTATTCTGTGCTGGGTTAATAGAGAGATTAAGGAATAACTGTTTCCTTTTCATTTCCTTGCGAAGTGATCATTTAAGCTTTCTGGTTTAAAACTGAGTATGATGTTTGGCAGGTGCAAGTAAACCACTCCCTCAAATAGACATGTGGTTTTTAAAAATAAAATGAATTTAAAATGAATTATTACCTTTTGATGGTTTCCAAGCGCCCCCCCCCCCCCAATCCCCCTTCCATTTATGGGTTAGGTAATCCTCATCAAATTCCCTTGCTACATCGTCGCGATGGGGATGGAGGTTAGTTTTGGGGATGTTGACTCTCAAGAATGGTCATGGCTGTTGGGTTGATGGATGACATGTCTGTGTAAATCTGAAGAAATTTCACTGATTTTTTTTATTTAAGAATTTCAGTAGAACCATTACCCCAAAACTTAGCTGACTATGATGTGCTTTTATTTTCCATAAACATAAATTCAGGACAAATATTTCTTTAAAGGAGCTCTGGAAGTAGGAAACATTCATTTCAGGACATTATGTTACGCACTTTCTGTGTTTCCTTTGATACCACTGTGAACAATCTAGGTTTGTATATTATTTTTTTCAGGTAACATGTTCAGAAATAGCTCTGTTTGTAATATTGCAATTAGTGCCTTTATATGGTGCATTGTAGGTGACTTCCAGCAGAGAATTGCTGCTGAATGGTTGCCCTGTGGAAATGCTCCCCTTTTTTTGGATTCTAGGGAAAAGTGGCTGCCTGCAGGCTTGGGTTGTTAAGTGTGCTTGGCAAAAACTGGAAGTGTAGGATGTTATTCATCATTCCCTGATATCAGCTGGCAGTTGGTGAGTACCACAAGCACTTATTCCATGGCTCCAGAACTGCACTGTGCAGCAGCAGCTGATCTGGATGCTTGGGCTCAGTAGGCAAAAAGGATTTTTTAGATACAAATTGGTAGGAAATGCATACTGAGGGAGTGGAGATAATGTGAGTGTATGATGGGATTGGATCATTCTGTAAAGATGATTTTGATAAATACTTCCAATTTGGAGGGCAAATTCTGATGTTGGCTGTAGAGAAACTACATCAGTTTAGGGGAAGTGAAAATCTGGTCCTTGCCTCTTAGAGTACTGATACTTTGCTCTTTACAAAATAGCTGAAGTTGCTTAATGATAATCTGGCCAATTTGTGTTTGTTCAGAACTGCTGATGTGGGAGAGACTGATGGCAGCTGAGGCTGGGTTGGAATGCTTTAGCAGATCCAGTTGTAAAAAGGCTTTGAAATACAGCCTTTTCTTTCAATCTGCTCCTCATATGGTTTCTACCTTTAGGCTCTGACAACTCTTCCAGATGATGGAGCAGGTGCATTTGAAATGTGCCAGCAAGGTTACAGAAGGTGACTACCTGATGATGTGAGGCTGTTGCCTTGTAAGTGGTGGCTATTTTTAACATGCCACTTCTCAAGTGGGTAGAGAGAATAGCAGCAGAGGGAAGAGAGCATTATTTTAGGTCCTCTCCTTCATATGTCATCTTAACTTTACAGTTCTTAAAGTCAAGAGTAGTTTGTGGTATTTATATCATCATCATCACCATCATCACCTTTCTTCTGTGATGTGCTTATTAGCCATAGATGTTTTCTTTGCTTTTCCAAACACATGAAGCCATAGGCAATGTCAAGTCAGGCATAAAATAATATAGGAGCTAGTACCATTAACCTTGTGGAAACAAAGGACAAATGAATAGACTAAGAATACCCAGATGCACATTTCTGTCAGGAAGACGTGATCTGCAAGTTTCTTTCCAAAATGGTATTGCAATATTTATTCCAGGTGCTGTTAGTGGCATGAAGGGATGATCTCCATTGTTATGGTCACAGACACAGAGATGTGCAAGTCGAGGTGAGCTATAGGCTGGCCTGACAGAGCTCCTCTGTTAGGATCATAAAGATTATTCGTGTGTATATGCTTTACACAGTGGTCACTGCTGTGACCATGGCACAGACAAACAGTAAGCATCTAAATCTTACACCACCACAGAAAGCATTAATTCAAATAAGCTCTTGCATTTGTCATGCCTTTCAGTCCTGTTCCTGCTGAGTTTAAGTCTGAGGAATGAACTTTACATGCAAAGTCAGAGAGATGGACGTTTCCAAAGCCCATCACAGAACCCCTGTCTGTGTGTGTCTCAAGACAGCTGAGCCCAGGTTTTATTAGATCGTGAGAAACTGGTACAGCTACAAATCCAAAAGCAATGGGGGCATAGTGAACTCAAAGCTGTGAGTGTGCATTTTCTGTGACAATAGAAACTTATGAAGCTGTTGAGTGAAGCACTGCTACAGGTTTATATTACAAAACCATGAAGCACTCTGTGAAGCACTTACAGAAATGGGATTAAGTGTGAGCATTGTTCAGAAGATGCTAATTTTAAATGGTGCCATTTTCTGTCACTATGTAAGAGCATCTGCTTCTATCACTAGTGTGGCCAGTGAAATTTCCTGTGTATTTTCTGCAAATGAGTGGAACAGATGTTCTTGTTCAGGTGGAACTGGGCTTGTATATTTTTTAAAGTTTTACACTGTAATAAAATGAAGTGGAATTAAACCGTGTGAATTAGAAGCATGTCGGGGGATTACAAACAGAATTTTAGATTAGAATTAGTGTAATGCAGACAAGATTTCTGTCAGAAGAACTGGGAACAAAACCAAGGTTTCCTCCTCTTCTCACTGCTCTATATAAAGAACTCACATGTACAGATTATAATTGCTGTGGTGAGAGGATGCCAAATTATACAGTGCTTCTATCCACATTTGTCTTTCTAATCTCTACTGTTTACCTTGGGGGAACACAACTAAAAATCGTGGGGTTTACCTCTTTACTCCTCTATACTCTTATGGGTTCTTTAATGGAATGGTAACATGAAAGTACTGATGGGGTCAGGGTTTTCCATATTTGATACTGATCAGGGACAAAAGATGGATATGAATGTGCAAAAATGCCTGCAGTACCAAAAATAGATCCATATTTATTCCTGTCATAACTTCACTCAAGTTGATGGAGCTGTGCCAAAGCCGAACATGCCCACAGTCTATAGGACAGCTGCCTGGCAGTAGTAAAGCTTGATGAGAATGGGTTTGAGAGAACAATTAAACCCTCTAATTCTCACACTGTGTGGTGACATTTTAGGGATATTCACCTCAATTTGAAATTATTTTTCTGGGAGATTTCATATACACCCTTAATGCCTAAGAGATGAGGATAGTGTTGATCAAGGTATTTTCAAGCTTTGAGTTCAGTTCCATCAGCAGTTCTGAATCACCAGACCAGCTAATGAGGTGTTTTAATTGATAGCATAATTCTACATGGTTTTTCCATTTAGGCTAATGTAACATTTGGCTTCATTGAGGATGAATATTACCCACAAGCTGAAAGGAAGGTCTGATTCTCTGATCTTTTGCTATTTTTCATCAAGCTTTTAATTTTACTTGCAATACCCACATGCAATCCATAGAGGCTCCACTTGGGTTATAGAGACCCTGTTTTGTTGTTAATTGATAATGTGTGAGCTGTGGAGGCAGCTTCAATGGTTTTACTGTTCCAGAAATGTTCATCTCATTCATAAAGATCATCTGTTCAAGCGCAGTCAACCCTGGGCTTTTGTTCTGTTTACTGGCTTTGTTTTGGCCAATGTGCTGACTTGCCTGGAAGCTCTTGAACTATGGGGCATTCAAATAGTTTCCTCTGGTGTGTTAGGTTCTTGAGTTCACATGAGCCTGCTCACTAAAATTTTGAGAGTATTAAGCCAGTTCTCAACACCAGAGTCTTGGCACTTGAGCTGACACTCCATGGTGCTAAGCAGTCACAGCTTGAGTCCAAAGCAGTGATACTTTCTGAGCTTCAAAATCAACTGTATAATCCAAATCAGTAGGGTCTATTGGGGTTTCATGGTTGTGTTGTTGTTGTTGTGTTTTTTGTTTGTTTGTTTGTTTTTGTGGGGTTTTTTTGGTTTGGTTTGGTTTTTCTTGGGTTTTTTTATTTTTTTTTTTTCTCTAACAGGGAAGTAAAGTGCTTGTTTATATGGTTGTTCCTTCCATATTCCCCCATTTGGAGAGTGGGTGGATGCTCCCTGGACTACAGGCAGATAAGGATGGGATGTTTTGGTTATTCAGGCAAAGATACTCATCGGACTTTAAAGCTGCAAGGGAATTTCTCCTAGTCAGAGGCTTACCCAGCATTTCTGGGAAGGAATGAAGCTCTTGCTTTTTGTTTAGGTAGTTTGCCTCCTTTTTAAGATTACTTACTCCTAGCTTAGACACAGAAATTTGGGTGATTCAAAACAGAGGAAGGGAAAAGTGGGCCTTTCAAAGAAGATAAGAGACAGGTTCCCAGATCCCTTTGACTGTCTGAGAGAAGTAGTTTCTTTTAAAAATCCTAGCCTTAAAAACAGATAAAAAATAATTTATTAAACAAGAACAATAACAAAAACAACCCAAAACCAAAGCAAAACCAAAAATCCAGACAACCCAAAAACTAATCCCTTCCAAAGAGACCAAAATGATGTTGCCAGTTTTTGCATATAAAGCCTGTAATATGATGCAATTTATGATCTCATGGTGTGACTGCACTGCCACTGGATACAGCAGCTTGCATTTCAGTGCCATTATGTTGTGATATTTAGATATATAAAGCAAAATATGTATAACATAAAAACCTCCCCCAGGTTTTAGATGACAAAGAATTCTTAGATGCAAACTGGATCCATGAGGGAAGCAGTAATTCTAGGTCACTCCTCAAACATATTATCAGGAATTCACATTAAGCTTTGGTGAAGAATGTGTCCATCTCACTGATTTGGCAAAATAACTGTCAGCAACGTAGACTTAATGTATTCAGAAGAAATCATCTTCAGTAGACTGGACTGCATGCTGAGAAATCAGTAAGTCGTTTGAGTGTCTAAAGGAACTGTGGAGTATTCAATCCACTGTCATCAAAGGATCAGATTCCGTAACTGTTAAAGAAACAATGAAAGGAATCCTTTTCTTTTGGTCAGATTAACTTTGTGGCTGTTCTGGTATCTTGTACTTTAGCCAGTTTACCAAGATAAAAACAGAAAAACAAAAACTGGCAATTTGGGTTCAGGAGGGATTGGTAGCCTCAACCTCATAAAACATGTAAGTAAACGTAAAGCTGTCAATTAGATCTTCTAATAGCTTTTAAACCTTACTATATTTATTACAGACCTAAAATTAGCCTGGTTTTCAGGCCTGGATCTTTTTCAAGATGTTCATAATGGAGCCTAACCTTCTCTTAGCCAGCAAGGCTGAGTTCTCAGCATGGAAAGGTGGAAATGGTGTTGGAGCATTTGACACATTTCTGCTGCAATGACTACCAGTCCTCTCAGATGATAAATTCACGTTCTTTATCGAATTGTATGGTTCTGAAATGTTCTATATAGCTGTGTTTAAACTGACATTGTGCATGGTTATGACAGAAATTAGAAGATTTGTTTTGGTAGGATCTCAATGAGATGGACGAAGAAGGATTTCAGATGTATGCTTTCCCATCTGAAATTGGTGGATAAGGAGACTGAGGTGGAAGCAGTTACTTAAAAAGACAGCTACTATAAAATTTACCCTTTTGTAGTTACTACAAAACAGCCTGCAGAAGTGGTACACGTGAAAGTAGATGTGCTGAAAAATCCTAGCAACAGCCAAAACTCAACATGTGAGCTTTATATTTACTTTGGGAACTTGAATTATGCTTTACACTGCAACTTTGAGGAAGACTAGTACTTGATAATAAGTAGAGCACAATTTCTGACTATTTTTTTGTTCTACCACTTAGTTACTGTGTAACCTTGGGTAAGTCATTGAAGATGACAATCTGCAGAAGGATCTGGTAATGCTGTCTTCATCTTGGAGACACCTACAGTACAATCCAAGAAATGCCTCTTTTTCTATCTGAAAGAGTCTCAGATCTAAAATCCTGAGGTCTGCACATTTAAAACTTCCTCAAAAGACTGGGTGTTAAATAGGCAGGTCCCAGCTCCTGTTGCCGTGAGTGATGGAGCAGGACTGAGCCTGCCTTCCCCAAGCACTGCTTGCAGCCTGGATGGGGCAGGGGCAGTGGGGCTGGGCTTCCTCTCTCCTGCTGAGTAGCTTCACCCAGTGTGTATTTCAAACATTTCAAGTGTAGGTTCATTGCTTCTCTGGATGCCCCATCCCTAGAAGTGTCTGAGGCCAGGTTGGATGGGGCTTTGAGCAATCTGGACTAGTGGAAGGTGTCCCTGCCCATGGCAGAGAGTTTGGACCTTTTATTCTTTAAGATCTCTTCAAACCTGAACCACTCTCTCCTTGCATGGGTCACTCTTGTTCTTGCCACCCAGGCACTGGTTTAGGGATTCAGTATTTGGGAAGTAGATGAGGGTGGGAATAAGGAGCTGAAGGAAGTAGCCCTACTCAGGAAATGAAGCTATTAACTAGTACTGTGATGAGGATGTGATTCAAATGCACCTTTTTTTGCATGTCTCATGTTGGTTTTGTGAATATTATTCTGAGGCACCCTCCCTATAATCATAGAATTTTTAAGGTTGGAAAAGACCTCCAAGATTATCAAATCCAACTGTTAACCCAGCACTGCCATATTACCACTAAACCATGTCCCCAAGTGCTATATCCATGTGTTTTTTGAACACATGCTTCCCTGAACAGCCTGTTCCAATGCCCGATAATCATTTCAGTGAAGAAATTTTTCCTGATATCCCTGGCACAACTTGATCTGAATATCCCTGGCACAACGTGAGGCCATTTCTTCTCCTCCTGTCACTTATGGCTTGGGAGCAGAGCCTGACTCCCACCTGACTATGGTATCCTCCCAGGGAGTTGTAGAGAGCCAGAAGGACCCCCCTGAGCATCCTTTCCTCCAGGCTGAGACCCTCCAGCTCCCTCAGCTGCCTCTCATCAGGCTTGTGTCCATTCCCAGCTTCATTCCCTTCTCTGGACACACTTCAGCCCCTGAATGTCTTTCTTGTCATAAGGGATATGTCAAAGCCTTAATTGGGCACTGTGGCACTGTATGTCCTGGTGATGAGCCCCCCCGTGCAGTCTGAAAGCATTGCTTGGTGCCTTGATTTGCACACTGATAATCCCCCACTGTCCAGGATGGTACAGGTGTGTGCAGGAGGAGGAAGATGTGCAGCCCTGAAATGTCTCAGGATGAACAGGAATGCGGGATCCGGGGGTTGTAACGGATCCTGGAATCCACCGAGCAGCGTGAGGAGGGACCTGGGACATTGAAAGCCTCCCCAAAGCCAAGTGTTGCTGTAATAGGGCCGGATTACTCACTATGCTTATTCAAATTCCTGTTGATGCTGGCAGCGGGAATTTTTCCCGAACAGCCACTGAGTCACCTCCAGGTGTTTTGATTTGAATTTGTTTTTTTTTCTTCCATATTTCAGAAAGAAACCGGTCCACGGCTCGCTCCGTGCCGCGCCCCCGGAGCATCCATCCATCCATCCATCCATCCATCCATCCATCCATCCATCCATCCATCCATCCATCCATCCATCCATCCATCCATCCATCCCAAACCCCTCCGCCGTGCGGGTCTGCTTGCCCGCCGCGGGAGCCGAGGCCGCTCCTCCCCGTGCGGAGAGACGGAGCGATCTCTCGGTTATTTTTTTTTTTTGCCGCTCGGAGCGGGCTGGACCAATCCGAGGCCCGCCCGGTGCCCGGCGGCCGCCGCCTCCCGCCCAGCTGGTCCCGGCCCCCCCGGGATGCGCCGAGCGAGCAGCGCCGGCCGGGAGCCCGCTCCACTGCGGGAGGGAGCGAGCGTGAGCTGCCGGCTGCTTTCCCTTCCCTCTCGCAGCTGAATCGCTTTCATTTTTAAATTCTTTTTTTCCCCACCCCACTCCTCCCTCAGCACTGGGGGAGCCGGGAAATTTTGTGGCCACTGACATATTTTGATTTAAAAATCGCTGTCAGTGGATGTTTCTCCTTCTGCTCCGGCATCGTTTTCCTGTTCACAGCTATTTAGGCTTAAGAAGCTTGGTTCTCTAAGGCTTGTATCCAAGGGCATCAGTCATTAACACACTGAGCTACATCTGCTTCTTGGATAAGACTGAAGAAAGACATGTTAAGCTACATGTTAAGCTGGAAATCCTGCTCGCTCACTCTCTAGTGCGTACGGAAGGGGAAGCATATGCAGCAGCAGGTTCCTTTTTTTTTTTTTTTTTTTTTTCTTCTCCAAAGGCTGCCTCACTTTGGAGATGCAGTGACAAGATAATGGAGTGAAGGTCTCTTGTCTGCAGGCAAGAAAATTGCAGGAGTCAGACTGAGAAAAGAAGGAGCAAGTTATATAGCAGAAATAGGAAAGAGGACAGTGGTAAAGAACTGAAAATATAATTAGAGGAAACAGGTGGAAGGCTCCCACAAAGCTGGGAGATATTTTAGACTGAAAGTGGTGTGATTTTTTTTTTCTTTCCTTTTTTTAGAAGTTTTTTTAAATTGGTTTTATTGTTGATTTTAAATTCTAAGCTGATTTTGGAGATCTCTGCTGTAACTAGGCTGCTTTAGGGTAGAACAGCTTCCCCAGCGTGTCATTTTCTCTCTCCCTGCCTGCTGTCTCTGCTGTTGCCGCTGCTGACAGAAACGTGTTAAGAAAGCAGAAGGAGAAAATGCCAGCCATCCTGGTAGCCTCCAAAATGAAATCGGGACTACCTAAACCCATACACAGTGCTGCTCCAATCCTGCATGTCCCAACGGCCAGGACCATCCCACAGCCCTGTTACCTGAAGTTTGGGAACAAGCTGGAGGTGACGAAGCCATTGTATTCCAGCCAGATTCCTCTCAAATCTTCCAATGGACAAGAAAACGCAGGAGATGGCCTCCCAACAAGGAAGAGTAGCTTGGTAGAAAATGGATTTGACACACAGGTTAGCAGGCACCAAGTGCTGGGGAGGTATATGTGAGAATTTATTTCTGTGTTGAGAGTGTGCAGCAGGTTTTCTGGGGTAAATAGCAGTGAAAGAAGGGATGTGTGTGTGTGTGTGTGCGTGCTAACACCTGTCTGCAGTGGTGGGATATTTTATATTCCACATAGTGGCATGTGTAATTCTGTCAGCATGACGGAGCTGATGGTGGGGTGCTGAGGGATGGGGCTCGTGTGCTGCTTGCCTGTGCTGCCTTCTCCCTTGCCTCTGCTTGAACTTGGGGGGATTTACAGGAGGGAGATGGCAGAGATGTTGTTTGTGGGTTGTGTTCTTTGTGTGCTTTCTGTAGGTGCTAAGTGTAAGGGCTGGCTGGTGTGCCTGGGCTGGGAGAGGATTGCAGGTTGTTGTGAATATGTTTTGTGTTCAGCTCTGTACTGTACCAGAGCATTAGTTGTGTGAATGTTCTGTGTTTGTAGCTGTGTGGGGAGTGAATGGGAGGCAGTGCTTGATGCTAGATTACAATATGCATGTCATTCAGTGCGGCTAAATTAAACAGATTATGTAGGAAATGAACACTTAAGTGGAATTGCCTGTATAATGCTATATGTGTATGGCATCATAGATGCAGCACATCACCAATACATGTATTGTAGGTTTCCCTTTAATCTGTGTCAGTCTTCTAATGTATTTTTATATATGCTGTTTGCTGTGTAGGGAGGAGAAATGCCCATTCCTCAGCTGGTTTATTTTTTGTGGGCAGGGTGAGGTTGTCAGCATGGCTGGGGCTGCCCTGCGCTACTGTGCCCCGGTGAGCTCTGCAGCAGTGTGGGCACAGCATGTGTTACTCTGCTACAGAGGCAGCAGAGCAGATGGGCTGCTGCAGCAAGCACAATTGATTGCTGTGCTACAGACACGGCTGGACAGCCCTGAGATCTATTTTGGCGACAGCCATATATGTTACACACTGCTCTTGCCAATATCCTAGCCCGGCGGAAGGTGATACCATTATGCTGAGAGAGGGAAATGATGACAGAGGCTCATCTGGTTTTTTCCTTCTTCAAGGAATAATGGATCATCCCTACCACCTAGATTCTGAAATCTGTGGCCTGGTAACCCTGTTCCCCTCTGACAAGTGTGCCTACTGATTGGGCATGTTTGACTGCATGCCCTGATTTCAGGATATGCTGCACTTTCGTTGCTGGTAGACAGGGTGACATACTGGGCTGCTCAGGCCTGACAGATATGACTAAAGCAGTTCCTGAGGGACTGAGAGCAGGAAAAGGAGCCAGCCAAGCATCGATGCAGGGTAGTGGCAGCAAACAGACCAACCTGTGCCTCGCATCTTGCCCTTACAAGAGAATCAAGTGCTCTCTCTCACTTGCACGTGAGTCTGTCCTTGTGATTATGAAACATCAGCAAAATCTCATAATCTGCTGCCCTTTCTTTCACACATGCCGTGGTTTCTTCATGAAAATCTACATTGCTGAAAAAGTGGTTGTTATTCAGAAACACTTGCTCATCTTGTAACAGATAATGCTGACAGAGATCTGCTAGTGGGAGCTGTTTGCAGCAGTAAAGGCAACACTATGGTGGTTTTAACCCTTACAACAATGTGGAACAAACCCCATTTTTGTAGTCTGATTATGAAAGGGCCTTGATGCTAACTTGTTATATTTGAAGAAGGAGTGATTTTGGCTAAGGAAATGTCAGATAATTTTACATTTTTAATTACTTCAGCAGCAGGAGAAATAAGCTTTGCATTCTCAGTAACCTCCTCTGGCAGGCAATCTGAGCAGATGACCAGCACCTTTTAAGATGTGAACTAGTGAGGCTTTTTTTGTTGTCTCTTATCTTGAATAAACACAGTAACTTTTTATTGTTCTTATAGATCCAGCTTTGATCCTTCTGCCCACAAAAGCATGTAGGGTTCTGCCATTCAAAGTGGTCATTTGGAATGGCGCTCTGTATCTAGAGGGAGATTTTTCCAGATGTGTTTGTATCAAAGGCACTGTTTGTTCCTTTTCCTACTGTTCCTCCCTGCCAATGGAGGAGGAACAGGATGGATGGACAGCTGCCAGGTGATATGTCAGCAGCTGAAGCACTTTTATCTTGGAAGACCTTCAGCTGCATTCAGGTATAGAAGTGCTTTCTGATAATAAGCCTGGTAATGTTTAGTCTTGAACACTTCACCAGTCTGAACATCTTGAGAATCTGAGGGTGATCACTTTGCTTCTCTGCATGGTTTATCTGAAGTACCAGTGTGACCCTCACCATTTTACTGGGCAGGCAACTGGCATCACCTGAGAGGGAGAGAAGTTATATTCTTACAGTAAAATTTAGAGTTTAGATTCACAAGCTGGACCAATGCGGAGTGTTTTGGCTCCTATCTTCTGTAGATCTTGGTCCCTATGCAGAATTTTTAGCCCACAAGGAAGGACATCCTCCTGTGTGGGTGGATGGAGAATGAGAGATTATATCACTTGAAACCAATTCTCTTGGTCCTGGGAGTATTTCAGGGAGTTGTTCTTAATCCCATTGAAGTGAGTCCTTCTGGCACTAAATAATACAAAATTCAGTGGCTTATTTCACTGATTATTCTAGAGAAGAGGCTGTGTCTAGAGCATCACCCAGAAACCACCATGTGAGGATACCAGGCCATGTTCTCATGCTGGGTTGGCATGTTTCAAGCCACTTACACACCACGGCAAAGCTTCATGAGTTTTTTTGGTGTTTTCTAGAACCTGATTCTTCAGAGAACATAAGCACTGCAGGTGGTATTCATTACAGTACCAATTTAAAAAAAAAAACTGCTGAAAATCAAGATGTCCTGCTCACAAATGTGGTATCAGTGAAAACTTCTAAATATTTTGCTAATTTTGTTCCTCTTGATATGGTTTTACATGTGTAAGATGGATTTAATAGTAACTGGAAGTTTTGTGTCTTAAGGCCTTATAAGGGCAGTGTGTTTTTTAAAATGCTGTGTGATTTATAAAAAGCATACTTCAGAGTATTTCAGAGGCACTTTCCAAAGAAAGGTCTGCAAGTTTTAGCATCAAGCCCATTGTAAATGCTAGTCGGAAATCTTAGATTGATGAATCGTTGCTATTGCAGTATCATTGCTATTTTACTATTACTGATATACACACTCTATTTTTCCATATTAAATGCTCTGTGTTGTGCACAACAGTATCTGCACTGGTGCTTATTTTGTCTAATTTGAAAACACCACCAATAAATTGTACTACCCATATTTAGAGAGAATTGTTTTGGAAATATTTAACTTTGTTACCAGAGAAACTTCCATTGAGTAGATAGCAAGACTGTGATCTCTCATCTACAAAATGGTATTTCTCAGTGGTTCTGAAAAAGTCAGATACCTTTGGCTACTAAATTTGCATTATTTATTTAAGAAAGAAGTCATTACCAGTTAAGAGTCCGTGGTTGTGGTGTAATTGTTTGTGTAGATGTAAGAAGGAAGATGTCATTGCAGGCTTACAGTCTGATGCCATGTCATTGTGAATGTCACTGAAGGAGATCGTGGATTTAATTACTGTGTTTATTGCTACTATGTTGTATTCTCCAACTTCTTGATTTTCTTTCTCCAGAGAACCTAAAAAATAATCACTGTTTGTACCTTCAGTAAGTGAAGCAGCACGAAAGGCACCAGGACCTTGCTAAATGGCTGGTCCCACCCTTCCACTAAAAACACTTCAAGTTAAGAGGAATCTGTTTAACCTGGCTTTAAAGTATGTGTGTTCAGCAATTACCTGTAATTGCGCTTAATTTGGCTGGGGCGGGGGGGGAGGTGGTGGTGTAGGAATTGGTATTTCTTTGCAAACTTCTTTGCAATATTCATTTGCTGAAAAGCAGACAGTTGCCCTCTTCTGGTGGACATGGCAAGCAGGTGCTCATTGAGTGTGATGTTCTCCCTCACTTTTCTTTCCCTACACTAGGTAAAGCCTAGGATTTCTAGAACTCTTGCAACGCCTCATGCTATCTACTGAACTCTTTTCAGTTTCCCTAGGCTCCTTTTTAAAAAAATAATTCAGTTTAAAACTGGTTAGATATCATTGTCTGAAATCAAGCTACCTCTCAGATAGATTTTTCTTCATATTGCTTTCCCAGTTTGTGAAGATCTTGTTGAGTTGGGCAGCCTGGATCTGGGGTGGTCTAGTTCTGGGGTGTTCTAGGTGTCCCTGTTTTCTAGTCTTTCACTAGATTTTTCACCTAGTGATTCTTTCCTAATTTGTCAAGGTCATCTACATCTGGAGTGTGCTCCAAAAGCATTTGACAAACCTGTTGAGGTTAAAAACATCTCTGTTTTTTTCCTCATTGCCCATTCTGTAGCCCAAGTAATGACAAGGGTCTGGAGGCTCCGTTACAAGTCCCTGATATAAATGGAATGGATGGCCATTCCCAGGTTGGTGGCGCACTGCTGGCACGTTCCAGGGAGTTTTTCAGTCAGCTGTGCACTGCTTTCAAACTGATTGACTTAATAGGTTCCTCCGGTATTTTTCCACACTTCAAATTTAGGCTCACATCAGATGTTTGATGAGCCACACTGACCCAAATTCTGTGAGCTATCAGTTTCCCTTCTCTGCCTCACTCCCCATGCCATAAGCAATCTAAATGAAGCCACACAGTTCAGATATTGGTAATTACTTTTCTATATTTTAATTAACTTTAGCAGGAGCCGTTTAAACCTTCGTATCACTGTCTTGCTAATGTGAAGCTTCATAGAGAGAAGGATTAATGGAGCATATTGCAGAGAAATTATTCCTTCCCTTCTCACGACCATTAGCCATTTTTGTTTGTGATACTAGGTTTCACAGTTCTCATACTGAACCAGCTTGCCGAAGGGAATAGGGATCAAGCAAATCTTTATCTGGACCCAATTTAAAGTCAGATGAACATTGATTGGTTTCAGTGCCATTGCATGAGCTGCCTCAGTGGTGTGAAATTTGGTCTCACTATGACTGCTGAGCTAATTATAAACGAAATTATGAAAAATGCTGTCAATCATACAGATAACTTTCATATTAAAATCTCTTTCTGCAGTTGGAAGAAACCAAATGGGGTTGCGTTTAGGATGTGAACGAAGGATAGATTTTAGTAAAGTTGGGAGAAGCTAAGGAAAACTATAGATTCGGGCTATCCAAATACAGAAGCACAAAGTAAACTTGAAATTGGAAATTGGTAATAAGCTTGTTCATGTGATTATAGTTATGTACCTAAGTTTGGTTTTTACCAAAAGGCCTGCACTGTATCTTTATGGTGGATTTTTTTACACACTGTAAGCAATTTGAGGCTACTAAATAGTCAAATTCTTCTTCTCTTTATGTTTACAGTAAGTTTATGGTTACAGTTGATATATTTCTAGATACATACTGAAAAATATTTAATTGCAGGGTGGGGGAGTGGTTGTTCCTGATGAAATGTTCCCAGATAGAAAACAAGAAAGTAATACCAAAATTGTTTTATTGTGATTATTTACAAGGATTTTTCAGTGATTTGTCTTTTCATATAAAGAGCTACGTTTTCTAAAGCCTTGCATTGAACAACAGGTGTAGCATTGCACCATAAATTCAGGAGGTTCTTTAATCATTGGGTTTTCATTTAGAATATGCGAAGGGTTACTTTGCATAAAGTTACTTTGCATTAAGTATAGTAATTTGTTTGAAGTTCCATTTGTTTTTTTATTATATTGGAAAGTATTTTCTCCCCCTCTTACTTGTGACAGTCTATTGATCTATCTGGCTGGAACATTTGTATATGCTTAACCTAAGAGCACCTCTTAGAGGTAGGAATATTGTTCTTAGTTTTTGGAGAAGATTTGTTAAGTGGATGGCTGAGGCACAAAGAAATTTAGCCAAGGTCAGAAAGTCTGCAGCTCTATAGAAAATTACTAGCTAGTCCCTTGATACTAGATAATCTTTCTCCTTTGCTGCTACTTGTTAACAGCTCAAAATGCTCATGCATATGGTGTCCATGTGTTCTCCTTCTGTCCTTGAAACTGGTAGGTTACTCCATGAAGTTGAATTTCTTAAGTGAACACTCTCACTCTTTTTGTCCCTGCTTTAGCAAGTGATTTTTATCACCTTCTGCTTGTTACATTTGATGTGGTGACACCCAAGCAGAAAGAGGTACAAGGATATTAGTAGAGAACAGACACTGCTTTTGAAATCTGCTGGTGCTGAACCTGAGCTTTAGTTCTCAAAAAAAAAAATCTAATTATAAAGAGGTCTAATAAACAAATCATGAACTTTTCCCAAGTTTCAAGTATCTAGGAAATGCAAAGAAAAAAAAAATTATACCAACACCACTTTTTGCCTATCCATAGGATATCAGAAAAGAAAGCATTTATTTATTGAGATAGTGTGGATTAAGTTCTGTGTTTTGGAAATTAGTGGTTGGTATTGGCTGATTTTAATTTGCTTCTAAGAGTTCTTTGAGAAATATTGTCTATTCTGTAATTTCACTTTCTTGATTGTCTCACCACTAGATTTAAATCTCGGAACAATTTGTAGAGTATTTTAATGCTTCTAGCCTACAAATTCCCTGTTCTTACCAAAGTGAAAGAAATACTGAAGGTGCTTAAATCAATAATTATTTTCCCTGAAATGTGCAAGTTTGCAACAGGATAAATATTTTAAGTGTGTTTAAGAAGATACATTTGTGAATTAAGCAATAGCTGGACCTTTAATAAAAGGGTGTGTGTTCTGCTCTTGACTTTTTTTTTTCATTCCTTTTTTTGTTTCTTGAAGTTTTGAAGCTAAGTCTTCTACTTTTTATTTTGGTATAAATCACTATATGGTCTTAAAATTTTAACCCATTTATCTGTTTTTTTCCTTGCATCAAACTGTAGAATCTTATTCTCCTGAGAAATTCACCTGGCTAAAAATACCCTGCTTTAATATTACTTTTAGAAACATCTATATTTGAAGTATATAAATGGTTAGATATTATGTGTATTATTAGACATGAACTGTTGGTACATTTTGTAACAGGAAGCTGCTGGTTTTCCATTCACCAAGAACTGGAATTCAGTCAAACACTTGGCATTTAGTTACTAATTTTATCTGTAAATGTTTTTTCTGAAATAGTTTGTGGAAACAGTCTCAGTTTCTTCAAAGTTTTGCAAAGCACAAGCATGAAAATAATTGTTAGAATTTAAAACAAAAAAACTACCTATTAAACTAAATGAGAAAACAGGTCACTTTTTATTTTAAAACAGGCTGAGATCTGAAGTTTTATTCTGATTCCACCTTTTTTTTTGCCTCTTGAAAGTATTTTTAGGTGTGTTATTCTTGGATTATTTTTCATTTTAATTTTGGGTTATTTTAGAATTGGAAGTAATGTGTGGGAAAACAATGACTGAAAGGAAAAAAACATCCAACTTCTGTATTTGAAAATGCACTTTTATGAGGACTTTTTCCCCTGTGTGTGTTGAGTTTTGGATTGTCATATCATGTTTTGACAATGTCTTGTTTACTTGCATTTTTTGGTTTGTTCATCCCTTTTCTTGGACATTTCCTTAAGTCCTTTTCCTTGTGTGGATTTTTTTTGTCTCTGCAGCTCATATCCTCTCTTTCACAGTTGTAGAGAGTCTCCCTAACTGTCTTTATTTCACCTGTCCTGTCACTAATATTGGTCCATTTCTTCTGTCTTGTCCTCTATGTAATGACAGCCATGATATAATCCAGAAATGCCTTGGCTTTACTGGGCTGTGAAGCCTTCTTGGAGAAACCCAGAGATATTTGTCTCTCACCTGCTGAGCAAAGGGAGCTAGTTATGCATATCCAGGCTTTCTCATGAAATATCTTATCCATAAGTAGACAGTAACCCTAAACCAGCCTTTGGCAGGCTGACTTCCTCACTGGCTGCAGCAATAGCTCTTCTCACTGCTGGGGTCTTGTTGGCTTGATTACACTTTCTCCAAACAAAAGGACTGACCCAACTTCCCTGATCATTTGCATGTTCTCCTTCATCCGCCAAATAACATTGTAGGAGCTGACAAGGCCTTTTAGTCGAAGGAACAAGATTTTTCAGTGTTGTTCAGAAAGAACATCTTCTAGAAGAGCTGTCTGAGGACACCTGTGCTTTACTCTTGGAAGAAGTGAGAGGGGTGTGTGATAGGCTGGAATTGTAATTTTATGTATTTTATGTCTCATGGAGTGACATTCTCAGTCATGAAGGCCATTGTAGTAATACCTTTTTGTTTCACACAGTGAGGGGATCTTCCCTGATAGGATTGCTTATCTTCTGGGAGTGCTGACCAAAAAATATTATGTTGTCTTTTTCTGCCATCTATTAGTTACAGATACTTGCCTATTGGTGGAATAAAATAAATACCCTGGTGGGATTTCATGTTGGTGATCTAGCTTGTGTGATATTTTACTAAGACTTCATTATACTTGTATACATTATACTTGTATACTTGAAACAAATATTTAGAACCAGGTTCCTTTTTTTCTTTAGCCATCTCCACTTGAGCCATGTCACTGTTGGAAACTACAGGTAATTTCATTACTGACATTTTGCTCCACGAAGATCAATGTGCAACTTTGATTGCAGCTGGTGGAGACAATAATTAATGGATCAGTCCTGGTAAGACGAATTTGATTCCGTTTTAAATTACTCTCCATTTGCCAGAGACCTGTGGATATTTAAGTCTTCAAAACTAATTGAAAAATGTCATGTGTTGTGTCAAGATCAGATGTGCATTGACACTTGATGCAATAGCTTAGAAATGGGTTTTGCTTTTCTTGCTCAATAATCAGGGGTCAGTCTACTTCTCAGGACAGTCACATGTATTCCAGACTTGTCTGGGATTCGAGTGGGGTGGATTCTTTTGGGAAGGAGTGTTTTTGGCATTACTGCATCTTATTCCT
Organism: Muscicapa striata striata; assembly: GCA_030060385.1. Lineage (NCBI taxonomy): Eukaryota > Metazoa > Chordata > Aves > Passeriformes > Muscicapidae > Muscicapa > Muscicapa striata. The sequence goes on along the minus strand of JAREIS010000279.1, from coordinate 767,677 downwards.
CTGGGATGGGCTCTGGAGCACACAGGGGTCTGATCCTCCAGTGCCAGATGGGCACTGCCAAAGAAAGCTGGCAAAAAGGTACCAGGTGATTTAGCGTGCAGCTGGAAACAGGAGGCAGCAGCCTCCTGTTCATCCCTATGGAGCCTCTCCAGGGGAATTGTAATGAATTTGCTTTATTTCACTGAATCAAACCACTTTTTGTTTTTCAAGAGGAAGAGCAGTGGTTGCCTAGGATCCTGTTTCCAAGCAGTCAGATACCACCTTCCCACACTGCAGCAATGTAGATTTTCTTTTCCTGCCTGTAAGATGCCTTTTGGGCTTTCCCTAGTAGAGTGTGGACCATGTGGACTGATTGGTGGTGCAACCACCAAGATGCAGTATTATGTGGTGGGATGTCATGCCCGTGGGTGGGTTGGTTTATCAGGTTGGATAGCAAGGCAATTTACCTTATTTTTAACACAAGGATGAATTCCACCTTCCCCTTGTTGAGCAGGTCAACAAGGAACCTGAAATAATAACTTTTAAGAAGTCTGTGGAGCTCCTAGACTTCTTAATAGCAGATCCTTCACTCTTCTTTCACTGTTGCAGCTTTATGCTGAAACTTAATCTCTTGGCCACAACAGTGTGACCTAAGGAAGATTTAGCCCTCTTTATTGCTTTCTGAGTGCTCTCATATTCAGAAGAGGGGTTTGCATTGAATAAACACAGATTTTCATCTATTCCCTTCACAGACTGAGAAATGTCCACTGGTGTTTGACATGATGAAGGAGACTGATGCCACCCATGGCTGCTATGTCAGCATTTCTATGTCAGTGACCCGTCAGATGCTCTTGTGTTTATTGTGCAGCATTAAGCAGAGAGAGGTTTGAAATTTGTGTTTCACTGGCAAATAGTTGAATTTTAAATATTTTTTCAGCTGTTCTTTGTAGTGTATATAAATGGATTTTCAACAAATAAAAGCCCCAGCCTTTCCATGCACATGGGTGCATTTTGGTCTTGCAGACAATACCTGTGGTGGAAGGAGGCTCTTGCAAACCATCTTGTGAATAGCTGCAGCATCACTCAGAGCCACTGTCTGCCCTGCCTCCTCCTCTCCTCCCTGACAGCAGCTGAAATGGCAGGGCTTGCTTTGGACAGTGCTTCGCATAATTTACAGCAATGCTGCTAAATGCTGGGCTGGAATGGATGGGAGCTCAGCTAATTTGCATGATTTAAAATGCCAGCTCGGTTTAATGTAGAGCAGCTGGTATATACTTAACTCCTTCAGGAGAAAACGTAATACCAGCAGATCGCATTATCCAGGGCTATGCTACACATATTTATTTATTTATTTATTTATTTATCCATTCTCTTTGCTGCTTCCTAGATCCTTTGTAAAGATCATTTGTGCATGGCTGGCACAGGGCTCTGCTCGCTGCTGGTATTTCTGTGTCTCGCAGAGTTCACAAAGCAACTTGTCCCACTTGAGTGACAAATACTTGTTGCGACTCCTGAGCATCCACTTGCACACTGACCTTAGCAGACAGGACTCTAAATTAAGATGTGTCATGGTGAAGGGTGGTGAGATTAGTTGGAAGAGGGACAGGTGTAGAAGCCTGGATTATGTGGATTACTACATAGTCAATTTCTTAGGGTTACACTTCAAGGTTGAAAATTGCTAATTCCACAATTACGGAATTATTGCAGTTCCTCTGGGTGCTGTGTTATTCCTCTGGGTGCAGTGCCAACAGCCAGAGTCACCTTGTGAGGGAAGGACTTGGAGGATCAAAGAATTGCTTTGCTTCCCTGAAATAATTAGCATAACCTCAGTGAGAGGATGGAGGGAGCATAATCTTTTAATACCAACCTTTCTCAAAATTGACCTTGTCACAGGCAGATTCAGCCTCTCACAGACAGATGTGTGGTAGAGTCACTTTTACTGCATCAGAAATGCTGGCACAGTATCTCATCCTCTTTGCCTTTCCCTAGGTGATCAGTCTCTTATGCCAAAGACTCTAAATGCCTTTGGATGACCTCTGGGATATTGATGGACTTTACAGAATCAGGGCTTCCTCAAAGCACTTTCAATGGGGTGTTCTCTTCCTCTGTAAATTCTTTATTCTGTCAAGCTTGAGTTTAGTTTTCTCTTGAAACAACAGTTTCAAATGGTCACTTTTGAAGACCCTGATCAATTTTAAGTGCAAACCATTAAGCTGGAGATAAAACATGTGTTAGATTCTTTTGACACAGTTAAGTCCTTAAGGGCTGCATATCCAATTTGAGTGTTTCTATTACCCTTTATAAACCTTTTTGGTAGACAACACCATGTAGTTACTTGGTTGATATCAGGGCTATGTTTGGTCGACGGGACAGGAAGGTCATGTGGTGCAGGAGAAAGGACAAGTCTTCCCTAAGGAAAACTGATGATTGTCCTTTTTTGTTGTGAAAGGGAAACCTCTAAGATGACCTCCCATAATCTTCTTCCATGGATGCAGGAAAGATTAATTGTCTTTCGTGATTAAACATTTCATTCTTTTGTCTTCTGTTGTCCCTGTGTAATATCATTAGCATGCCTACATGCTGAGGAAGATTATAACCTGCATTATATAGGCAAATTTTTTATGTTGTAGTGTATGTATACCACAACTAGGTTAAACATCTGAATGTTTTTGATGTGTAATATGCGAATAAATCCAGCCATCTGAGAAAAAGCCTTTACTCTTGCAGGCCAAAAATACAGTTAAGCAACACGTATCTATCCTTTAAATATACAGAAACCATTTTGTGAGACTGTTTAGAAGGTTCGTTTCTAGCTGAGGTAGAGAGCAGTGTGGTTTAATAATTGGTTGTCAGGCACCAGGTCAAAACTTGGAACAAATTAGGCTATTTGTGTTTATTAAGTCTGACTCCAGGCTTCTGGAACAGTAGCAAATTAGCCAGCTTTTCATTTATGCTGTGTGTGAGAGCTGTCTGTGAATTTGTAAATCCTCACCAGCCATGTCACTTGGGTGTCTCAAGTATTGTTTATTTTCTTTTTATAGCTAAGGGATAAGTTTATTTATTTTAATGCTTTTCCGTTGGTTAATAAAAACTTTTCAGGGATCCAAGATTGACCTCTAATACTTATTATTTTTCATTCCTTGCTATTTTCCACCACAGATATTTTTATTTTGCTGTTTTTAGGACTTTTCCAACTGGTCAGAAGGTTAGGAAAGCCAGTTCCAGCAGACTGGACATGCTGTGAAAAAGTTTGAAGAAATGATAAGGCTAGTTTTTATGGCACCCTCATTTTGAGCCCTGCCTTTCTGCCAGGAGGGGTTTCAGTCCTAAAGGGCAAGGAGGGTGCAGGGTGAGTCTGTAAGCCACAGGCCATCAGTATCATAGTCATCTCCTTGCTGCCTGCTGCAGTTTATCACCAGCAGCTCCCTTATCTCACAGGTGTTCTGCTGAGATAAATCCATTATAATTCCAAGCGGCTCAGGTAAAGTGATACCTGGAGCCATGAATTACCTTAAATAGCCAACTGTGGGACTTCGAAACCTTTATGCATGTGTGATCTGTTATTTTCTTCTTACTCTTTCTTCCTAAGGTAGTACTTGAATCAAAGCAAGCGATACTTGATTTAAAGTCCTTTCCAATAATGATTTATGGATTTTAATAAAACTTGTGAAAATAGAAGTCACATTGTTAGGAGGAGGTTCTCAGCTATAAACAGATATGATTACTTTTGGCTGTGCCTTCTGAAACCAGCAGTTTATCCCTTATTGCTGAAAATAATTTAAAGAGAAGATGAGAATTGAAGAGCTGCTAACGCTATTTCAAATTATAATGAGGAGTTTGTGGGCTGTGGGTTTCCATCTGCACTCCACTTCTATGCCATCTGTCCATGAGGAGAAAATCATCAGCTGAGAAAATAATAGGATGTCCTGCATTTAGGCAGCCGCAGAACCATCAGTTGCGCAGGAAATCTTGTAAGATTTTTAGTGGAACCTGAGCCTGTGATAGTACTGCTCTGAAAAGGAAAAGAGGAGTGTAAAAGAAGGCCGTTGAGATTTTATAGGATGGAAAAAGATTTTAAGCCCCATTAAATGGATGATTGACCATGTTTGTAAAAGTGAGGAATCTGCAGTGTTAATTTGTAGTATGTAAAGCAGCTGAGAACTATCTGTGGAGGCTTGAGATTATGCTAATTTATGCAGTCCACATAGCTACTGCAGTTTAAAAATAGCTTCTTTTCCAGAGATTTAGAGCTACTGCAGGTTGGCTTTGCATTTAACTCTGCAAATTTTACCAGTTTGAACTGGTATGTGGTCTTATGTGGTCTTTTATCACAGAATCACAGAATGGTTAAGATTGGAAGGAACCTCAGGATATCATCCTAATACAACCCCCCTGCCAAGGCAGAGTCACCTAAAACAGATTACACCCAAACGTGTCCAGGTGGATTTTGAATACTTCCAGAGGGGAACCCTCCATGACCTCCATGGGCAGCCTGTTCCACAGAATAAAAGAATATGCTGAGTTGGAAGGGACCCACAAAGATCATCGATTCCAATTCCCAGCCCTGCACAGGACTCCCCAAGAATCAGACCAGTGCTCGATAGTGTTTCCCAAATGCTTCTTGAGCTCTGCTGGGCTTGGTGCAGTGACCACTTCCCTGGGGAGCCTGTTCCAGTGCCCAGCCACCCTCTGGGTGAAGAGCCTTTTCCTGATATCCAACCTAAACCTCCCCTGACACAACTTCAGGCCATTCCCTCAGGTCCTGTCGCTGTCACCACAGAGCAGAGATCAGTGCCTGCCCCTCCTGTTCCCCTCATGAGGAAGTTGTGGTCTGTGATGAGGTCTGCCTCAGTCTCCTCTCCTCCAGGCTGAACAGGCCCTCAGCTGCTGCTCACACAGCTTCCCCTCCAGACCCTTCACAATCCTCCTGGCCTCCTTTGGATGCTCTCTAACAGCTTAATGTCTTTTTATGTTGTGGTGCCCAAAACTGCCCCAGCACTTGAGGTGACGCCGCTCCAGCTCAGAGCAGAGCAGCAGGACCACCAGGACCCCCAGGTCCCTTTCTGTGGCATTGTTTTCCAGGGTCTCATTCTCCAGTCTCTCTGTACATCCAGGGCTGCCCCATCCCAGGTACAGAATCCGGCACTTTCCCTTGTTGAACTCCATGTGGTTAGTGATGGCCCAGTCCTCTTAATCTGTCCAGATCTCTCTGCAGGGCCTCCCTGCAGGCTCCTTCTAGTTTTGTATCATTGCAAACTTGCTTAGTATTCCTTTGAGTCCTGTATCCAAGTCATTAATGAAGATATTGAAGAGCACAGGGCCTAAGATGGGGCCCCGCAGAACCCCATTAGTGAAAGTCTGATGCCACCCTGTTCATTGTCACCCCTTGCACCCGACCTGTGAGCCAGTTGCTCACCCATCACATGATGAGTTTATCCAGCTGTGTGCTGGACATTTTGTCCAGAAGGTCACTCTGAGAGGCACTATTGAAAGCTTTACTGAAATCCAAAAATATTACATCAACTGGCTTGCCTTGATGAACCAGGTGAGTTACCCTGTCATAAAAGGAAGTCAGGTTTGATGAGCAGGACTTTCCCTCAGGAAGCTCTTGCCATGCTCTCTGGAGTGGTGCAGTGCTTGCTACTGTTCCCCTTTTTGTGGGGCTCTAGTTGGTTCTACCACATTGCCTTGCTTCCATTCAAGAGGCTGAAAGGGAAATGTTTCCCCTCTGGCTTAGGAAGTATTAGTGGATGCTGTGGAAAGTTGCAGTGGTAGGCCTGAGGTTGAATGCCCAAAACAATGAAATCAAATTAAAATGTGTTTTGGGTTTTTGGTATCTGGGTTTGATTTGCAGAGCTTGACACCCGTTGCTCAGATTTGTGGTGCCTTGGAGTACCTTGGAGAGGTATTTGGCTCATCTTCTGCCACTCTACGTGTCATTGTTTTGGATGCCTCCAGATGTCGCTATGCGCGCTACGGTCACACAGAATAACGACAAAAACTCCTCTGACTGAGAGCAAAGACAAGCGACTTTATTGTGAGAGCAAGCCACTTTTATAGTGTGGATCGCAGGCTGCAAAGAGGAACGGCCGTCCATTGGATAGTAGCAGAAAACAGAACGTTCTCACGGATCATGAGAACTGTTTTTCCTTGTTTTCCAAAAAACACCAGGTGCTAATCTTGTTGTGGATTCCTTTCTGTTTTTCCCGAGGTTTATCACCCTGGGAAGACTCAGGCAGGAGCAGAGAAACTGTCTCAGGCCTGGGAAAGATTTTCTTTAGCATGAGAAAGGAAAAAGGGCCTCAGGCCTTACAATTTTCAGCCTGGGGCTTCAATGGTGTCCACAAGTCCCCCTTTTAGTTTAAAAAATAAAGAAGGAGATGTTTGCTGTCCTCCTTAGGATCCTTGTCAGAGGAGAGCAAACACATCCCTGGAGATCCGTGGATGCCTGAAGCATCCAGGGAAACCTTCGCACCTGGTGCTTTCTAGTAAACTTACTTCTAATACAATAAAAGGAAGAAAACCCGCCACCATTCACCAGACCCGTGATTTCCAATATAAAAACTCATCTAACAATGCTCAAAACTGAAAACAGTTCCAAGAGAACAAAAGAGTTCATCCTCTGCTGGTAGAGGGACCATCTGGCTGGTGGTCGGCCTGTTGGTCAGCGTTCAAAGGCTGTGCCTCCGCTGCATCCTGTCTCTGGCACCTCAGGTCAGGGCGGACACATCTTGCAGGCAGCCAGCGTACCCCGGTATCCATTGAGACGCAAGCGTACCCATGGCCCCAAACGATGAGTTCATGTGGGCCTTCCCACTTGTTTGTGGTCAAGTTCCGTATGAACACCTTGGCTCGAGGCAAGCGTATCTCATCTGCAGCCTGTAAAGAAGTAAAATTATTCACAATAACAAGATTATTGGAATCTTGTGGCACAGTGAGGTGGTTAATGGCATACAAAGCTTTTTCTAGTCGGCTGTGTGGTGTTTCACCTGCCATTCCCCTTTTTTGTTTTTCAAGAACGCTCTTCAGAGTACCATGAGTGCGTTCAACAATGGCTTGACCTGTTGGAGAATGTGGGGTGCCAAGCTTGTGTGAGACTCCCCACATCTGCAAAAACTGCCTCGTCTTTTGAGAGATGTAAGCAGGGCCATTGTCAGTTTTCACCACAGAGGGTATGCCCAAGGTCGCAAAGGCCTTTCTCCAATGGACAATCACATCACGGCCTTTCTCCCCCGTGTGAGCAGATGCCCATACGGCAGAAGAAAAGGTGTCAACAGACACGTGCACATACTTAAACCTGCCAAATTCAGCGATGTGAGTAACATCTGTCTGCCAAAGCTGCAGGGCTCTTAAGCCCCTGGGGTTCACCCCTGCTGGTAAAGGTGCAGCAAGGCCATGAAAAGCATTGCAAGAAGCGACAATGTCATGAGCTTCATTGGCTGTTAAATGAAATTGCTTTTGCAGGGTTATGTGCATTTTGATGAAAAAACCCATGCGATGCCCGGGCCTGTGCGTTCTTGTCAGGCTGAGGTGCCGCCCATGCAGGGTTGGCCAGCCTGTCAGCCCTGGCATTACCCTCTGTTAAAGAACCTGGTAAATCTGCGTGACTCCGTATGTGCAGCACATAATATGGATGAGTTCAGTCTTGGATTGCGCACCACAGGGCCTTCAACAGCCGGAACAAGTCAGCGTTGTCGACCTCCTTCAGGAGCGAGCAATCCAGATGCTGGGTGTTCTCTGCAACATAAGCGGAGTCAGTGACCAAATTCAAAGGTACCTGAATAAATCGTTGGAATACCATTGTGATTGCTTTCAGTTCAATTATCTGAGCAGAACCTGTCTGATGGCCTTCCAATGATTGCCAACCAGATTCATCCTCCCAGGTAACAATGGTGTTCCCCGTTTTGCCTGATCCATCTGTGAAGACAGTAGGGCCTTGCACTGGTACCTGACTATGTTTGGGTCTTAAAGACAACCTAAGTGTCTTTGCCATATGTAATAGCTTATGGCTGGGCAGATGATAGATAATTTGCCCTGTGAAATCCAGCAGTGCACTTTGCAAGGGGATGCTGTTAACAAAACCCCCTTCAAAGAACTCCCGCTCCACAGGTATTACAATTCTCGCGGGATCTGCTGCGGTCAATTGCACGCATCGCTGTCGGCATTTAAGTATCAGTCGGGCAAACAACTCAAACACTGTAGTTACTGTCTTTTTGAGCTGATGCGGCAAAAAGACCCATTCCAGGATGTGCAAGGGGTCGGACCATGCGTCATTCCACTGTAGGATACCTGTAGGATATAAATCTGGAACAGTAATGAATACAGTGATGTCAATGGAAGGATCAACTCGATGTACCTGGCGAGTAGAAAGAGCGTGCTGCACCTGTTGCAGCGCTTGCCGTGCCTCAGGGGTCATTATCCGAGGTGAATCCAGTCGAGAGTCCCCTTTTAAGATATCAAACAGTGGGGACAGCTGCTGTGTTGTCAGTCCTAGATAAGGACACAACCAGCCAATGATACCCAGCAATTTCTGAGCATCATTTAGTGTCTTGATGGAGTCCATGAATTGTACCTCTTGATGCTGAATTGTTTGATCCAGGATCTTGACCCCCAGATATCTCCAAGGAGGTTGCCGCTGGACCTTTTCGGGAGCCACTTGCAGTCCATAACAGCGTAGAGCAGCCAGCAGCTGAGGTTCTATCCTCAGCAGTTCGTCCTGTGTTGGGGCTGCTACTAGGATGTCATCCATATAATGATAACAGTACGCGTTAGGGAACTGCTCACGGACTCCAGACAAGGCCCTAGCCACATACCATTGACAAATAGTTGGGCTATTATGACAACCTTGTGGCAAAGCCTTCCATTGATATCTTAGTGCTGGTTCCGAGTTGTTCACTGCAGGCACCGTGAAAGTGAATTTTGGCCTATCTTCAGGACACAAGGGGATTGTGAAAAAACAATCTTTAAAATCAATGACCAAAATTTCCCATCCAGCAGGGAGCATGGTGGGTGAGGGCATGCCAGGCTGCAAGGCCCCCATGCTCTCCATGACTGCATTAATTTTCCTGAGATCCTGTAACAACCTCCATTTACCTGACTTTTCTTTATGACAAAGACTGGGGAATTCCAGGGACTGCTAGAGAGGGTTCTATGTGTCCCTGCTGTAATTGTTCTTTTACTAGTTCATGAAGGGCTATCAATTTCTCTTTTGGCAAGGGCCACTGATTCTGCCACACGGGGGTATCAGACAAGCATCATAAAGGTATCATAGGATAGTTCCTGCCCTTCACTTCAGTGACCCCAATTAAAAATTTGCTTCAATGCGCACCCCCCAGGCTGCCAACACATCTCATCCCCAGAGGTTGATAGGGGCTGCAGTGATGTACATTCGGACTGTAGCTGTCTGCCCTTCCATATTTCTGAGCAACACAGGCCTCTGACTCACAAAGGTCTGTGTTGTACCCCCCAAACCTGCAATGGCCTGGCCCAGAGGAGCAATAGGCCATGTGGGAGGCCAGGCAGAAAGGGAAATCACTGTTACATCCGCCCCAGTATCGAGCAAACCTCTGAGTTGAGTCTGAGACGGGTTGGCGCCTGAGAGAGTGAGGGTACACATCATTTGTGGGCGCTGATCGGAGATGTTCATTGTCCAGAAAACCTATGGTGGTCCTGTGGATCCAAAGCCACCGTCTTTATGATCTCGCTGATCAGCCCTGAGAGCAAACGAATAAAAAGGCACCAGTTGGGCAATCTGAGTTCCTGCTGGGATAGTGACAGGGGGAGAAGGCGTAGAAACCATGGCATAGATTCCACCTGTAAAGTCAGCATCAATGACCCCAGGGTGGACAAAGATTCCCTGAAGGGTGGCACTGGATCGTCCTATGAGCAAGGCACTCAGGCCTTTGCCCAAAGGCCCAGTGGCATCCAGAGGGATCTTGTGCACACCATCCGAGTCTAAGATGACTGTGGTTGCGGTGTGTACATCCACTCTGGCTGAGCCACGGGTGCTGGCTGAGTGCTGGCTGAGGAACCCTGGGGTACTGCTTGTATCTGAGCGCTGCACCCCCAAGCGCTCCCCTGTCCGTTTCCCTGGCCAGAGAAAGGTTTCTTTGATTTGCATTGGTTCGCATAGTGTCCTGGCTTTTTGCACTTAGCACACAAAAAGGTAGGCATATTAGCCTGTTGCTGTTTCGGCTTCTTCCCTTTAGGTTTTCCCTGTTTGTAATATCCATCCCCTGACATCTTTTGATGATGCCACATAGCAGCTGCCAAAGCAGAGATCTGATGGTCTATAGTCCCCACTTTAGCACATGCTTGTACCATGTCAGTTAGTGAAGGATCTCCCGGTAGGGACTGTATGATCTTAGCACAATCAGCATTGGCATTATCCCTGGCTAGCTGTTTACAGAACAACTGCCTGAGAACATCATCTTCAACCTGTTTCTCTAGGGCAGCTGCCACCTTCTCCACAAATTGTAAGAATGGTTCATTGGGACCCTGAGTGATTTTCACATATCTTGTCTTAGGAGCCGCAGCTTCTATTGTTTTTATGATTGCTGCAAATCCTATTTTTTGGCATTGCACGAGAATGGAAGGGTCCCAGGTGGCCTGGAGGTCAGGGTTGGCAAAACGAAACAGGCCCATCAAAACCTCGTGGGCCACAGCATACTTGGGATCATCCTGGGGCAGTCCCATATTATCTGCAGCAGCCCTGTCAGCCGTCTGCGTCCAGGTGTCCTCAAACACTCTGAACTGCACTGGCTGAAATAGCACCTGGGCTATATGCCTTACGTCGTAAGGTGCTAGCAGCTCTGTATTCAATACTCTAAGAACTTGACTCATGACTTGAGTAGAACCAAGCCCATAACGTGCTACCTTATCCTGTAAATCTTGGACAACATGCCAAGCGATTGGATCGTGCCTGTCACGTTGGTCATGAACCCGTTTGAAGACAGGAAAAACCTGAGCCCCTTCTGTCCCCTGGGTATACCCATCACTGCTCTGTGACAGGTCGTCCCCAGGGACCGGGCAGAGCTCCGTGGGGTCACCCTGGACGCTTCCCTCCATCTGGAAAGCTCCTCCCCTTAGCATTCCCACCTTCTCCAAGAGGTCCCAGTCCCCATTTTGCAATGCCCGCAATCTGACCGTCTCCCAGACAGTACGGGGATTTCTGCCGTGATTGTTGGTCGAAACGAGACCACACCTCCAGCAGGGGTTTTGTGGTTCGTCAGCGTCTGCAGCGCTGGACTGGAGCGATGAAGGCAGCGACCCCTGCCCTGCGGAGGATGTCACAGCAGCCACCGGTACCGCTGAAAGAAGATCGATCGCGGAAGCGGGAGCGGCGATACCGGCCGGGGTCCGTGCGGCAGGACATGCCCCTGGAGACGAGGAGGAACCCGGCGGCGTCCTGGAAGGGTTGGTGGGGGAACCCGGAGCTTCCGGGATTGTGGGTCGTGACGTCAAATGCCGCGCACTGGGTGGCGCTGGCCCTGCCCCTGCGGCCGGCGATGCCCGCCGTCCTTGTTCTGAGGGCGAGCCTGCCGGCAGCCAGGAACCCATTCTCACTGCTGGGCTGTCCGCCATCCGCCGCAGTTCCGCAGGGGTGGTCACATAAGGCAAAAACGCCTCCCAGATGGCGGTCGCAACCGTGAACGCAGCTTGTGCCACGACCTCCAGCGTAAGAGCTGGCTTTTGCACTGTCTCTGCTGGGGGGGCGGGCGAGATGATATCAGCGAATGAGTGTCTCTGAGTGCCTGCTGTTACTGCCCTCCAGGGGAAAGGCACCACGGTGTCTTGGGGTGCAAACGGGGGGGGCCGTCCTAACTTCAGGGAGTTCCTGGGATGGCCATCAGACTCGCCCTCGCTCTGTTCTGAACCTGTCTCGCTCTGTTCAAATCCCGTCTCATCTTCCATAAAACTCTGGTGAATGGTTCCCCAGGTGGTAAGCAGAGGGCAGACTGAGGCATCTCCCTTGTGGAGAGCTGTACACAACAGATTCCCTAGCTCTTTCCAAGTGTCCATAGAAAAAACTTCTCCTTCCTCCTCTGAAAACCCATACTCTTTCTCCCAAGCTAACAAGGCAATCAAATCCTTGTCTGGGATCGGGGTGTCTAAGTACTGTAGGACATCCCTCCACAATGAGATGATAATTTCCTCCTGTTTAGACAGATTGTTTGCCATTGTTCGGAATTTCCCACCTAGCCGCTATGCTGGGAGGGCGGGGAAACACAGTACCTCTCTCGACGGGAAGAAGAACGACCACAGAGGCGCTCGCAGTCTGGGATTGCCAACGCTTGGCTCCGCGAGGCTGTGGAGCTTAGCGGATTAGCGCTGCCGGGGCTCCGCAGCTCCGGGGCTCCGCAGTCGCTCCGATCGGGTCCTGGTTTGCGCTGTTCCCATGAAGGACAATCTCGGTGGAACCTTCAGATGTCGCTATGCGCGCTACAGTCGCGCTGAATAATAACAAAGACTCCTCTGGCTGAGAGCAAAGACAAGCGACTTTATTGTGAGAGCAAGCCACTTTTATAGTGTGGATCGCAGGCTGCAAAGAGGAACGGCCGTCCATTGGATAGTAGCAGAAAACAGAACGTTCTCACGGATCATGAGAACTGTTTTTCCTTGTTTTCCAAAAAACACCAGGTGCTAATCTTGTTGTGGATTCCTTTCTGTTTTTCCCGAGGTTTATCACCCTGGGAAGACTCAGGCAGGAGCAGAGAAACTGTCTCAGGCCTGGGAAAGATTTTCTTTAGCATGAGAAAGGAAAAAGGGCCTCAGGCCTTACAATTTTCAGCCTGGGGCTTCAGTGGTGTCCACACCTATGGGATGTAAGGAACGAGAAGGCGGGGAGGGGGAACCTTCATGTACAAGTTGTGATTAAAACGAATTTTCAGGTTGTCATTTGAACTACATTTCCAATGAGTGTGGGTGAAAATAAGAAATAGGGAATGTATTGCGGCTGGAGGCAGTGGCTAATTTCATATTCTGATTTCATGTTTTAAATTCTGAAGGAGCTAGAATGAATTTTGCAGTTCAAGTAATAATTTAGCTTTATGAATAAAATTACAGACAATACTGGAACTGAAATTAAAGTCCAAAGCAATTTGGGACAAAAAGTCCTAGTGTGTAACTTGTATTTGAGCAGCTGTTCCTCGGACAAGAAGATGCTAGAAGTTGGGTTTTGACTGCCGGAAGATAAATCCATCTAAGCATGAACACACTCAGGTTTAGAAGTCTACAATGATGGGTGAAAGCCAGGAGAATATAATTCCCCTTCCTCTTTTTCTTCTACCACCTTCAGTCACATTTCCTTTCCCAGTGCAGGGATAAGACTTTCGAGAAAAAAGCTCTTTTAACAGAAAATCATAGTAGAGAACAGTGGTTTCAAAGCAAATTGTTCCAGGTTCTACCTTAGAGTCATATAAAATGGTTTTTGACTTTGGTCAGTGGGTGAATCCTTGCAGGTCAGAAGTATGGCTGTTAGGGAGGGAATGCTGATCTCTCTGGGGCTGAAGCTGGAAGTTCCTGGTGGTCTGAGATAATTGAGCACTCAGAACTGTAGTTCTGAAAAGCAGGTGTAGATTAGTGACTTGTTTTTGCTTACCTTATTGTAATTCCAGATAGGATACTGGTGAGGTCAGATGAGAGATGTAACTTTATATATAGAGTTTGCCTAGGATTATAGTTTTCCTACAGCTCCATAAAAAAAAAAACAAAACACCCACAGATCTGTTTACTAGACTGCTGAGAATACTGCTTGGATACTGACATGAGGCCAGATTGCTCTTTGATTTACAGCATCATCATTCAGTGTGATGTCTGCAACTTCTGTTTACAATGGTGATTAATTTCCATACACCAAGCTACCTCTGCCTCTTGCTTGAACTTAAAATGATTGGTAAAGCAAGACCATACAGTCCTAACTCACTTATGTAATGAACTCACTGAAATCTGAGAAATATAAGCTACTTTTTGGATCTAGCTTTCTGTTCAAATCCAGGCCTGGTGTACTTCTATCATTTCCATGTTATCAAAAAAATTTTTTTCTTTTTCCTGCTTTTCCATATATCATGGTTTCGGACATATATGCAGTGTTTGGATAGGGAATAAATGGAATCTTGAACGCTGTTCTCTCTTTGAGCCAAAATACATTGAAGGGGTTTCAGTTTGCAGAAATCAAGCAAATGTGATGGATATCTGCATGAGGCAGTGACGTCTTTAGCGCAAGAACAGCAGGATTTGCCAGATTGGAAGTGTCAGTCAGAGGTTCCTGGGAGCTGCTTAGGTTGGACCCAGTCTTTGGACTAGTTCATGAAGCAGGAGTAGCTGTGGGGTCCTTTTTATTTTAGATGCTTAGTCTGATGCTGAGTTTAAGTTAAAAAAAGCTCGGGGCAGGGCTCATTGAAAGGAAGAAGGGGAATAAAGCAGTTGGTGCTGCTGTGGGATGGGTTAGCTGGGCTGTTACTGCCACCTGGTGGTGTTGGACAGAACCAAAGCACACTTAATTTTCCTTTGCTTTCCCGGATGGGTTGCATGGGATTAAGTCGCCATTGGGTATGGATTAGATTTATTATGGATATGCTTTTATTATGGATAATTTTTTCAATGTCAGGAAAAAAAAATAAACAGTATTTTATGACTGTCATTTATTTTGGGCGTAAATAATGTGAAAAATACGTAATGGAGCCTTTCTTTGAGCATCATCATATATTCTGAATTGCCAGACACCAGTACTTGTGTGTTTGGAAACTCATGGAATAGGTATGACTGAATCTGGAATCTGCCTTTTCTGGTACAGAAATGGAGGTAATGTCGTGTCCTCCCAGGCTTGGAGTGTCTCCATCAGGGACATGCTGTGACCTGGTGGGATCTGGGTGCCGAGCTAATGAACATCTCTGAATTGCTTCAGCAGAGTCCAGTCACTGCATTACCAGGACAAATTTGATTACCATAAGCGATTCATGTCTTATCTTGCTGAAATTAGTGGACCATTATAAAATGCTTACTTTTTGCACGTAATGTGACTTAATTGTCCTTTCATTATAAAGAGTTTTATTGCAATCCTTTTAGCAGGGGAATACAGATTAAGTTGTAGCTACCAAGAAAAAAAGGAGATCGCTGTTGAGCCCCTGCTGTTCAGTGGCAAAACCACATTCTGTAGCTTAATCTGTAGATTCTCTGTCTCTACAAAACATCTGCATCTGCTGGAGCATTTCAGAGCTTTATGTTTTCCAGTGAAGTACTGGCATAGGTTATTTGCTATGAATCTTGCAGGCAGCACTTTGGAGCCAAGATCAGCTTTGTCATGTATGGAAATTTGATCTAACCTGTGGTAGGGGTCTGCCCTAAAAGTCTCTTGCCCTCTGTTGTAGCTGCTGTGAGCTGTGCCACAAAAATCTGTTTTGGAGAAAAAATATAAATCCATTAAAATCGCAAGCATTTGCTTGGAATTACGACTGAAAAATTTCCATTGTGTTATCAAGTCTGGAAGTTTTTCCCTGGAAGTGCTTAAGGCCAGGTTGGATGCGGCTTTAAGCAACTTGGTCTAGTGGAAGTTGTCACTGCCCATGGCAGAGGTGTTGGAATTAGATGGTCTTTAAGATCCCTTCCAACCCATGATCCTTTATAATGAACGAAAAATAATTTTAATGGAAGAAAAAATATTTCTGAAGCAGCTGTCCTTGTATCTATCATCTTTGGATTTCCAGTTAATATGGCAGTGTGAGCCAGTTTAACAGGAACTGAAATACAACTAAATGGTGCCCTTGTGTGCAAAGTCCCTTCCTTCATGAGTATCAAATTCTAATTTCACTTGGCTCTTTCAAGCCACCTTCACACTATTTTTGGCTGAAGGAGATCCATTCTGACTACAAAGTGTAGTTATTTCATGACTTGATGTTCTGTATTGTTATTAAGGCTTATTAGATTTCTAGTAATCATGGTTTGGCTTAGAAGCAGTTAAACCAGAAGGAAGCAGAACAATTTTTGTCAGTCACTTGTTAACAATTGCAGTTATTAATATTCCCTAAAATGGAAGCCAGACCTTATTTCTCATGTGTGATGGTTTGTTTGTTTTTTATTTCTTTCTTTCTGGTTCATATGTGCTTAATCCTCACAGTACTTGGAAAATGAATTGGATCATGGTGATACAAATGCTGCTTACAGTGATCCCTGATTGTAATGTGCAGTGAAAGGCGATGATAGGAGATACATTGAATTTAAGGTGGATTTTTTGGGGTTTTTTTTCAAAGACGTAGTAATTGGGCATTTCTAGTCTTTTTTGTGGTTCTGCCAGCACACCAGAAGGTCTTTAAAGCTCATTGTTCTTCCCAGTCCTCTGGTGGTCACCTTCTTGCTCTCTTTCATCCCAGGTTCTGCTCCTCCTGGAAGCAGCAGGTAAAAGGTGGTGACACAAAGGTGGTTGCTGGAGCTGGTTCAAGGTGGGGTTTAGGTGGGTTTTACTGCCCAAGTGAGCGTGGGGCTTCTCAGGTGGATGGTGAGTGGAGTGCAGGCACCCCTGGCACAAGTAAGAGTCCCCCTGGAACTGATGGGCTGTGCTCAGAAGATGCTGCAAGGTGAGGGGTTTAGCTGAGCTGGCTCTTAGTGACGATAAAAGTGGATTGAAATGAACTTATTTAAGGACATTTTTATCGGGCTTGCCCTTTAGATTTAAAACCACTTAACATAAGGGAACAATATCTGACTGAATGTTTCAGATGGAGACAAAGCCTACATTCCTCAGCTCAGGCACTCTTACCTGCACTGTTCAGTTTAGCCAAAGAGGTCCCCCACTTTTTATTGTCCAGGAATGCTCAGTGTCTGTGACAGAGGGACAATGCATTCCCAAGCCATATGAATAGGAGGCACCCTCTTCCAATTTTTGGAAGGCACCCTCTTCCCTCCTCCTTCCTGTTCTTGGAACTTGGATGAACCAAACCTCAAAGTTTCCAAGGCAAAGGTCAGTGGAATGCTGCTTCTTTTGGGCCAAGTGCTTGGAGAGTAAACCAAGCAGCGTTAATAATATTTATCTGCAGAGGAACACTAATAATAGCTTGTTCTCAGATTTATTTATTTTTCCTACTCACACTAGTGAAGTGCTGTAACAGTAGCGGCAGAGTCTTTGGTTTTTTTCCACCTTGGTCTGTCATTTGAACTCTATGTAACCAGAATAGAGGTTGGAAACCAATCTTGTTTTCAGAGGCTGCTTGCCTCTGAAAATAATACTGTGCTCACAACTACCACATTTTAGGACATTCAGAGCATAGTTTGACACTATTTTAAAATCTCTTAATAGCTTAAAAGCAGTATTAGAATCTCCTTTTTGGGGCATGGCCTAACACCAGTGAAAGAATGCTTAATAAAAATGAGAAATGTTTAATTTCATGTAATCAAACAGGTCTGATTCTTTTATACCTTGCAGCTTTTGTAATTGCTAGTTACATGAGTTGAATATTAAGGTGAAATGCTAAATTACATGGTCAAACTAAAAGGCAAAGAGTCAGATCCCATAAATCTTAATTGGATTTTTCTTGTTTCTTCTTTAGTCATCATATTAAGGTAATTGAGAACAGGCCAGCAATAATTTTTAGTACTGAGATATTAGCTAATTAGACACACAAGTGATAGAAATGGTGCAAGTAGGGGGAAAAATTGCCTGGTATTCTAATATAACTTTATAACTGGAAATCTGTTAACTGTTTAAGTGAATCTCAGTCAAAATGCTGATGATATGTTCTTAGACAGGCATCTGAAATTGAGTCTGATAACTGAGTTATCTTAGTAAATGCTTAATAAATTATTTTGTTCAAGTCAGACTGAGCTGCAGGTCGTACTGTAAACTGGGCCAGTCTTGGGAGCAGATTAAAGTAACATGCACTTCTTTTCCCCATCATGAAAATATAGCCCAATTCTTAGAGTGATTTGAATGGTAATAAAACTCTTTTTGACATGGGGATGAGGATGTGCTTAGTTCATTAGTGCAATATAAGGTGAACTCAGCAAAATGCTTCTGGTTGTTTACAGTGGGGCATGCTGTAGCTTCTTTTTATTTATTAATATTTTCTATTTGTCTCATTTTTTGAGATACAGAAGAATGACAGTGCCAGTAAGCCATGGGAGTAATCCTTGATGATGGTAATATGTGTGAGAATAATACTAAATTAAAAACCTATATTCATAGCTCTGTGCTATTTTACTAATCCATCAAAAACATAAACCAAGTTTTGTAGCAGAATTTTCATGTTTATTTTCAAGCAAGTGATGATCTCTTTAGAATACCAGAAGCATTAATTGAATATCAACTTCAAGGACTAAGAAAGCCTTTTCTTAGATAAAACTTGTTTTCAGAACCCCTACCTTAGGCAGCTTGTCACTTGTTTACCCTTTAGAGAATCTCTCTCTCTTAAAGTAGCAGGAATATGTTGAGATTTGGCTGTATGTATCCAGTACTGTGAATAAGAATTTGCTTTTCTATTTGATACAGCCTAGAGCAGTCCTTCATGATAAATATCAGCATCTTAATTTCTTTTTTTTTTTTTGTCATTACTATTTCTATCCTCAGTTTCAGAGTACGGGGGAAACACAGCTAAAAAGTAGTTAAGTAATATCTTTAGTTGACTTTTAGACTGCTGCAAACTCTTTTGAGCTTTAATGGATCTTGATTTTTTTTTCCCCCAACTGACAAGGTTGATGATGTGGCAGGATGAAAACTGAAAGAAAAGTTGAGAGCAAGTGGAAAAGATAATACTTTAAATAACAATTAAAAAAAAAAAAAAAAAGGCAAATTTTTAGGAAAAATTGTTTTACAGTCAATGGACTTAATAGATGATTTATATTAATTTTTTTTAATGATCTTGAAGAGTAGGGAGAAACATTAGGTTACTTCTTGTCACATTTGCTGCTATCAAACAGTAGTAGAGCAAAACAAGTTCCAGCTGCCCACAAGTGCAGTGAGCCAAGGGGAAGAGGCTGGCAGAGGAGGTGAGGGGAAAGCAGCTGGAAGGGAGGTACAAAAGAGCAGAAGTAGCCCAGACAGCTGGAGAAGTTTTTGCTCTAAAAGCCTGATCTTTTAAGATGTTGGAATACTGTGAAAGAGTGCACTACAATGTACTCCGCTACACTTTGAAACTCTCAGTTATTGCTCATCTTGTATGCACGTTTCTATCCTGCTTTTATCTTTAGAGTTCAAGAGATTATCAAAGGAGACATGCATTGTACTCTGTCATTAAGGCGCTCTAATTATTTAATTCCTTGTACCTTTGTTTTGTAATGTCAAATTAGTGCTGCTCTGGCTGCAGCCTGTCATTCCCTTATGACATGCACAATGAGTGTTATTCTGTGAAAAATTGAAGAATTGGTGCATTCAACTTGGCAGACTCTGAGTATGCAGAGGAAGAAGAATTACTTTTTGTTATGTATGATCATATAAAGGAATTGTGTTTTTCACAACAGTGTTCCCTGCATTAAGAGTAGAAAACAACAAAAAAACCCGAAAGACAACAAACAACAAACAAGTGTTTCTCAGTTTCTCACTATAGTTTAATTTCTTAGCTCAGGTAGAAGGTTCACCAAAGGCACAGAGCTCTTATGGGAACTAAAAATCAGTTTTGGTTGGGTTGTTGAATGAAATGTGAATTTATTAAGGAGAGAGAGGAGAGCTTCGTTGGGCATCCAACCTGGGTACTTGGGCATCCCTAGCATAAGACCAGGGTTTTTCCTGTTTCCACGTGTCCATTAATTCATAATGCGTGGGCTTTCAAAACCAAGTGTTGCTGTGCAGCAGCTGGGAATGTGCCTTGCTCTAGTTACAAGCCTGCACTAAGAGCTTTTCTCCATCATGTCACCTGCCTTTTGGGTAAGAGGTAAGATCTACCCCAGTGCTGCTGCCCCCATTGGTGTTGGTCTTTGACCAGCTCTCCCAGAGTAGAAGCATTTATCATCAAAATACCAGGCTGCATTTCATAACCCATGTTTATGTCTCCAAATTGCTGCCTTCACGGAGCTGATTATGGCTGATGACTGAAAGGGAAATGATGCATCCCTGAAGTCATCTGTGCCTTAGAGGCTGGGGAAGGGGGCACACAGAAGGTGGTTCTGTGAGGCTGGCAGCAGCTCCCTCCCATCTCTTAGCTGAGCAGGAAAAGCAAAGGGAGCTGTGCAGGGCTGCCCATAGTAATATCAGCCTCTGACTCAGAGCCATGCCATGAGCAAAGCATGGAAGCTTTCATAGCTGATGCTCTAACAACCAACCAAAAACTAATGGGATGGGCCTTATTAATCCATTAGCATTGTTCCATGCCATTGTCAACATACTCAGAATAAGCCTGGCATTGTATTTACTTGCTTAGAGTTGAAGATGCAGGTTCAGAAGGCAGTGCAGGAAACCTAAATGTGATGAGAACAGCAGCATCCAGAACCTTCTGGGGACACTGGAAATACTTATTTGAAATCAAAGTATTTGGGGAGACCTGATTATGGCACTTCCACCAATAGTAATTTAAGTGCAGCTTTTACAGGCAAACTGCTCGATGAATTCAACTCTAAACAGAGCCATAGGATGGTCTGGGTTGGAAGGGACCTTAAAGATCATCTTCTTCCAACCACTGCCCTGGGCAGGGGCACCTTTCACCAGACCAGACTGCCCAGAGCCTCATGCAATCTGGCCTTGGACACTTCCAGGGATGGGGTAGCCTCAGCTTCTCTGGGCAACCTCTGCTAAGGCCTCATCACCGTCACAGTAAAGAATTTTTTCCTTAATATCCAGTCTAAACCTACTCTCAGTTTGAAGTCATTCCCCCATGTGATGTAAAAAGTCTCTTTCCATCTGTCTTTTAGGATCCCTTCAGGTAGTGGAAGGTCACCATAATAAGTGCACCCCTAATAAAGTCGTTATATATTTCAGTATTTTTGTATTTGTATGCATACATAATTTCATAATATAAATTTCAACTCAAATCTACCATATGGGCTCATTGAGTCACAAAATTTTGTGCTCTTGAATTAGCAACCCTTCATTTAAGAGTGAAGTATAAAGAGTTTGGCAAAAGGATCTGATGGATACCAGTTGTTATCAAGTGTTCCAGGTGGCTGATCAAGGCTATGAGTAACAGCTATTTTTTAATTAAATCTTGGTATGTGTTCTTTTGTGGGACAGGTTTCAGAAGTTATGGTCAGTGATCCCTTGTTAGCACTGAGCAGCTTTGTCTACAGACTTACTGAATCCCTTTTTTCATACTATTCTGCATCTGCTTAAGTAGAATTGCTTAGTTAATTTTAAATTCTTTCTGTTCAGGGCAGTTGGCAAAGACTCAGCAGATACAGAGTAAATAACATTTTCCTGTCTGTATTTTTGTCTGCCTATTACAGTAATATGACTCAAGAATTAGTCTCAAATATAGTAAGTCAATCTATTTTTGTTGGATATCAATATTATTATTTTTTGCATGTTGGGAAACTGGGGAAGGGCAAATCAGGTCATAGAGCTGGGAGTGTGGGCTAGGATTATGTTCCAATCCACAGACAATGCTGCCCAACAAGTTTTAGAGGAGGACCCATAGGTTTCCTTGGCAGAGATAATCCCTGGATTACCGTCCTTTTCAGACCTTTTGTCTGTGGGACCAGAGTGCTTGGAAGTAATGATTTGAACACTTGTGTCCCTCAGATCACAGTGAGAATTTACTGCTCTCCATCATATGGGTGGCCTTGTTAATATTGTCAGCATTGCTTAACTAGTGGGTATTCAGGGTACTGGTATTTTTGTTACTTTATTTAGCAGTTTTTTGCCCCAACACATTGTGTTCTGAATCAAGAATTTAATTTTTTTTTTTTAAATACCCTGGTCTCCAGCTATTTCTTGGTGTACTGGTGAGCTGTTGAGTGCCAGCAGACTGGGACTTGGGATGGAGCACAGGAAGATGTACATTACTTGTATATTCCTTGGAATTCTTGAAGGCTGCTATATGTTACATTGGGTTGCTGGCAGGAGTCAGGTGATAGTAAAGATTTGAGGTCGGCAGGAACAAATCTGTGGCTGACTGATACACTTTAATGGGGAACTAACAAATAACCTTTGATGATAAATAAGACAGCAATAAATGTGATAATTCGCTGACTTCCTCCATAAAACAGTCCACATGACTTCTGCTGACTTGCTTTCATTTTTTTAAATTAGTTTGTGTTATGATCTCATATTTGCCCTTACTCTTCTCTGACAAATGAAATGGAGCTGTTTGAATCTTGTCTTGTGATCTGAATTTTTCAGTCCTTAAGTCATTCTTGTGGCTCCTCTCTGAAGCCTCTCCAAAGGTTAAACGTGTTGAACTGTTTTACACAACCAGCATCAAACCCTGCAGGTGATAAAAACCTGTTCTTGTTTGATAACCACCTGTTCTTATGTGCAAGTATTACATCACCCCTACAACCTGAGCACAAACCCTGGCATCCTGATGGCACATCATCACTGTGATGCTCTCTCCAGGTGCACTGCATTCATGGAGAGTCATTTGCTCTGTGACATTCTTAGATTTTCCTCTTTACAAGATTGCATTTGCTATGTTAACACCTTTTCATGGTTTTAGTCAGTACAGATGAGCTTCTTTTGCTTTGATCCTCCTCTTTTATTACCATTTACTTCTTCCATTACTGATGTGCCACCAACAAATTTCATAGTCTTATTTAGAGTTTGCTCAGAAAAGTAGGGCTGAAAATGATTCCTGTGAAACAGTTAAGCTGCTTATTTTCATAAAGATAATCTCCTAGTTATCATCTGTTTTTAAAACAGTTAATTCCTTTTCAGTCCACCAGATGTTTGCTGGGTTGATTTGTTATTATTCTGGTTTTCACCATGCCAGGTGAAAATGAGGCAAGAGCCTCCTCACAGAATCATATCTGTGTTATCACTTTCGTAAGCTCCTGTGAACTCAGCAGTAAATACCAGTTTAACAAGACATGTTTTCCAGAGAAAGGATGCTCATTTGCCAGTAATAATACTGTCTGCTTCAGCTGTTGATTAATTAAGTTTCTGTCTCTTTTTGTACTTCTGTCTGGGACTGGTGGGAGGTTGTGACTATCAAGGCCATCTCATTCTCTTTGATCTAGTACCCAGCACGAGCTGTCTCTGTATGCTCCAGAACCTCCCAACAACTGCTGAAAATCAAGAGAAACCATGTGTGCAGCTACTTTATTGGGCCCTCTAATGGTGCTACTCAATGCAGAGCATCTCATCTGCTGGTTTAGAAAACGCTGGATTCAGAGGCTCCTGCTCAACACCATTTTGAGGGCTTTTTTGGAATGAAAATTGTTGAGCATCTTGTTATGGTTCCATGAGCTAGGCTCCTGTTCTCCCACATCATGCTTAACAAAACACTATTATTGACAGCTTGAAAATTTCTAAGATGCTTTCAAGATTATAATTTGTAGGTATTTCCATTCTGTAATCATGAAAGGAAGACATATGTCATATAGTAAAAACCAAATTAAAACCTAGCTTTCAGTGAACAGAAGATTGTAGCATTTTTGACCAAAATGCATTGAAAAGCAGTAATAAAATTCTCTAATATACTTTCTTTCCCAGATTAAAAAAAACAAAACAAAAAAAACCCCACCAAAACCAGCAAAATGTTGATGTGTTTAAAAAACGAAAGTAATAGGTAAGTACAGGAGTGTGGCTTTGTTTAATGACTGTGGAGCAAGTTGTCAGCACACATATTTTTCATAGGCAAACAATGAATTATTAGTGAACGGATTTCCCCAAGCTTACTTTATAGTAAATGTTGCACAGACAATGACTGTGTGCACTGAGTTCATTCATAATGTCTCCAACACCTGTTTCCTCCTGTTTTTCCAGCCATTTTATTTGGAAAGCATTGGGAACTGGAATGATGTCTCGTTAGAGGACGGGGTTTGCTGGGGACATTTGTTTCTGTGTCATTGAAGACTTGCTGGTGAATAACAAGTGTATTGTTCAGCACTTTAATAGGGAAGTTTTGATGCCCATTAGGGCTGTAAATAATGTCCTTTCCTGAAGGTTCAACTTATTATTGCCCCCATGTCATCATGTATGTGTTGCTGAAGATCATAATAAAGGCTTAGAGAGCTTGGATGCTTTATGGTTTTAAAGGATTCAAATACAAGCGAATATGTGGTCCTTGTTCTCTTTTGAAATCGGGCATTGTATGGGAAGGGCATCTCCTGGAGCCGCCAGCAAAGCTGGGGCACTGCAATTGGGGAGGAGCTCCTGCTGGGATCCTGCCAGGAGGCAAGAGGTCATGCATGAATTTTACCAGCTTCAGTCCTAACCTTATCTCTTTCACTGTGTTGTGGGAGCCTAAAAGGGAGATAGGAGGATGAAAGGCAGCTCCAAAGTCTTACTTTTTAATGGAAGAAATAAATTCTAGTTACACCTGGCAACGCTATCAGAACTCAAGGGATCTTTATCCCAAATCAAGGCTGGCTTGGGAAAATCCACTAAATAAAAAGTGTCTAAAAGCAACACAGATTTTAGTTAAGGATACTAATTAACTTAAAAAGGGATTGGGAGGTACAGAGCTTATACTATACCTCAGGAGCTTTGCTTTATTAGTATTTCAGACTGATTGCATGTGAGCATCTCTGTCCACATTGAGTATGCTCAGCTGGCTCAAACAGGGATAAAATGAGAAAATAATCAAACTTGAGCCACACTTCAGTTAATTTAAAAGCAGACAGCAAACTCGAAAGAAACAAGCCTGGTTGGCTGGAGAGTCCTTCCATCCATATCTGGTCTTTTAATCTGCCTTTTGTTGCTGGGGCAGTTTGGCTCTACTCTGTTCCCTGGATCCCAGAAAAAAGAGTTTTCCCTGTGATGGTAGACAAAAATCTGCCATTTTCGCATTTTCTGAGGCCTCTCCTTTGTTTGTTACAGTTTCATCAGGCTGAGTGTTGAACGAAAGTATTTGGCTGCTCAAACTGGCAGAGAAGATCATCAACAACCTTTTAAGAGGCTTAGGAAGTGTCTGAGGCAACACTGACTTGTGCTGTGGGTTGTCTTGGCTCTTTGTACGGGCCATAATCCTGCAAGTGTAAAGCTCCACTTGTCTCAGTTCCCTTGTTTTTGTTGCCTGAAGTTGGTGTGCTTTTTGGAAGCAGAACACTGTCATGTCCTGATATTTAAGCAGATGCCAGCAGATTGATGGGAAGTCCTTGCGATGCTCCCACTGTGCCAGCAGCAGGGAAGGGACAAACCTAAGCTCAGCAGGAGCATGCACTGCAGGCACTGGCAGCTCCTCCAAGGTGCTGGTGCGACGCTCTTAGAAAATCCTTTTGGCATCACACCCAGGCTTCTCCCTCCCAGTGCATGCATTCATTCCCTCATTCATGAGTCTGTCAGCAGATTTTTGTCTCAGCCTGTGACCCTCCTGAAGACCATATCTCTTATGTTCAAACCCTCAAACGGGCTGTGACCTTCCCCTCTTCTGAGTGCTGTAGGAATGACCTTTCAGCAGGGTACTTGCTTGCATAGAGGGCTGGCTGGGAAGATTTGGTTGTGCTAGGGCTTTGGTCCACGTTGACCTGAAGGGAAAGAACAAGAGTTCTTTATTCTCAGAAGAGGACTCAGATTTTACTTCTACGGTTCAAAGGTAACCTGTATGCATAAAGTCTTTGAGTGCTTTCAACATGCAGCTCTTTCTCTGTATATAACTATTCAAGCTACCAGACTTGGTGGGGCAATTCTTTTTACAGTGCAGAAATATGATTGTATGTTTCAATAATTATTCCTCCTTTGTTATCATGTAATATAATAAACTAGAACAAGAGAACAGTTACAGACTAAAAGAATTAAATCTAAGTCATGGAAGTGTAACTGTTATGGAAAAGACTTCAGTAAGAAGGCACATGCGTTTTTTCTTATGGAAAAGGGTACTGGCAGAATTTCAAATGACAATTTACTGATTTATTGTATTTCTTCAACAACATACTGAGTGGATACATGAAACAGCCTCGCCAGTAAAATCATACAAAAGGAGAATTTTCAGATAAGAAAGTGATCAGTTTGAGTACAATTTGGTTTTGGTTTTTTTTTTCAAATGTTTTAATACCTTTTTACTTTATTTAATTAATTAAATACGGGATTATTTAATGATTTAACAATTAGAAAATTATGTTGAACTGCTCGTGGGCCCTGGATCTATTAGCTGTGGGTTATGCCTGTGGTCATTTCTTGCCTCCCCTCCTTTGCAGCCAGCAAAATTATCTTAATGCGAATCAAAACATACTTGGAGAGAGGGTGTGAAAAGGGTGGCCTGGGAGTTCCTTCAAACATGTTTTAATTCCCTGTATTTCCCTGGCCTGGCCTTTATCAGGTGTAGCACCTTCTGCAGAGCAGGAGGGTGAGGAATGTGGTTCCCGCTGACTTCATGGTGATTCCACAGCACGAATCCTCCCACAGCTGAGAATCTTGTCTGGTCTGCTGTGCCGGGCAAAGTGCTTCAGGGGAACAGGGGGAGGTATTTCAGAGGGGTGCAAGAGTGCACCTGTGGAATAGCCTGGCATTTACAAAGATCTTTAATTGCTGTATCTTAAATACGATGTGGCAAACGCTGATGTTTATTGCCGTGAAATACGGTTCTTCTGCATATTAAAAATACTAATTATTCTAAACACTGTATTTTGTTTACGTTTCTGAAGCCGATCTGCGGTGCTCACCTGTTGAATAATTTTTAAGGCAGAATATTCTTCCCTTTCACTCAGGGCAAGTCTGGTCCTTTCCCACCCAGCAGACTTCAGCATAAACCCAGTTCTGAGTGGAAACAGCTCGGATCGCGCCGAATGCCCATACAACACGACAGCTTCAGAACCTGCGGTTTTAACAAAGCCCGGCTGTCAAAATGGGGGGAAATCCCTGTAATTCGCAGTTTCCTTTAAAATGCGCCCGCGACCCTTAAGCATCTTGCTAAAAGGCGGCTTGGCACTCGGCTGATCTCCGTGTTCGAATGCTTCTGGGCTCAGTTTGCCCCGAGTTCCCCGCCTCTGTGCTAAACCCCTCCCCGGGCCGGGGGTCACCCCCGCCCCGAGGGGTGCAGGATCCTCCCCCGGCGCGGAGGGACCGCCCGGCCCCGCTGTCCCCGGCATGGCCGGACCGCGACCCCGCCAGCCCGACCCGGGGACACTCGCAGGCGGCCCCGGGGAGCGGCAGGTGCCGGCCGGACCATGAGCGTGATGCTGTGGCGCTGGGAGCAGAACAACAGCACCATGAAGTTGGTAAGGACCTCGGGAACGACCCGGGACTGCCGCTTATTGGGGAAAAATTACCCTTGCAGGGTTCTCATTAGCGAGCAGGGGTACCTGAGGTAGCTGGGCTGATGCTGGACCGATGTGCTCTCCAAGCGGATGCTCTTTTGCTCTGGACTTGCAGCCGGATTTGTTACTCATTAAATCATATTTTGGGCTTGTTTAGGTCCGTCTGCTTGTTGCTTCATCTCTGTAGTTAAGCTCGTTTGAAACTAAGAACCGAAGCATCAGTAATGTGTGTAGCCCTCTCCCCTCATCTTCATTTATTCATTGTCTTTCTTATTGTTTTCTTCTTCTTCTTGGAATCAGTATTCTCTCTTTCAGTTTTGCTGGAATAATTTTGTCTCCTGGGAGCATTTGGAGTTTTGTTTGCTCAATAGTTTTTGTTTTTAAATTTCCCCTCCTTCTCCCCCCTCCCCTATCCCCCATCCCCTTTCCTTTCTTTTCCTTTCCTGAAAAGTAAAAACCCCCCACTGCACCCTGTAAATATAAAGTGTGTGGCTGCTGCATTCCTGCAACATAAATGAGCTCAGGAAACCCACATATCTGCTTGTCTGCTTGAATTACAGTCCATACTAAGGTATAAACTGTAATCAAAACTTAAAGAGACTTCTAATCAAAAGCTTTTTTTTTTTTTTTTTTTTTTTTTGCTATTTGATGTAAAGAATCTCAAGACAGTGGCTGTCCAAGATAGCTTTAAATGTGTTTTTCTGTCTCTGGCAGATTACTTAAACAAAGAAAGTTATGTTTCTATGCAGTTTTTTGAGCAAAGATTTATTTTCCTGAGAAATTTATAATAAAGCCGCAGGATTTGCTACAGGTCTAATCCTTTAGCCTTTATGTGTGAAAATTCTGTTGAAGTCCATGTGGGAGTTGAGAGCTCCCAGCACCTCTTCCTATCAGGCTCTGCAATCAAAGAAATTTATAGCGCGGCTGGTAAAGTAACAACCTCTGTTTTTACATACTTTCCTCGCAAGGAATGAGTTGATAAACACGTGTTAGTGAAGGAGTATTCAGCTCTGGATACAACAGCAGCCCTTCGCGTGGGATCAGATAGTTTCGGATATTTCACGCATGAGTAGCCCCTGGAATAATGAATTTGTGAGCTGGCAGTGAAGGCTGGCGGCTTTGTGTGGGGGTTGCCCAAGCTTGGTTCCCGCTGAAGCCAAGTATTTTGGGAGGGAGGTTAAAGTGAGTCCTTTCTCTCGCTTTTCATATGCAAAGAGCCCTTTAGGAAGGAGAAAGAGCTTATGTACACAGGTGTATTGCAAAGTCTTGCATATACATTGGCCTTTAAACCCGTCCCCAGCGGGTTGCGCAAGGAGCACCAGCACCTGCGAGAACTGAGCTGTGAAATCAAGTAGAGAAAAGGAGATGTGAGAAATCAAATAGATGGTAGTGTCCAACAAAATCCAAGTGGTGC
Organism: Muscicapa striata striata; assembly: GCA_030060385.1. NCBI lineage: Eukaryota > Metazoa > Chordata > Aves > Passeriformes > Muscicapidae > Muscicapa > Muscicapa striata. Next base: position 739,014 of record JAREIS010000279.1, on the reverse strand, counting down.
TCAGAGTGGAAGAAAAGTACTGGATTTACCCACTCTTTGGGCAGGAGGAGAAAAGATAGAAATCCTTCACCCCATCCCCTGCTCCTGACGCACATTCCCTGAAAAGCAGCAGACGTTTATTGTTCATGCAGCCAGGGAATGACGGAGATTATTGCCCTTGTGGGACTGCCCCCTCTCTGCCGTGGTTTGCTGGGTGCTGGAGCACAGAGAGCCGGGGGAGCTCCTCAGCCTCGGGGGCCTGCCAGGGTTCTGCCAGGGATGAGCTCAGCGTTGTGCAGAGCTCTCCCAGTGGCCTTGGCTGGTCTGTCTTGATAAAGCGGATCAAAGAAAGACAGCTTTAATATATATGTGTGTGTGTGCATAAAAAAAAATAATAATAAAAAAGAATCCTTAGCTAAGTGAGTGTCAGAGTAAATACCTCAGACATTTCGCTTCTGCTTTCTCTCCTCCTCCTCCTTCCTTTGGTCCACTGAGGTTTCTGTGGGAAAAAATATGAGAAAATGCTTGCCAGTCATTGCTTAATGTGAGCTGATTATGGCTACTGTGCCAACAAAAGACAGATACATTCTGCTGAGAGTTTTGGGTGGTGATGGCAAGAATCACTTCATGGTTGAAATTGTAAGATTCAGAATGTGGAAGCTTAGGGGTGTTGTTTTTTTAAGATTTGTAAAATAGGGGCTTTTCAGGCAGCCAGGATAAATCTAGCTGCCTGCTGTCATCGTGGATTCCCCATACATCAAATCCTGCAAGATTTACTCGGATAAGTTCGTAAAAATCGTGATGTTGCCATAAGGGTGCAACATGAAACAACTCTGCTGAAACTTTGTGTTGGTAACTCCTTTTCCATAATATTGACCTCGAATAATTTTGGGGGATGGTGGCCTAATTCATGTTACGTACCACTATACAATTCATTCAGCTGCCATCTTGTCATCTTGAATTAGCTGCAAAATACAAAGTTGCTTTCATTGTTGATATATTTTCTGGGCAATCATGACAGGTTTCTTGCCAGTCTCTCTGAAGCATTTTGGTGTTATTGCTGGACATTCAGAGGGGTGGCCAGACAGTAACCCAGAAAATTTTTTTGCCGAATAGACTATGTCTACTTTCTAATGTATTGCCTTCTCTTGGGAGAAAAAGAATGAATTATGTGGCTTGCTCCTGTTTGTGCTGAGTGACTTGTGCACAGCTGATGAAATTATTTTGATCTCAGAGTTCCTTATTCCTGGGTTTCTAAAAACAAATGTTTAATTCTGATGTTATCTAACCATATTTCAGTCTAGAGTGTAACACCTCCTTTGCTCTTACTTTTTGTTTAACTGTTCTGAGTCAGCTTCACACCTTATACAAACACCTTTTTCTAATGTAATCAAAACAAGGATTGTTCCCACTCTACTGTTTTATGGCTTTGAGAATGCACAAGGGTTAAGGTATTGTTTTTGTGATGATTAGAGGTTGTAAAAAGCATGTGATGCTTTTTCTTTCTGCCAAGTTCAGATTGTCTCCTAGTATCTTACAAGCCCCTGGACTTGTAGCTTGAATACAACGTATAGAAATATGAGAATGTTGTGGCCTTTCACAAGGTTTTTCCTACTATTGTATCAGTAGAAACATGTTAACTAACCTGTTAGTGTTAACTAACTGGCAGTAGATAACCTTTCCAGGGTGGGTTTTCTTTCGTGGTTTGGTTAGTTGGTGTTAGGTTGAGCTTATTTCTGGGTTGGTTTTTGTTTGTTTGTTTGTTTTTTGTTTTTGTTTTGTTTTTGTTTTGTTTTGGTTTTGGTGTTTGTTTGGTTATTTGAGCCTGTAAGAAACTAATGAATGAAAACGCTATGTATGTCTTCTCAAGATGAAACATTCTGTGTTTGACATGATGTAATAAATGACCCCAGGATAAGCCTGTATTGAAAGATTTGTTTCTTTGAATGGAGTAAAAGAAACTTAAGAACTACAGTAATATCAGCAGAGGCTGTAGCATTTTATTGTGAAATGTACCAGAATGCTGTTTCAAAAACAGCTTTCAGATGCATCCTTTTTAGGTTTTTATTTAATGTTGTTTAATTCTGACTTTTGTAGCTTTTGTCTTTTCTCATTTGAGATCAGACTTACGGATTATACAGAGCTGGAGGAAACTGAAGGCTGCTCAGCTTTCCCAGTCACCTTTATTCTTTGTGTTTTCTGTTTAAAAATATTAGTGGTACTTATTATTAAGCAGATAGAATTCTTTCATTACTTTTCTCTCCCCATAATTATTTTCTGCTTCAATTTAAAAACGTTGAATAACATGAAAGAAAAGAAATGTGCATGTGTTTGCATGAGCACTTTATATATGAGCTGTAACCTTTGAGCAGGACCAGATTCTCATTTCCACAGCAGCAGACAGGCTCTGGGTGTGGGTGTACGTGTACCTTAGTGTTCCCATCATTAGCCTTGCTCCATAGGAGACCCTGAGATCCAAGGAATGGGAAAAATCTCTCCTGCTAAAGGTCAGGAGGTGCAGAAGGAGTTGGGCCATGTCCGTATGGGCTGGGGAAGAAGGAATTACTCCTGCTCTGCACCACCCCAAATATCTACCAGGGGTGAGTGGTGCCGGCTGGATCAGTACTTGAGATTTGCAGAAGTTAACAGGCCCTAAACTGGGTAAACCATTGGATTTTTAAAACATGTTATTGTAAAAAATGGGTGGGAAAAAGTAATTCTTGTAAAATAGTGAGCTAATTCAAAATGTTCTCTGTGAAGAGAGTGTTGAAAGGTTTATCTCTTACGTATAAAATTTCAGTCCTGGTTTACACATGACTTCTCCTTCTATTAAACATTTCCCTCTAATGCTCTTATCTGTATGTGCCTTCTGGGCTGATGTGGAGCATACAGCAAAGGGAACGTACTTATTTGGAAGAAACACTTCATTCTGGAAGAGATTTTCAAGTGCTTAACTTAAAAACCGAGAAGAATTGACTGGACTGATAAGACATTTGCAAAGTTACGATTTGATAGGCCTATTTTTGCTAGCTGACTTAGCATTACCTTTCATTAAGTAAGGGAAAGAATTTCTGCAGCTCCCTTAGCTTTTGCCATCTCTATTAGTGCTTATAAGCAGTTTATTGCAATCGTCATAGCATTATATTGCAGCTGACTATTGACTTGGTGTTGCAATAGGATCACAGGCTTTTCCAAGTCAAAAAGTGTGGAACTTCAGCCAGTTGTTAGATATCTAGATTGAAGGCTTAGTTGCTGGCACTCTACGAAGATTAAAATAAATAGCAAAGTATAATTCAGTGTTTCATTGGTTAGGATATGTATGAAAAAGGCTGTTGCACGTAATCATACATTCCCTGCACTTCTGTTTAATCACACAGCTAAGGAAATGTTCTTTTAACACAGAAGCCTGTGAGCAGAGAGCGTGTTACAAGAGTACACACCTCTTTTTCTGAGGATCAGTCAGGAAAGGACAACATAGCTGTGAACTGCAGCATCATAAGGCTGTGCAGAAGGCTGACTGGTTCCTGACAGGCGTCAGGAAAGGTGCATTCAGCAGAGATAAGGAGGTGTGAAAGCAGTGGAACTACCAGGCGGCAGGTGAAACCTCATCCAGAATGTTATACAGAGTTGTGATATCATTTACAAAAGGTCAGTGCAAAGGAAAAAAGGGCTGTTGGGTTAGCGACAAGAGAGAAAAATCTGTTTTCTTAGCGCTCCTAACCAGAAAAATGGACAATGTGGGCATTTGAGTATTCTCTATAAAGATATCAAGATAGAGCAGGGTTCTTCTAATCACTACAGCAGGGACTGAAACAGACTCCTTTCAAAGAGGGAAGCCTCTACACACCTTCTAGGACAGACTTGGATCATTTATGACAGCACTTGTATCACACAATTAAATTCCCAGATACAGGTACTGTATGTGTGCATGCACGTGCCAGGGACAACCCACCACAGTGTGTGTTTTTTCTGTACAATACATAGATACTTAAATATTATAAAAATCTAAATATGTAAAATTGTAATAGTTATTTAAGGTGTTGATGTCATTACAGAAATCAAAGTAAGTAGAAAATAATCACATGAAAATTACTTAATGTGCATATTCGGATGTTATATATCTCAAGATAAATGCCATATTATAAATGCTTTGTTACAAACTGTACATGTTACATTTCAGTGCAGATATAATTTCAAAAATCCTTGTATAAGGAGTTTCAGAAATGCAAATTTAAAAATGTATGTAGATGCTGTATGTTGCTTGGTTTAGGCTTTCTGAAATATTCCAGATGAATCTGTTTGTCTATCTTAATTTAGAATTCAGGTGTAAAGGTTTGAGCCTCATTTAATTCTGTTCTGTGATTATGGCAGTGAACAGACTGGAAAGGGATTTGAGGTAGGTGATCCTTCAAAACGCATTCCTGTTCTGGTACAGGATGCACTTTGGAATTGCAGCTTGATTTTGGTTTATTTACTTCTTTCCCTCATAGAACACCGAGGAATGTTTTAAAATTCCATACGCTTTTTAAAAAGCTTTATTATTTCTTTTACTCCCAGTTGTATGTGGTTTTGTGCTAAGTCTTGCTTTGTTTTTGGAGCACGGAGGGATAGATGCAGATGGTATTTAATAGCACCTGAGATATAGGGTTTACTGTTACAGTGTTCTGATTAATGTAACAATTTCACCGTTTCCATGAATATAAAATCTGAAATCCACTTGGCTTGCATTCTCTCGTTCTTGGTAGAAAGATGCCCCTGAGTTCTCCTGCAGTCTCATCTGCTCTGACTCTCACAGCCTGTTCATGTGCTTTTGAGGGATTGTTGCCAGCATGTCAGCTGGCTGCTTTGCTCCTCCTCCTCGGTGCTCTGGGAGCGTGCGTCTTACTGTGAAGTTCAAATAAACCTAATTCTAGGAGTTTTCATTCACAAGACTTTCTCCTAATTTCCCAGATCATTCTATGCACCATTTCTGTCTGAATTTTTCCTTCTTGAACACAGTTGGTAAGAGCCGTGCAAGATTTTTCACGTGAAGTCTTACCCCAGGGCATTGCACATGGCACAAGGGTTTTAATATGTCTTTAATTTTAAAAGTTTGCATCTGAGTAAGCATCAAGTCTCTCACACAACCAGCCTTCTTTTATTAGTAGTTCATGATTAGGGCCATCATGGTGGAACTGTGACTGCTCAGATGTTTTCTGTGTTACCTTTATGTCTGAAAAGTCTTACTTCAAATACACTCGTTTATTGTCGTAGTGGATCTGCTTTCTTTATTTTGAAATGACAAACATAAATTTGTTATAGATTATCTGGGCGGTTACTAATTATATGATAACGATTCTAATCTTGTCGTCTAAGAATCATCACCCTACAGAACTTTATCAGGGTGAATACTGTTAAGGTGAAGGAGAGAGGATGATTTTGTGTGGAGGGGTTTAACGAGGCTTATGAACTAAGCAATAGTTGTGTATCTTTTTTTTTTTTTTAAATCAGTGTCTTTTACAGTGAAGCACTAGAGAGCTTATGGAGCACTCCTGAGTATCCGGTTTCATGTAGTGGTGTTAGTGTTCTGCCATCTCACCCTTGTGCCTACACAGGTATGTGATAATGGTCACCTGTGAAACAGTTGGGCATTGGAAGGCGAGCTGATTTTCTCCTCTCTGCTCTGCATTCAGAGATTTGCCATATGGGCTGTTTCATTTTTTTAAGAACTCTTTGGAGGTGGATTTTTTTGTTGTAGTTTGTTTTGTTTTATTTTGTTTTGTTTTGTTAAATGACCAAAATAGTCTGAGGTCAGAATTCTACAGCAGTGGATTCAGTACAGGGCATGTGAAAAGACCAGCACTTTCAAAGGCTTACCTGACTGTAGCTTGGTTTTGGCAGAGGCTTCCAAAACCACGCAGGTGCTACTTTGTTCCCTTGTGATACATGCCTTAGTATTCAGAAGGTAGACATATCTGTTGTTTGATTTTAGTTTAAGACATTGCAGTGGAAAATGTATGTTAGGAGAGGGTCCACAATACAGGATACTGGGATCTATGAGGATGAGATGTGTATGAGGAGCAAGTAGTCTGTTCTGGCCTTCTGTAGAAACATTTTCATGACTAAATACGGATTTAGGTGCACCCTTTTGAAAAACTTGATTTAAATTTTGAGTAGATTACCTAGATTGACTTACTGAGATCACAACCGAGTTGTGTGAGGTGTTGCTGAAACTTAAAGTGGCAGCTCTTGTTCTGGAGGTGTGTAGTATAAACGTGTCTAAGAATTATTACCTAAATAAGACAAGGAATGGGAGGAGTGACAGGCATAGAGAGAAGTAATGAGATTTACTCAGTGCTGAAAAAGTCCTTTTCGAGGAATAAAAGGAAACACACCTGCCACCCCGGGTACCTTAGTTTCTTGTAAATATGATTCTTTTCATATGCCATTTCAACACCTGTATTTAAAATATTGCAAATAATGCCTGGTTGGCTTTTTCCTTTGCTGAGAGAGAATGGATATCTATAATTAGGTTCCTTGCCCTCACACCCAAATTGAGTTCTATCTCTGTCCCCATATAACCTGTTCTGAACTGATTAGCTCCAGCACAGAATGGCCCTTACTCCCAGGGGAGAAAGCCATCAACTTTCTCACTTTCTTTAATGCATGTATATTGTGTGCTATAGGATACTTCCATTCTGGAGTCATCAATTGCTGTGCCAAATCCCATTTCTACTCAGCAAGGCTGAAGCAGGTGTGTGTGCTTTTGGGGGAAGGCTTGTGGTGGTTGCTGATGGAACAAGCTGAAATCATTGTTTCGGGAGAAGTGAGCATAAAGGTGCTACTGATTGTTGGATCATTTTGGGACCTAGCTGCTCTGGCTAAGCCCAGGTAATTTCCCCATGAGCTGTGGGCCTTGGGAGATTTTCTGCTGCCTTGCACATGGAGATCACATCTTCCCTTGGTGTATTGAGGGTGTATGGTGACTCCACGGAGCAGGCAGGGAATTTAATACAGTCTTGAGTGGGTGCTTGGGAGGTCTTCCCCTAGGATTATACACTTTGTACACAGATAGAAGTACATAGAAATATACTTAGGGTCTCTTTGAGCTAAAGAGAAAATACTTATTAATAATGCTTAATAATTTAGTTTTTGTACTCAGACGTAAAAGTGTACCTTTAATCCAAACTGCATGAAAGCCATAGCTTGCTTTTTATGATGTACTTAATGTTAGGCTGACTATTCATCCATAAGCAAATATTTTTGTTGTATAAAATAAAGATCCTTTAATGTAATTTTGAAGGCAGAGCGATTGACTATGTGTGTTTAACAATTATGTGAATGGGGCCATGTGTTGGGTTCAATTTGGTGTCAGCTGTTCATTGCTGATCTTTGACTGGCTAATTTAATGTTCTCTGACATTTGGTCAACAAGCTTTTTTGTTGTTTCGTTTTTTTCTTTTTTGCTGACAAGTGATTGCCGATGAATTGACTGATGAGAGAATAAGGGAGTCTGGAGGTGGTCTAAAGCAGCAAAGAGATACATTGGGGAGCCATGGATCATTTGCTGAATGGAGGAAAGGAGAGGGAAATTTTTAACCTTGTGTAAAAGTTAGAGTTTATTACTTTGTTAGACATCTGCTTTCCTGATGCTAATTGTGTTTAATCCTTCTTGGGGGTGGAGGCTGGTCTCTGGGCTACTCAGTAGTTTTATGAGGTCTGCCAGTCTTAGCTGCCCTCATGGAAATATCAGGCTGCTAATCTGATCTTTGGGTTAATTTGCTTTTTGAGACAAGCTTCTGCAGAGAGTTGGGAGAACAGAATGTTGTCAGTGCAAAGCAGGTGTCCATGGAGAATGTGCAAAGCCCTCCCTAACCCTTATCCCTTACCTAGGCATTGTCACATCCTAGTTTATATAAAGAGTAAACATAAAGGGTCACACTAAACAGACACAAGTGTTTAAAACACTATAAAAACTCGTTTAGACCATCAGAATACTTTAATGTGCTATTTACTACTAGTTACATGAAAGAAAAGGAAAAATTGATAGCTTAGAAATACAGAACAGATGTGCTTAATGCAGTTATATTGTCTGTAAATGCTTAGTTCAGAACGTGTTGCTGAGAGCTTACTTTCTGCATTATTGATTTGCAAAGCACTGGATGAATGTCAGCATACAAAACTGCACAGACTCTGTCCCTTAGGCCATGGAGAAGCCTGATTTAGGGTACCGAACAGCAGCAGTATTCCATGTCGTGTTTTATACGAAATGAACTCTTGGGGTTCTTTTCTCTTGTTTGTTTTTGTGCACTCTCAATATCTTAGGGTGTAAGATTGCTCATTTTTCTAGTAATTCTGATTTTTACCAGTTATTGCTTAAGCCAGTTCATACTCAATAATTATTTCTTTGGCCAACTGTGTAGTAGTAGTAAATTTTTCCCTTGTGTGCTAATAAAATGAGGTTTGACGACCTCATGCAAAAGCATCCATCCTTCAAATCCCCAGGAGCTTCTGAATCACAGTAAAGAGATCTGTATCTTTTGAAGGCACTACTGTTCCAACTTACTAGTATTCTTTACAGTATGTGCTGGGAAATGTTACTTCCTGGTATTTTTGTATACTCTTCAGAAATACCTCTGAATGAATCTGTGGATTCATGTGGATTCTCATGTCTTGAAAACTGAATTGTGCTCTGATTTGATTGGTTTCTTCTTTGGGATCTCTTAGCACTGTGGCAAGAGTGGGTGAGCTGACAGTAATTTCCATAAGGATCCATTTTCCCCAGCTCCTACTGTAGATATAAATTTGCCCTGTGGAGCAGAGCAGCTGCTGCCCTTGTCAGCTCCAATATAGTTCAGTAAGACATTTTCTCTTTATTGGCCTTTGTGTCAGAGTCACTCTGATGGGGACAAGCCTGCACTCCCTTGATTCATGCCTGGAAGTGTCATTCACCTTCTTAAAATGATGTCCATGCTTGAGAGCGATGGAACTGGCTCAGTACCACTCACTGAGTGTCAGCTGCCTGGATATGTCCACCCGATGCTGGCAGGGTGTCACCAGCCTGTATTCCTTGGAAAGTTTTGTCATTTTGCTGAGGCTGCTGTGTGTGTTCTAGTGCCAGATGCAGCCACGAGGGAAAGGCTCATGATTAGCACTTATTCCTCTAGAGTCCAGCAGTGATGGCTCAGGAGAAAACCTGCAGGAGGTGTCTGGGAAGGTTATTTGTAGAGATAAAAATGAGTTTGCAACCCCATAATCGTTGTGGGATTGCACAAACAAAATTTTCAACTAAAAGTGCTGCCAAAGGTATAAAACAAACACTGAAAAAATGACAGTCCTAGGAAATTCAGCAATAAAATTGTTTTGTTCAAATAACAACAACAACAATACAAAACAAAAAAACCACCCTCAAAATCAGAAAAACCTCGAACAACCAACCAACCCCAAATCCAAGCGGTGAGGTGCTTTTTCTTTCAGGTTGTTTTAATAGTAGTTTTAATTTTCATTCACAACTAAACCATTTGCCCATAGCTTAATTAATTTGTTACAATTTCAACTTTTAGATGATGCTCCTAGCTTGCCTTTTGCAAAAAAGTGGCCTGGAGCCTGAAATCTCAACGTAGTGCTACAGCAGCTGCTGCAGCTTTCTTTTTTTCCTTTTTGATTTTTTTTCCCTATTTCTGAAGTTTGAAGATTACAGAGCTTGAACTGTAGTTAACAAAGAACTGGGCTAATAATTCTATAAATAATAGTTGTTCGATCAGGATAACAGGCTGCCAGTCCTGATAGCTATTTTTTCCTTTTTTCCCCTCCTAATGTTAGGATCTCTGCGGTTAATTTCCAAATCAACATTTTATGCGGGTACATAATTCACTTTTTCTTCTTCTTCTTTTTTCAAACTGGAAATATGTTCTTTGTTCTGCATTCCTCCAACCCTTGCTCCGGGCAAAAAAGAATATCTGATGTTGCTGATGTCCCTAAGCATGTTTCTGTGCCAGTAGGATCTGTCCTCTGAATGATTACCAGTAAATTGCTCTGATTTTATCTGCAGCTGAGCCACTGCTCTTATCTGATGTTAGTTTAAACCATCCTTAGTTTCATACATAGGTGGACTTTAATCTGCAACCTGTGGGAATATTTTTACCACATCTGTAGCATGGATCAAAGTGAATGTCATCTGAAGGAAAACTAAGCATTTACCAAGTTAAAAAAAAAAAAAAAAAAAGTCAAATATTTGGTTTCTATGAATTCCAGTAAAATGACCACAAGGACTAGTTGCAGGAGTTTATTACCTGTACAATCCTTATAATTTTTCTTCTCACTAAACCTTTTATTCAGCTAATTTTAGCAGCATAAGTTTGCTGGAGGAACATTTTCCTAGGTGTAGGTGTTCAGGCAAAAGCAGGACTAAATGGGGAACTAAATGCAGGATATCAAACAGAGAAAGGGACTGTGTAGGTGTGTGTAAAATTGCATTAGAATTTGAGTTATGGAGGCCCCAGTGAGGATAGGCAGCTGTCATTGCCTTGTGCTTTCTGAATTTTCCAGAGCTTGCAGGTCTTTTGATCAGCCTCCTTGCTGCTGTATAATTCTTGAAGGACTATTAATAATACTAATAGAAGTATTTCAACCATCTGCATTTTAAGAAGGGACGTATGAAGAAAAAATCATAAGGAACTGATAATAGTCTTAGCCTGGTATAAGTCATGCTGTCCAATACTTGGAAATTCCCATTAAATATCTTTATGTTAAAACTCTTTCTGTTGGAAATAGATGAAGCTTACAGTTGATCTGCCTCATGACAGTTCTGTTAGAGGACTGTGCTATATATATATATATATATATATATATATATGTGTGTATATATATATATTACTGAAGAAACCTTCAGGAGTGGTGCAAGAATTATTCCTTTTGCTTGAACAGGACACCTTTAAGTGGCTGATGGCTTTGCGAGGAGGCTTCCAGACAGAGATGCCCAAACTTCCTTACCTGTGGGAATTGTGCTTGTACTGTCACTTCTTGATTAACCATAAAATATGCCTTTAAATTATTAATTCTGGACTGCTGTAAGTTTTACTTTACTGGATTTTTTTTTTTTTTTTTTTAAATATGTGGAAGGAGGTGTTAAAAGTTCAGTATCAGCATTTTTAGCAAAACCTTACAGCATTGATTTGAATTGCCAGATCAATGAAAGCACAGGCTGGTGTTGCTTTGGTGAACCTCTCTAATTAGGAGCATAGGATTTGCCATCACAGATCAGGCCAGTGGTTTACTGAGTCCATGAGCATCCTGCCTGCAGCAGTGCTCAGAGCAGCTGGCTCTAATGGAAGTAGCATCCCCCTTCCCTCCTTCCCCAACAAGGCATAAGATCAGTGGGAAATGAAAAAGCAGAATTTTCCTCTTGTACTGTGCAGGGAATCATTCTTCATTCCAAAGACAGTGAATTTGTAACTGGGGTCTAGGCCAGCCTGCCTGTAAGTGGCCTTTAGGGATGAAAATTACTAATTGTTTATATAGTGCTAAGCTAAACTTAGGTACAGAGGTTTGCTCCTTCCCATTAGGAAGGGGTGTTTCGTAATTATTTATAAATATACAAGTACATTTGATTGAAAAGGTCTTTGTGACACAGACTGTAGTGGAGAAGAGGGAGCTAATTTTTTTCCGATAACAGCTTCACTCTAGGCCTTTTTTCTTATATTCTCTTAGTCTGCATCATAGCTGGGAACACTGCCCTTCTCCACCCCTTTAAATCTGAGCTAGTGCCAAACGTGTAGCTTTAACTATTGCAAATTTTCTTCTGTATAATTGGCATATAGATCATGATACAGAATGCACTCCCAGCCTTCTAAATGGAAGCAAGAGGAACTAAGCTGGAAGCAGGGTCGGCATTGACAATTTAATCTAATTTAGAAAGTTATCAGTCAGAGGAAGATTCAGTTAGATTTTTATCTGTGAAACAGATGGCCAACTGCAAGACCATTAGATTAGGTTTGTTATGTATGTGGAAATTAATTCAGCAATTTATTTTTTTTTTGTTTGGGGAAGGAAAAAAGAAACAACTTGTATGTGCTTAGCAGGAACAATTTATGAAGATGACCTTATTTTCTGTAAAATACGGCAAACACCTCATGATCCCAGGTATGCAGGAAGCTTTTTTCTGTAGCCTGATTTTGGGGCTGTGTGGCAGTATAGTGAATGACGTAACAAAATGAAAAATGCTTCGATCTATGTATAGGTGGTTGTTAGTATATTCAAAGGCAAGAATTTTGCCTCAAGATCTCATTGACAAAACTTTTAGGGCCAGACACCTGTATGGGCTGAATCCCCTCATCTGTAGGTTGATATAAATACATACGAATATTTCACAGCTAGGATTTGTCTAGCCAACTGTCCCATTTCTGACAGTGCCCAGGAGCTGGAGGAGTGTTAGAAGTAGAAATATGGGTAGAATATAAAAAAAGTCTTTGGAAAGGTAATTGGCTGTTCTCATTCTTACTCCTACCATCAATTAGCTTTAGAAATAATGGAATTAATATGTGATTATTTAACTACCAACTTTAGTACTGTTCAGTACTTCAGCATTCCTGTTCAGAAGACTTAAACGTGCACTCAGTAATTGAGAATTGAGTATATGCTTGAAGCAGTCATGCGGTCAAATCTTTGCTCAAGTTTGGGTCTTGTTTCCTCCTTTCTTCATTCCTTCCATATCCAAATTTTGCATTGATCTTGCTTGGCAGATAAAGTGATGAATAGGTTGTTGGCCTTCCTAACTCAGTTGCAGTGTTTTTTCATCCATGTGTTGGTTGCCTGTTGCTTTATGTTGTTCCAAGTGTCAGAGAGCGCTGCCTCTCACCAGCTTCTGGCAGCTCCAGATGCATTGCCTCTTGTGAAAAGCCTTGGACACTGAACTAAATTACATTTTACAGAGAGAGGAAGGTAGTGCAGATGACTTACTCTTTTGTTTGTGCAGGAGGAGGATATATGCCTGGTGACTGCAGTGTTGATATGGATTGAGCCTATCCAGGCCCTGAATTTGAAGTCTCATTTATGTCCATCAAGCACTAAACAAACCCAAAAGGGAATGTTGGCTAGTCCTTCTTGGCTAAAAGAGGACTAGGATTTGGTGTGAGACCTAGGCCAATTTCTGTAATTCCCTAATCCCCACAGAAAACATGGTTTGTAAAAATTAAGAAAAGCTTTTGCAATGTTTCCTGGCCTGAGTGTTTGGATCAAATACCTTTCATCTTCATACACTGCTAGGAGTTGAAAGGGTTTAGTATCATGTGCCTTAGAAAATAATTTTACTTTTGCTTGAAGTTGCTTCACATCTGTGAAAGTTGTTTTGACGAATTAATCCTCTAAGCAATCAAGAGAAAATGAAATAGAGGACTGAGTTTGTTCTTAAAATGCTACATTGCAAATCAGGTTTCCATTTCCAGTCTTCTTCAGATTATTATCTCTTGGATATTGTATCTTTTCCTTGCTCTTTGTTCCTCAGAGTCCAATCCAGCAGTGATAGTTCATCTGTTCTGATCTCTCCTGCGGCCATGGCTTTCTGCCCAGAGGAGATGATACTGCAAATACACAGATATGTGACCCCAGGTGAAAAAATACCAATGAAATTACAGCAGCTGTTTGGAACAATCTCTCATAGATTTTCCAGATAGAAAAAAATAAGTCTATGTTTATTAGAAAAGTTTAGAAGACTTATTTATTGTCACGAGCCAAGACTACATGGAGTTTTGGGGCTGATCACATTGAGTGTTGCGTGCTTACAGGAGAAGCTCTAAGGGTGTAGCAGCCTGGAGTTAGATCCTTCTCCCATCTTCAGGGGTTTTGGGGGGAACACGTGCAAACATTCCCCCCTTTCACACTCAGCCTGGTGCCTGTCTGCATTGGCAGAGCTGTTGCTCACAGCACATCAGAGCCTCAGCCCTCTGAGCTGCTTGGGTAAAGCAGCTACTTCATGTCACTGTACATCATGTTCTCCTCAAACTCCATCAAAGCCCCTCTCGCCCCCACCTCCCCAAAACAAACACCCACCTCTGCCACGGTGAGGGGCATTTCTGGGGGGAGAGCTGATGTGGAGACACTGTGGCTCCCAGGCTGTTTGCTTTTCATGGAGCAGTTAAAAGAGCCGCATGGATCTGACTCTGGCAGGAGTGTGCCTTTTGAAAAATCAACAGTGAAAATGTCAGACATCTGTCCTTCAGCTTGGCAAGAGAGGAGGTGAAGCAGCCTTTCTCACCTTGGCAACATTGGCTGTGTTATTTTTTTTAATATAAAGAATTCCAGCCAAGCATCTTACAAGTGCCAATTCTCTGTATTTTTAAGGAATGCCAACAACAGTGGTCAGACCATGGAATTAGGGCTGACTTGAACATGGTGGGGTGTTGCCAGAGGGCAGGCAGCCCTTGCTGCACCAGTTGTGTGTGTCCATTCCAGGTCTCCATTCAGCTTGATGCTTTTCTCCGAAGTTTTAAGAAGGGGTGTACCTCGAGTTCTTTGTCATGCAAAATCTTGGGTTTCCTTATAGAGCATTAATTTCCATTGATGTTAGGAGCATTTACATGATGGGGATTGTCTCTATAATAGGTAGAAAGCCTCCTGATTGTAAAACCACAAACAACCCAAAACAAAACAAGTCAAACAAAACCCCAGCAATTTCTGTAATTGTTCTTTTAATGCCTACAGTGTTCAACACAAAAGACCCGTTGAACTTTATTTTTGCTGTAAATAGTTTTGATATAATTAAATGTGCTGATCCTGTTTGAAATTGATGCCAAACATTGGAACTGTATGTTAGAGACCATAGAAAGAGAAGGGGGCAGTGGGGGTATAAGGGAAGAGTTGCAGGAGGGGTGGGAGTTGCAAAGTGTGACTGTGTCAGAAATCTGAGCACATTGCATACATGTCTTCAGCTAAAATTAACCACGCAAGCTCCACATGCCAGCATATATATGATCACTTAAGTGTGGACCCCTTGAGAAGGAAGAGTAAGCTGGACTCAAGCAGAATATATTCACATTAAATATGCCAATAAGTAGTATGACCTTCCAGGTCCCTGTTCGTGGGAGAAGTAAATTTTCCTGTGATCATTATAAAACAGTAAGCAGTTCTTGGCTCCTTAATCATGGCAGTGGTGTTGTTGAAAAGTAACTTCAGCCTTAGAAGTGTTGTTTTGCATTTTTTTCCCTTTCTTCTGCAGCTGCCTAGGATTTTCTGTGGTTTCTCTTCTGAGTAGATATGCATCACCTTTTCAGATAAGCCCTTTTCTGTCGCTATTTGTGTGTGGTAGTAGATGTAAATGGGTATATTTTGTGTATGAGAACTGTGATATTTGAAAATAACTTGCTGTGCACTTCAAGTGACTTTTTAGAAAACACTGGAAAAAAATAGTGCATTTGCTGCTTTTGTTCTCTGAGGTAGATTATAATTTGTTGGCGTGAGATCAATTCAGTTGTTTCACTGTGGCCAAATGTGACTTGGAATGGGTTTTACTGATCAGCTCAGCAAACTAAACTCTTATTTCACTTTGGGAAACGCGAAAGGATCGGTGCATGTGTGAATGCAATCTCATTTTATTCAGGACTTCATGGGGTTTTTTTGCAATGGGGAATGAGAGAGTGGCCACCTGCTTGGCATGGTGTGTGTGTCTCCAGCTTGACAGGGATTTGTATGAGGCAAACGTGGATAATAGGAGCATTGAGAGTGCAGTGTGCCGGATGCAGACACGATCACTGTCCTTGCTTCACCTTCGAGGCTGCTCCAGAGGAAAAGGCTGCTCTGATGAGAAGTATCTAGCCCTCTGCGTAGGCAGCACCTGTCAGTAACAGGGTTTCAGAAGCCTTGCAACTGGGGGGAAAAATTCTCTCTTTGCTCCTCTTTTATATTAAATATAGTAAAATATTCAGTACAGTAACAGTAGGAAAGTTGCCAGCTGGGCAATTGAAAGCATGATGCTTTTTTATTATCCTCCAAATATTTGCTCTAAACACACTCAGTGCCTGCTCTGAAGTGTGGACAGTCCAAGACTCTATTCCTGGAAAAGTTGCAAGCCTACTAAAACTGACACATATGCTTGGCTCTGTGTGCTGTGAGTCAGCCCATTGCTTTTGAATAGTAGTCATATGCATAAGAAAAGCCCTTCTCAGTTGGGAATAAGGCTTTAAAGAGAGAGAAATAAGTAGTCCCAGTGGTGTTTAAATTACCCATTTCTCTATGTTAATGTACACAAGTGTCCAGTAAAATGTAATATTCAGAATATCCCCCACCAGCTGGGGAATAATTCAAAGCAGTTGCAACAAACACTTGTACATCTGAGTAGAATGAATAATTTAGTTTAGTTGCCTTAAGAAATGAAAAAAAAAGAACCAGAGTTACCTGTGTTTCCCCAGAATTGTGGGAATCAATTGGGAATTGCAGGTGGTTAAAGATCAGTTCTCAATAGTTGATGATAACTCAAAAGTTTCAACAGTTTAGGTAGTTTAGAATACTAGCATCATATTAGATACTAATTAGTAGTTGAATGTGCATATGTGTGTGACAGCTATGTTCAGGGGATTGCAAATCACAGAACCAGAGTGGTTTGTGTTGGAAGGGACCTTAAAGATTATCTCATTCAACCCCCCTGCCATGGGCAGGGACACCTTCTGCTAGACCAGGTTGCTCAAAGTCCCATCCAACCTGGCATACAATGACATTCCAGGAAGATAATTTTGCTATCTCACCTCCCTGCTAAAGTAGACACATGTTATCCATCCTCTGTCCTGCTTTTTAAGCCTTTGTTTTGTTTTATTTTGCAAGAACTTACTTTCAGGAAAAAAATCATGAAACAGTTTTTTTGGATAGCAGTGCAACCTTTGTTTATTCTGGAAGAGTTGGCACTACCCTTTTCATGGGATCTGTGTCTTGGTACAGATGTGCAGATAGGATTTAAGAAGCATGTAGGGGTAATAAGGCCACATATTGTAATCAATCTTTGTAAAAAGGTCTGTGACAAATGCTGTGAAACTTGATTTTTTTTTTAATATGTTTTTTTTACCATGTGCTTCCTTGTTGTCCTTTTGCCATTAGCTCAGCAAAATATTGTCAGGGTCATAATCTCTTACTGCTTTTCAAAATAGCAATTATCCTTCTTATGCTCCTTTGGAGCCAGAGATGCTTCAGAGGGATGGGTTTTTCAGCTAAACCTTTGGCTTTAGCTGTTTAGCTCTGGGCTTTGCAGTGTGATATCTATTAATGAGATCACTGTGTTGGTTTTTAGCATGGATCAGCATGAGACTGCAATTAGTATTACTGGTCAAAAATTGGGATTTCGTGACTCCACCTGTGCAAGCCCCATGACACTGGGCAGCAGTGAGTATCTCACAGGCTTTTCCAAAACCCCATAGTGTTGTAAGGACTGCAGGCATTCCCCTTCGGGTCATCTCAGTGTCTTGTGGCTATTTTTAGGTTTTGGGGTTTTTTTTGTTTTCTCTGTGAACTTCAGCAGGCACTGCATTGTGCTGGCCCTTCTGGAATTGGAGTTCATCGGTGTGACTAACCCTGCTATTCAATAATGAAAAAAGCCTTGCTCTGCTCTTAATTATGCTACATAATGTCAAAAAGATATTCTTCAACTGTTAGCAGATTCATGAGAGCCTGATTCATGATAATTATTGGGAGAAAACAATCGGAGTCAGAACTGACATAGCAGGGAAAGGAAAGAAAGATTTGAAAATTTACTTGGGTGTTGATTATAATTAGATTTTTGCGTGTGTATGTGTAAATTATTAACAAGGAAGAGATTCAGGCATATTTTCTACTTGCATAGAAGAGAGACATTCTTTTCAAATAGTTTTGTGTGAACCCTTTTCTTTCCATGAGTGTATCTCAGAATACTGACTCAGAGGCAAAAGCATCAGGTAGTTTCCATTTAAAGGAGACCCTGGATAATACCTGACACATTAACCTAATGGCAGCCCCACTAATATACTGAGTCTCTAAAGGATCTTTCTGGATTCATTGCTCCCTTGACTTTATTTGTGCTTTGTATCCTGGTTTTGCTGGTCATTTCTGCTCTCTTTCAGTGCTTTGAGGTGGCTGTGTGGACTTGAATAAACAACCAGTTCTGCCAAAGGCACCTTTTTGTTGATTCAGTGTTCAGATGCAGGGCAGATGGCTCAGGTGTGCTGGGCTGTGGTGGATGTGCTCTCGCATCACAGCCAGAAATGCTTTAGAAGGCTCGGAGTGCTGGGGAATTTCACGGGTCTCCTGGCTGGAAAGCAATATCCCTCTCTCATCTGAAATGTGCTTTAAAGAAGCAAATGTGAGGCTAAGGAAAGGGCTGTGGGGAGAAACCCCATCAAATTTCAAAATTCTTCAATCTTACTGATGGAAGACAGTGTTCAGGTCTTTGTATTTACAGACAGACTTCAGAGGCTTTAGAATTTGGATTATTTTTTTCCCAAACCTCACTGTTTTTTGCACTGCTTTTTAGTGTTTTAGCTATGACTCATGATGTACTGAATATTTCCAGAATTGATACTTAACTGTAATGGTCTTAATTCAAATCTGGTGGATCAAAGTAGGGGGATGGGGAGAAAGAGAGAGGAAAAGACTTTAGCATAGGTTTTTAGTTTGTTCCCAGATAATTGGATTCTTAAGTTCATACACTACAGAGGAAAAAAAAAAGCTACCAAACAGCTGAGTCCACCTTTAACAAAAGCTGAGACTTAGACCTGAGTTAAACATTAACCTGACTTGGACACAAAGACCTGCTTATGGTGGTAATGCCAAATCACCATGTTCACTTGATTTTTGTAACTGAAGTAAGGAAACTGCCTTCAGTGACTTTCATGCTGTGTGGAATCACTGAAAAGTTTTAAAAGCCCATACTGGTGTGTACAATAAGACAATATCTCTTGGGTTGTAGTGGATTGAATATTCCATATCACAAGATTTTTATATTTTTAATTAGATAACAGTTCAGGTAATTTTCACATGAATATTCAGAGACATGACTTCATACCCATTTGCTGAAAATACCTGAGGAACAGTCGTAATTGATGTGCAGAGATGGGAAAATGTTTCTCAGTAGTGTTTTCTTACTTCTTTTATTATTGGTTTTCCAATTGCTTGCCTGGTTTTGAACATTTGAAAACACTGTGTGCTTTGAAACGTATTTCATGCATCTAGAAATAGTAGCCATTGTGCAATTTTTTTTTTTCCACTTATTTGTATGGAAAAGGAAAAGAAACTTTAGAAATCTATTTGTGTAGTATATTACAAAGACTTGAAACAAACAGGTTTTGAAAACATCCTGGAAAGTTTCAATGATTAGCTTACTATATGACATAAAAATCAGTGGTGACCACGAGGAGCTGCTACAATAAGCCTGGGTAATACTGTATGCTTAAGAATGCTTCAGAGCTTGTAAATATATATCCCAGGCAGTTAAAAAATAATAATTTGCATGTTATGCATACTGCAAAATAATGTTGTGTGATAACATTTTTAAGAGAGGTGCAGGTTTATTATATCTATATTTGTTATATGTATTTTCCTGTGAAATGTTTTCCTAATCAACTAGTGGAATGAAATAATATTCTATACCCTTAAATACCCCAGAAACAAATATTTTCTCCACACTGGTGTGCATTTCATAACAAGCATAAAAGCTCTGCTTGTAGCAGGCTGACTTCAGCACCCAAAGTGGGGTTTACAAGAATAATTTGCCATCAGAGGGAATTTCTTTTCGTGTTACCATAGGCAGTGAATTGGGCAGTAGGTATTTGAGGTCTTTCAAGTTGTCTCCTTTACCAGGACGATTTAAGTGAGTTCGGGGATTTCTTTGATGCAGTTCTGTTTATTTCCAGGGTATGAATAAAAGATCTGGTGTTCCTGGGTGCAATAGGAATTAGGGCAGTAGGGAGCAGGTACAGGATAGCAGTTGTACAATGCCAGCCACACATTCTTACGCTGTTATTTGACTTAAAAATCTATCCTGGCTAGCTCTCAAGGTCTTGCTGTTGCTGTTATTTCAGGCTGTGCCAGGAGGGGTCTGCTCCTGTTTTAACTCTAGGGCTGATCCAAGGATTTGTTCAACTGCATGATGATCTCCATCATGGAAATGATCCAGGATGAAGCTGATGCATCAAAGTATAATCTTAAATTTTCTGAAAGTCTTTCAGTGATAAATTAGGACATTAATTGCAGCCCTCCATTAAAGGAAACACGGTTATTGTGTTCAATAAGTTTCTTGTCAGCTGAATTGCAGGGATGATGTAGGGGGTGGACCCTTGCACTTGCAAAGTAAATGGTTTACAACCTGTTTCCTCATATGTGTTCACTCCTAGATAAGAAAGCAAAAGCCATGTAGCAGAAAAGTAGGTTAAGTTAATCCTAGTTCCTTGAAGTCATTGAATCTTTTAAAATATTTTCCTTTTATGGAGAATGTTTTCTTGTAAAAGGAGCTAAGAAATACAGTGTCTGGTTTGTGCAGCATGGGTTTTTTCCGCTTTTCTCTGTCAGCTGGGGAAATCGCTCATGTGTATTCGGCCTTTATTTCATTGAGATTTTTCAGCTCTGGGTTGGTTTATTTTTCATTGTGGTGTTCCAGTGTGTTTTTCTGTTCAAGCCCATGATGCTGTTGACATAGGAAATGCACATCCTGCTGGTATGAAGGGGAAAGTAAAGGATAAATGGTGGAAAATAGGGGCATATCTTTCAGATATTAAGTGATTTGTTCATGGCTGCTACCAGTTGTGTTTTACAGGTTTTAAAAAAAATACAAATGAAGACTTTATAACAAAAACAGCTCTAGTCAAAATCTCTGTTCTTCATTTTTTCATATTAACATTGAATCAGCAGGTGCAAGAGGAGTGTGAAATACAATCCTTGTACAGGATTGTATACAATGATACATACAGGATGAAATACAATCCTTGTATCACATCCAGGTTCCTCCGTCTTGTGGCAAATTCTTGCCCCCTAGACATGGCAGCTGGCTTTTGATTCCCGTGAAGGAGGACATCATCACCATATTGGAAATGCAAGGCTTGAGATGCTTCTGGAATGAGTAGCCGTGGGTCAGTAATTCAGAAGACCTGCACTGCTGAGCCCTGGGCCCGAAGGATAAGAAGGATGTGGAGTTACTGGAGTGCAAAGGAGGTCCATGAAGATGGTCAGGGGACTGCAGCACCTCTCCTAAGGCTGGAGTTGTTCAGTCCAAAGAGCCGCCCATCTCCCCATGCTCTTTTCTTTCCGTCTATCAGTAGCTGTGAAGGAAAACAGTATTTCCTGGGCAGTGCACAGGGAGGGTTTTCCCTGGGTTTTTGAGGACTGAATACTGCTGTTCCCTCTGGGTCAGTGACTCTCTCACCCTGGTGCTGAGGCATTTGTCATCCCCACTGGAGTTTGTAGGGTCTGTGAGGGTTGGGATGGATCCTGCTCCCAGAAGCACATTGAGTCTACATCTGCTTACTGGTAGACTGGATTCGAATGAATGTGTTTCCAATATACTAGACACTCTTCAGAATAGGGGTGAATGTTAATATTTAGATATTTAAGAGGTAAAATCCTGATATTTAATTGTTTTTACCCTATTTCTTTGGAACATAATAGGTAATTTTACAAAACCTTAATTTGGAATATTGTCCTATGTTAAGAATACTGTTATTTAATTCATAAGCAGAATTTCCTAATGAAATAATTTAGCTTCTTTTTGATAACCTAGCATGAAAAGTTTTTATAAGTTTTCTGATGATCTTGAAGTAGTTGTGCTGGCATATGATAGGCAATACTTAATACAAATAGAAGAGATTTTGGCTGCTTGGTGTGCTTAGTTACCATGTAATACATTTTGAAATAAATTCCAACAGCTGGAGGTTTGCATAAAGATTAAAAGTAATTTAATAGGCCTGTTTAACCTGTGAGATGGAGTTTATTAGAATTGGTGGATATTTAGGACCTTTAAAGGTTTCTTTGGTAAGACAATAAAGGAGTTTCCTCATGATGAAACTGCTATACACCTAAAATCCACCAGAAACCTTTTTGGGAAAAGAACCTTTAAAACTTTCTCAATAACAGCTATGAAAAGAAAAAATGTCAAAGGGAAAATGCGAAAAAAACCAAAACAAAACTTGGGTGAAAGTTGAAATCTCTTGTGCACACTCACTGCTAGAATATTCTGCTGACCTGATGGTCCATTCAAGCTGTGGCATGTTCAGGAGCTTGCTGTCATCTGCCCTGAGCTTTGATGTCAGGTTGCTGAACAGAAAAATCCATACTACAGTAAGCTGAACACTTGATCTGCACAAGGCCTTGAATTTTAATGCTGTTGACTTGTTTCGAAGAGCAGAAAAAAAAGGCGGCTATCTGAAATAAGCCTTTTTGCACATTGGGAGAAAGACAGAATTCTCATTTTTCAGGTTGTGTTATGTGTAACAGTTTATTTCTGTTTGTCTGTCTCCTAACAGATTTATACGGATTGGGCTAATCACTATCTAGCAAAATCTGGTCACAAGAGATTGATAAAGGACCTACAGCAAGACGTGACTGATGGAGTCCTGCTAGCTGAAATAATCCAAGTTGTAGGTGAGTAAGCATCCACCAGCTTGCTCAGACAATCCCTGTTTTTATCTTCAACACTAACACAGGGTGCGTGGGGGGGAATCCATCAAACTGCATGGAATTAGGTAGATCGTTTTCCTTCAGAGGCTTTGCTAATTAATTTGAAAAAGCCTTGTCCTATAGTAGAAGAATATTGGATGTTGCTGATGCCATCTCCTGATACACAGTATTACTCCACATGGCTGAATGTTAAAAAAAACCTCATGAGATATTTTTTTTCTGTTAGCCCTCACTATTTCTAATACCTCATGAGTACTGGTCTCAGTATAATTAACAGTGATATTGTCTCCTCTGTTGAACCTCCTGCCTCCGGTTGGATTTGGGAGATCCATATATACAGCTGGGAAAGGAGAAGTGGTATAATTTTTGTGTGACAGGAAAAGAAATCTTTCATAACGAGTTTTCAGATAAGGAAAATCACTTACCATTAGGACAAATCTCAGGTGCAGGCTCAGTTGTTTTATCCAAAGCCCTTAGTTCTCTTAAATTGGTGCATTAATGCTTGCAGATAATGAAAGTTCTGAACAATTTTTTCCGTGTAGAGCTACATATTGTCCCTCTTCCCTTGGGTCTGGATCCTTCATTAGTTCCTTCAGAGGCTCATCCATCTGGTGCTGGGGATGCCACAAAACACGTGCATGGGCCAATGGAGATGTACGGAATGGGAAAGCCTGATAATGGGAATTAGGACAACCATTGTTAGGAGCAAACTGACAAATTTGAGATGCAAATTAAGAAGCCAGCAATGCAGGAACAGGACATCAGTGCATGTATATCAAACACATCATGTGTGTGTTTGAGATGCTGTGAGGGAGCTACTTCTGGGTTTAAGGTAGGGATCTGCAAGCCCTCTTCTGGGATGACACTGTGAAGCATCTTCCAGTGATTCTACTGGAATATGTAAAGAAAACATTTTGTCTCTCTGCTGTAGAGCAACATTATATCTCAGTAGCATTGTAGATCTGCCCTGCAGTTACAGAGGTGAAAAAACAGGCCATGAATTAATTGATGATTGTGTGTTGACAGGTATTCACTATAAACAATGCTCCTTCCTATATCCGTTTCCTTTAACAGGAAAGGTTTTTGGAAACCCAGGAGCAGTTAGGTGTTGATTCCTTTCATGCTTGTCTAGCTACCCTGCTTAACACAGTTGTAGGTGATTCCTGCATGAGAACTCGTGTGCAAGAATATCACCATCAAAATATGGACTTGGTTCCTTGTACCAAATATTTAAATGTACCTCTTTGAGTATTGACTTGTGAAAACCCTTATGAAATTCAAATACGTAACCAATTATTGCTTTGATCACCTTTGCAGTTTGTTGGGGTTTTTTTGGTCATTTTTATAGCTGCCTTTTGGCTAATATTTAAGAGACTGTCTGGAAGGTTTCAAAAGTTGAAGTTTGAGGAAAAGGTTTTCTTTTTCAAAGAACCTTTTTCATGTGAAGGAAAGGTAATATTTAATCATTCTGAGCATGTTCATCCAAATTAATAGTGAAGTTATTTGTATCTGCTGTGTATGGCTTTAGGCAGCTGCATCTCATTGTCACAAAGATGAGGAGAGCTTTTGCGCCCTATAAGCAGTTTATCTGTAACCTGCAAAATCCAAGCTTTTTCTCTAATTACATAGTAAGAAAACTTTGATATGCAGTGCAGGAGAGGGGTTTTTTTTAAATGTCATGGTATGCTGTGTGTAAAAGTAACTGCTTGCAAGTCAGTTAATATGTATGCACATCATTCTTGTTCATTTCAGTTCAAAATTTATGAGCCTGTAAAAGAATGTGTAAGTAATATATGCCTTAGTAATGCCATATAAAAATAGTAGCTGTGTTTAAATCCATGAATGCATGTGTGACCTGGGTTCTTGGAGGTATCTCTGTACACGTGTCCGAAACAAGAGACAACTTGTTCCCAAGTTTGTTAGTCTCCTTTTGAGTAATTGTGAATGGTGCCAATTTATAGGAATACAGCTATCTATTAAGTGTTATAAATTTAGTTGATGGAGATATTGCATGGTACTAAAGTGAGAGATGGTAAATATTACAAGATGGGTGCACAGGACTTGGAAAATGGGATTTAATGAACTCGTCTTTGTTTCTGTATGACCAAAGCTGAGATGGCATTCCTGGAAGCAGTGTGTGCTCTTCGTGTGTAGGAGCTGATGGACCACTCTGGGGAACACACTGTGGATTAAGCTGCAGTCTCTTTCAGATTAGCATCAATTTTTCTTTGCATTGCTGTGGGATAAAGGTGTGCTGTGACACGGATATGTAAAATGGGACCTATCAGGCAAAGGTGAAGTTGTGTCACTGCTTTGTTTCTCATGGCTATGACTGCTACTGGGATACCGTGTCAAACATGATCCTCCTAACTGAGGGAAACCAGGAAGTGGGATGGAGTTCAAACTGATATTCTGAGAATACGTGAGACTGCTAGAAAATATAGCTTTTAATGCATGAATCAATGGGATGTGGTCGCCTGCCTTTATTACAGTGAAAAAAATGTGGGAAACTGAACTTTGGTTGTAACTGGTTCTTCAGACTCAAACAAAGTCATTTCAGCATCCAAGGCTGAAAGGTGAAACTGAGAAAACTCAGACTCTAAGGCAAACATTATCCACCTCAGGGATTTCATTGTTTCACATCTGACCTTAAAGGTGGAAACTGCCCTTCTGCAGGTTGGGTTAGCATGTGAGCCATGGCCAAGAATCTTGGAAAGTTGTTTCATGATTTGTGCTTTTAAAAATTAAAATTTATTATAAATTTCCCATTTGGATTTAAATCCTGTATTCACACTCCAAGCAAACCCACTGCCATGCTAACATCCCTATATATGTAGTGCTCACTTTTCCACCCAGCAGTGATTCAGCTTCCAGAGGTCACATCTTTCTTGCAGTTTAAAGGAATTCCCCATCACTGTACAAGACATTGTCAGAGCAGTTGGCTTCTGCCCCAGCTGTCTCTGGAGGCATGACCTAGTAGAGAACTCCAGCTGCTTTTTTTCTTTTTGTGGCTCTCAGTGTTTCATACATTCACTTGGACTGGATAGCTACAATCCAAAACCCCTTTACTGACCTGGCAGCAAATGCTCAGGAAGTCATTTGAATAAATGCCCTTGCTTTAGTTTTCTTGCCTTATTACCTTTTCTTTTTTTTTTCTTTTCAGCAAATGAAAAGATTGAAGACATCAATGGCTGCCCAAAAAATAGGTCTCAAATGGTAAGTAGTAAAGTGGTGTGTTGTTTGTGTCTGCCTGGCTGAGTGATAGGATGGGATTTCAAAGTCTGAGACTTTTAATAATCATTTTTAATCAAATTTTCACAGTAGTGAACTAAAAGTATAATCTTCAGAACGTTAATATTACAGTTCTTGCCCCATTATACTCCACAGTAGTTGAATTAGGCCATATAATTTATCACGTATTTATAATTGAGATTATTCTTACATTGCTACTTTATATTTCTGAAATATCACATAATTAAACAGAAATACATAGAAATAAAGAATGAGATATTTGAAAGCATGATTAAGAGTTCCTGTATCTTTTGAAATGAAACCAAGTAAACTAACAATATGAATAAAATGAAAAAACATCATAAAATTCAAGATGCAATTTGTTGACAGATAAGAAGTTGGTTTATATCTTGCTTATATTTAATATTCAAACCTGGAGAACCAAAAATCAGTCTAGGAAAATTAAAAGCGTATAACACCTCAGGAGTATATTTACTGTGAGTATTGCTGAATCTAAAGGTATAGCAGATTTTTATTAAGAACACAAATAATAAAAAAATGGTTTTTAAAATGCATTTAAAAGAAGGGCATTTAAAATTTATGATGCTTCAAACAAGGTTACTTCCCTCTGTATTTTGAGAAAAAGTCATTTTACAACATAAATTCTAATATCTTCCTTTGGTATTGTAAATGCTTGCTTTGAGACACTTGGATATGCATTCCCTGTGTGAAGCTGTTTTAATGTTTTTTTATTTTTATGACTGTTTCTGACTGCCCCTGCCTTCATGACTTCAACATGAGCAAAGCTACTCATGTAGTAAAATGAAATAAAGATTTAAGGAGAGCTTGACATCTTAAGTCAAAACCCACGCTCTGTTCTGCTCTTCTCCTTTTGGTTTTTTGTTGTTTCTTGGAAGTTATCAATCTTGTTGAAACCATGGAGCAAGTGCTCTGTAAAAAGTAGGCCATCAGAAACATTTATCATTTCTCCTTGCTGCTTTGAAGAGGGTAGTTGCTGTTCTTGCTGTAGCCACAGCAGCTGTCTGGAGTATAAATAATGAGGAAATTTTGACAATTGCTCTAATTTAATGTTCCATAAGTGTGTTGTAAGAACTGAATTTCATTCAGGACTGGAGTCTGTAACCAGTTCCAGGATGTTGCAGCTAAAAAAGTCACTTCAAGTCATTATTCTCAATGAAGAGAAAGTGTTCCTCTGTTGGACAGTTGGATGCATGTAGTAGGTTGCTTATGGAAGATGGATCAGGTTATAACCAGAGGCATGCAGGGGGCATGTGCTGGGTCAGGAATGATGGACAGGGCTGGAAGAACTCATTTGGTCTGTACTGCCTCCTCTGATGTTACTCCACTTGCTCATTCAGGAGGGTGCGGTGGGTGGGACTGTCCCCCCCACTCATGAGACCTGCAGTCAGCTGGGCATCCCTAGCAGTTTTCCTCATGTGAGAAAAATGAGAATTATGCTTATGGCTTGCTTTTATCAGGTGCACATGCTTACAGAGCTCTTGTTGTCTGACTATAAAAATACCGTTGTTTCCCAGAGAATTTATGGCTGCCTCATCCCTGGAAGTGTTCAAGGCTGGGTTGGAGGGGCTTGAAGCAGCCTGGGATAGTGAAAGGTGACACTAGGTGATCTTTAAGGATCCTTCCAACCCAAACCACTCCATGATTCTTCTAAGGCAGAGCATAGAAATCTTCACGGGGTGGTGTTTGTGCAGTTACTTGCAGTGTTTAGGGAGGCAGCCCTTTGGCAGGTGCAGGACAAATATGTTACAGTGCCTGTTTTAGGTACAGCAGTCTTCATCCGTTGCATTTCAGTGCACTCTATTAACACAGGGTTCTGGAGAGTATGGGAACTGGTGTCTGGTAACTCTGACTCAGAGAGGTGGCAGAGGCAAGGCCATCCAGATACTTAGATAATGTCCAGATATACAGTCTTTCTCCAAATTAATATTTCAGTGCACTCTCTTAACACAGGGTTCTGGAGAGTATGGGAACTGGTGTCTGGTAACTCTGACTCAGAGAGGTGGCAGAGGCAAGGCCATCCAGATACTTAGATAATGTCCAGATATACAGTCTTTCTCCAAATTAATATTTCAGTTAAAAGTGTCCATATCCATATTAGAGTGCTTGAAAGTTGAGCAGCACAGATGAGGAGATGAGGAGGGATTTAAAAAAAAGGCACCAGTAAATGGAGATTTAACTTCGCTCATTGTATAGAAATATAGCAGATCTCAGAGAGAAGAAGCCTTCTACCATCCTCTTTTCCATTTGTAGGGTCTCAATGCCTTGAGCAGACACATGTGAGCTGAGCTGTGAAGAATCTGCTCACTCCTAGCCAGGTGTATCATCTTAGAAAGCTGGACCAAATCTGTGTCTTCCCAAATCCATTGAAGGACATGGGGAAAAGAAATGTCTTCACTTCCACGTGACACAGTCCCAAGCCAGTGATGCCAAACCTGAGGGAGCTCTGCAGAGCCAGATCCGGCCTCTCTGCCTTGTTCCCAGTGTTGAAGAGCATGAGGCAAATTGGCCCAAACTGAGCATTAGAGACAGCTTGGGTCTGTCAGGCTCCAAGCCAGTGCTAATAAGCCTTGTCAAGTGAAGTTTAGTGCTGCAGAACCATGTGGGACCATCAGTGCTTATCAACCTTGTCCCAGTGCCAAAAATGACATGACAAGGACCCCACCGGCTCTGTGAAAAATCACTTAGGTGAGAACCTGTCCTCCCATCATCATCCTGTCTTGAGTTGTTCTGCTGAGGGGAGTGTCCCTGTCTTCCTTTGCTCCAGATAAGAGTTGGCTGGCTTTTATATAATCTATTATAGACTATTATATTCCTTGTCCTTTGCATAAAATCTGTTTCAGGCCTTTTTTCCCTGAAACCTCTATATTTTTGTACTGTAGATATTTGTCTTAACAAAAGCCTGTAATTCTGATGATTAGTTCCAGCTGGATGCAGAAAATAATGTGGGTAAGAAAGGATGTACTTGTATGAAGCACAGGCTCTGGGACCAAGAATATTTGGAGAGCATCGCAGCACTTGGGTTTAAAAAAAAAAAGCCCAGAAAATGTTGGCATAGTTCTTGATAACTGGGTGAAGGACAATTAATCAAGGCCTCTTTTCTCTTTCACTTCTGAAAAGAAGACTTAGGTGAAAAAAATCTGAGTAGGGCTATCTCTGCTAATATTGTTTGTTTATAGAAAAACGAGATATTTTTCCTTTTTTTCTTATTGGCTTCTTGTTTGGGGCACAATTTTAGAGTTTAATGTGTGGCATCTTGCAGATTATGGGAGGGGTTAGTACTTTTCCATTCTAGGCACTGTAGATTATTCTTATTGATACGAGTGCCTCTGCAAGTGCTGAATGCTACCTCTTGTAAAAGGGTTCATACCATTTACATTATCATTTGTAAAATAACAGAACCCAAAGTGTATGAGTTGTCTATGCTACATTATATATGTATGAAAATAGCAAAGCTAGAACATGCTGAAAGGAAGAGGATTGGGGAACCTGTGGATGGATACTCCAGACTTTGATCTTCCCATGTCTGGGAAGTTATGGGACAAGGACAGGACAAGAATTTGGAGCAACAGAAAGGCACGTAGGCTTGACAAACACCACAGTATCTCCAATAAATAGGCGAGGAAGTGACTGTGGTTCGCCTGTGGGCGGGTCCTCGGACTTAAATATTTTTCAGGATCACTTTGTGTCTCTAAGTATCTGTTCTCAGATAACAAAAGGGAGGTGTTTTTTTTTTTTTTTTCATGTGTTGACAGGAAGCTTTTAAGAATCATCTCTTTCTGATGCAGATACCAGGCTGTAGTGGTAAACTAATACCACTCAGTCTTCCTACTGCTATTTGTCTTGCAAACAAAGGATCTCGTACTGACTGCAGTGTGGGTCAGAGCCAGCATTTCTTCCCGAGAACTGTATGGAAGTTGAGATGAAGGCTATGTTTTCAGTGCAGTAATTTTCAAGGAAACCTTACTTCCAGTGATGGGAATTCAACTATTTCAATATTTGAGTGATGTCTTGTGTTCAGATAATGAGCTATTTTTGTAATGTATATGACACCTCAGGAGCAGTTTGTATGGAAATTTTCCAGCATTGTGGTAACCTTGGTTTTGACTTTGAATATTAATTCAGCTGTTGGAGAAAGGTACCCACTCACCTCCTCAGTGTGATCCTTGCCAGCTCCATGAATTATTTTTTTTATTGTTGAAGGAGCACAGATGTTGAAATCTCCGTTACTAATTTGTGTGTATGGCATGTGTTATCCATATTTCTGTGTTCTTTTTCTCAAGAGTACTTTCATGAAGTGATGTAACGGATGTGAGTGCTGCCGTGATGTGGCCCATATTTACAGGAGATAGCTGGGCTCACACATTCATGGCTTGATTGGAAGGAATAATATGAGCTGAAACCATCTACGTGACCCATGCAGCTCTCTATATGTGTGAGGAAGGGAGTGCTGTGTTATGTACAAATAACTAAAAATAGCTGCTGTATTAAAAAAAAATAAAATTCTTAGTTGCTTGTTTTCTCACGGAAAATAATTCTGTCTCTGCTCCTCTAAACATTTTGAGCAGTTTTATACAGCCAGTGTTGTCCAAATGTTGCCATAGGAAGGTGCAATAAATCTGCCAGGCTGTTGACCAGCCCCTGAGTCCCAAAGCTAAGGAAGGCTCTGCTGCTAGGGCATGTGCTGCTAATTCAGGGGAGCAGCCCTGCTGGAAGATCAAAAGCATCACAAGCACATTTTTTTTCTATGAGTTTCTAGCATAGGATTTTCGGAAATGCATCCCAGGGGTTAAATATAGCTGTGTATTTTCAAGTAATACAACTACAAGGCTGTGCAAATGCAGTAAAGGGAACTTTCCCGTCATCTAAGCCTTCCCCCACTTTGCCTGAGGAGATTGTAACTTACCAGGAGCATATGTTTGGAAATTTCCTCTGGTTTGATGTTACCATGGTAACAGATGGGTATCTTCTGGCCCTAACCTGTGGTGCAGTTCCTCACAGCTGAAGGTCAGCTGAGGGGGAAGACATTGCTGTGTCTTCCAGTGCTGTGCCAGCCTGGCCAGTGACAGACACCAGCTTAGCTTCTGTGACCGCCTGTGCAGGGACACTGCCAAATAGCAAGTTCCGGAATGTTAAAAGAATTTTGTTTAAGCTCTCAGGGTTTGGTCATGTATGTGGCCATGTTGTGATGTAGACAAGAATGATTTACTGCAGAGATGATCTGCCAGGTTGCCTGTACTTATCTGTCCTTCAGCCTCAGTTTATATGACTCTTGCTCCAAGATAAGATTGATTTTACTGTCTCTGTTTTTTTCCAGATACCCAGACTGTTGTTATGCTGCCATTTTATGCTTACCATTTGTGCATGGTAATCAGTGAGACAGGCGTGGTTGGATCAGAGGTTTCTGTGCTGCAGAGCTTGCAGTCTAAATAAAACCACAAGCCACCCACTGTGGCCGCCCCCCACCCAATCGCCCTCATCCTACATAGAAAATAACAGGATAAATAGAGCTGGGCAAGATCAGGAAAGACCAATATGTACATCTCCCTGCCATGAGGCATGGCAGTGTCATAAAACAGAGATTTGTTTCATTTCTGGAGGGGATGGTTTCCAGAACTCCTTCTGCATGTGGGAAGGGGTGATAAGGCTGTGTGTGCCTCTTGCATTGGATGGGTATGTAGGGTGCCTTTGGAGACACTGCTGCTAACATTCTTACTTCAGTCCCATAATGGATCACCTTCATGGTCCCCAGTGGGCTGCTCTCAATTCTTCACCCTTTACAGTGATGCAAGAATTTGTACATCATCTGTCTCTGAAACAGTATGAGGTTCAATAAAGAGCAACAAAGTAATTTTTGTGGAAAAAAATGAAATATATAAGCTTCACTATCAAGACAGAATTAGATTCTATTTGATTATTTATTTCACAGTTAAATGGAATTAGTGCATTTTGAATACCTATGGTTCTGCCCACCCTGTATGGGCTAAATACACTAAACAGCAAATGAATTGAGGGTCCAGGGTCATTCCATATCTGTATATGGAGATGTCTGTAGCTTCTACTTATATATTTACACCTACACCAGAGTCTAGAAGCACCATTAACATAATTTTCTGCCATGACCATTACTGATGTAAAATTATTACATAAATATACTTTTTATGCAGTACTTTGCAAACACACAGCTTCTTGTTATGCTTGGCATAAATGGAGAAAACTGAGAAATCATGGATGAGAACCTTTTCCAACTAAGAAGGAAAAGTTTGATTTGAGGACAGATGGAAGTAAAAGTTAATTTATTCTCCTTCAGTGTGGTACTATAAGAATTAAGGCTGTATGTATGTAATTACTTCCCATGCCTGGGTGTTTCTTCTTACAGGAGATGCAGTGATAAGCTCTTCACTGTGGAATACCTGTGTAAACAGATTGTGGCTGTTACAAAGAATTAAACAGTCCAGAGAAATAAACTTTTTGTCTCTGTCTTGTCTCAGACCTTTCCTTTTCAGCCATTGCTTATACACTGCAACTGTGTGATAATGGTTATTTTAATTAGTTATTCTTTGAAGGTAGTGCATATCTATAGTATTTTATTCTTCTGTTTTTTCTGCAGACCTATTTTTGCACATACAAGCAGTATTATTGCACTTGTTCTGAGCAGTTATGCAGGGGAGTTTCAGTAGGAGTTGTTATCCAGGATCCAGGTGCAAGGAAGGAGGAGGCACATATGTATTGGTGCCGCTGGAACAAATCCCTTGGGAGCAGGTGAAGCTGAAAGCCCCAGGCCTGCAGACACAAGAATGCCTGTGAGCCCCGCAGGGAAGGGAGTTGGGAATGGGCTATGGCCGCAGCTCCCTTCCCAGGGACCTTTTTTAGAAATGGACAACTGTCAGGGACTGCATTGCAGGGCGTTTTTTCTGAACAAGCTTCATTAAGTTCTGGATTCTTGCTGCAAATTCAAGTTAACAATACACAGAGCCTTCAACATCTGAGCTGGTATTTGAGGACAGAGCAGCCAGCACTTGGTGCACTGAGTGGTGTTGGTGTCAGTCCTTCCTTTTAAGCATTTGTGCACTCTGATAAAGATTGGTTTATGTGAATTTCAAGGATGTTTTATGAAGAAGTCCACCTTTGCTTGATATTGGTGTTATTTTAGATTGAATCATAGAATGACGAAATTATTTGGATTGGAAGGGATCATAAAGACCATCTAGTTCTAAACCTCCTGCCATGGGCAGGGACATCTTCCACTATCCCAGGTGGCTTCAAGCACCATCCAACCTGGCCTTGGACACTACCAGGGATGGGGCAACCACAGCTTCTCTGGGCAACCTGTGCCAGAGCCTCACCACCCTCACAGGGAAGAATTTCTTCCTAATGTCTAATCAAACTTGCTCTCCTTCAGTTTAAAGCCATTCCCCCTTTTCCAATTGCACAGCATGTAACTTTAAGCCTAGGAACCCCAGTTGGAAAAGGGTCTTCCATGAGCAGCCAGGGAAGGTGGAAATAATACATTCATGACAGTCACTGCTGTCCTTGTTATGAGTTTATTGAGCACAGCCATGGCTTCTCCCAACCTTTTCCTCTTCTTAGTTACGCATGAGCAGAGATTCAGTGCCAAGAAACACAGTTACTGTGGTATGTCTTAAAATATTGTCAAGAGAGTTTCATCTATATCCTAAATTAATGATTCTCCAGAGGCAGGATTCTTTGTTGATACTTGTTTTGCAAAGTTGAACTTGTTGTTGCTTAATCATAATTTAGAACATCTCAAGATTTCAAATTATTCACAAATTATCTACTTTAACTTTTCAAAGATTAAAGAGCTAATAAAAACATAATATATCCAGGGATATCTTTCAAAGAAATTGCTCTTTGCTTTTGTTTTTCCCCATGGGAAAGTTTCCATTTGAAATAAATAAACTTGGAAAAAAAACCAAACAAACAACCTGAAAGAAACTTGAAAAGCTGAATAAAGCAGGAGCATTTCTACAGCTCTCCATGTGTCTCTCCCTGAGCAGATCAGCTTTGGCAAACCTTGGGAGCTGTTCTGGTTGGCCTGAATCCATTCACAGTACAAACTTGCCCCTTGGATGCTCTTTGTTGTCATTAGGAATTTTGGCCAGTGCAATGCACAGTTTTCTGCTGAGGGGTTTTCTGCCCTCATTTCTATTCACACTGGACATGTTGTGAGTGAATGTTGAATATTTGTCCCATTATTTCTTCAGGAAGAGCTGGAAACACAGGATAGCAAAGGTTTCACCAGGGTCAAAGAGAAGTGGATGCATGAGATGAGGCTTAGGCTGGTTCTCCAGCCTTAGAATAGTGCCTAAACTCTCCTTGTCTTTAAAAATCCAAAGTAAGGCAATGAGAAGAGTCAATTCTTCATGTATATTTGAGCAGATTTTTGTTTCTGGGGATATATCTGCCACAACCTGGCTTCAGAATATGTGTTAGCTTAATTTGTCCTTCCATTACATCTTTTATTTTATATCTAAGGTACCCACCAAGTTCTGTCAAAATACTGAAACCTTAAGTTTGGGAGGCATTTTTATCCAAGTAGTCAGGAGCAGCAAATGAACACTGGGAGGAACATACTATTTTCTTTTTAAAAAGATACATTTTGAATAGCGAAACTTCTAATGAAGATTTACTTTAAACAGAGCAATAAGAGTTAGTATTTATATCCTTCTGGGACAAATGGATACCAAGCAGTTCTGCTTTGGTATTTTTTATATATAATTATGTTTAGGAAATAGTAAATGAGGTATTACTGGAATGGAGAGCCCTTCCTCCCCCAAAACTCTAGGGTTCTAAAGATTGTCAATGTAATTACTTAAGATTTTAAGGCTCTTTCTAAACTTTAGGATATAAAAATATGAAGGTAAAAGCTTTATTCAAAAATATAGACAAGGAATAGATTTTGTCCTAAGAAACAGCTTGTGTTAGGCTATTTCCTTGTTTCTGCGCTGTATGTGAAGTCTGCTGGAATATTGCATAAAGGTTTGTGAGGCCTTAAAAACTTTCACATGAATTCAGTCTTTTTTCTTTTGAAAATTAATGTACTACACATAACATTGAGCCACAAGTTAAATGGAAAGCACTGATTTCAATATAAGAAGTGGGTTTTCTGGATAAGCTCATCAAAACTCACGATTTATCACTGGAAAAGTTGGGAGCAGAGGTCTTGCATCACAATGTGAGAAACTTCCCCTGGTTTGTAAGTGAAGAAACCTACAGCAAGTTTATTTCTGGTTTTTGAGAAAAAGATTTGTGTCTGTGCCAAGGGCAGCACTGGTTATCCTTTACCTTGTGTATTTGACTTGGCAGAGTTGGACAGACAGCTTTGGCTGGAGGCAGTGTCCATACTCAGGTTTGTGTCAGATATAGTCAATGTTCAACACATCAGTGCCCACCTGTGCATCTCCATTTACAGGCTACAGGATGGGGATATTTTGGATTTGGGTTTTTTTAAAATTTGTTTCTGGCATATCCTGTTCTGCTCATACATGCCAGGGCATGTTCTCTCTAGCACTGGCAAGAATAGAAGTTGAAATTGCTGCTATATGACAAGCACAAAGATTTGTGTGATGATCTGGTCTTGGACAGTTCTCTATGTACAACACAGCCACGATACCTTCTGCTCCCAACTTGTCAATTTATTCATGTTACGAGAGAGTTTTCAGGTAGCTTTTCCTTCTCTGAATATAAGAATGGGAGTGATGACGATATCTTATGTCTGAGCAGAAATTTAATTTTACAGGGTTGTTGGGGTATTTTTTTCTCATAACATCCTAATTAAAAGGAAGGAGGAGGAGGAACTCCAGAGACTGGCAGCCCCTGTGGTGTGGGCTCAGCAGTCTTTGCTTGGCATTTAGGGACATTTCAGAATAAATACCCATCATAAAAGGATGTGGGACTGATAGCACATGATGGTAGTTGATTACACCTGAATTAGTTTAAATGTGGCGATACCCCTGGTAATGTTTCTGACTGAGATAATCACTGTGTGTGGCTGTGCTTAGTTTTCCTTCTTTTGCACAGCCTTCCCCTGTTTTGGGTAGGCAGGGAATTAGAGCATCCAGCTGCCATCTTTCCTGCTTTGCTTCTACTGTGTTAAATGTTGCTGACAAAGCAAATGAGAAATCAGAATTGTCAGCCAGAAAACAATTGTGGCTCACAGTGAGACAGAAAATATCCACTCCCCTTTGGGAAATCCAGTCCTTTCACATCTGCTTAAAGGGTTTAAGCGATATGTGGACTTGGCAAAAAAATGGCCCATAGAGTCTTGGTGATGATTTGCTGCTGAATGCTGTAATTACAAAGAGGCGAATGTACTTTGTGTTGGAAGTCACCAGGATGCAGAATCATTGGGGTTTTGCTTAGAATTATAGAATAGTTTGGATTGGAAGGGACTTTAAAGACTATCTTGTTCCAATTCCCTGCCATGGGCAGGGACACTTTCCTCTGTCCTGGGTTGCTCCAAGCCTTGTCCAACCTGGCCTTGAACAATTCCAGGGATGGACAGCCACAGCTCTGTGTCAGGGCCTCACCACCCTCACAGGGAAGAATTTTTTCCTACCATCTAGCTGAGATCTGTCCAGAAACTTCACTTCTGTCCTACACACATCTAAGTGGTCTAACTATCATAACTTGCTATCTCCAGCCCTGTCTGCATTGGGGGCATCTTTCTCTATAAAACAATATTTTCATATTATTAATAGTTAATACAGCAGGGGCCAGGGGCAGAATCCTTCATTGGAGCTTTTATGAGTGAAATTCATGTTGCATGGTTGGGAAGTCGTCTCTTCAAACAAGCTACATGATTTCTGATGCATTAAACTGATTCAGCCAAGATCAGGATTCTTGACTCAGGCCAGCTGTTGTTGTGTGGGAAGGACCTTGAATTCTTACCAATACTAAATTTTAGTCATTTCAGCTGTAGTCCTGCATTCAGTGTTTCACTTTCTTCTTTGCTTTTCTCTAATTTCCTCCTGTTCTCCTTTTCAAGCTCTATTTTTCCTTCAAAATCAACCAATTCCTCACATTCCTGCCATGCTGCCATGTAATGTTAATATCACAGGTACTGTGTGAATCTTAGCAGAGTCATTGATGTCTTTACATCTTTCAGTTTTATTTTTTTAGTGAATTCCTCATATGTGCAGTGCTCTACATCCCTGCAGGATCTTATCCTAGGTCTTCATTTTCTGAATGTAAAGGGTGTACTTTTGCACATCCCTGTTACTCCCACTTTGTTTCATCATACCTAATGAAATTAGGGTATTTTCGATACCAGTACAGCACCAAGAGACCCTGTTTCTAACAGCTTTTAGCCAGGCATTACCACTGGTGTGGCAAGGCAGCCCATCTGACCTTTTGTATGGCAGTGAGGTTCCAGGTTGCTCAAACTTTAGTCCAAATAGCAAGACCTGTGATGAAGATTCACCCGTCAGTCTGAGGATGGGAGTGATTTATTAATTCAGTGGCTACAGTGCTCAGAAAAACAAGGGGATTATCCCATAGGGGAAATTGGATTATTTTAAAGGGGACTCTCTGAATCTGAATAGGATGAGATTAGGACATCAGCAAAGACTGCTCAGTAGCACCAAGAATGAGAACATGGATGAGGAACTCGTGACCCAGATGTAAATCTTAATCCTGTGCTCACTCTGTCCTAAAAGAGCGTTTATGCAAAGATGAGGAGTCTGGGAAGAGAAGCAAGTAGAGCAGGACTGAGAGAGGTACTGCAGATCTGGAGTGGGGGTGAAATATTGTTTATCTTTGGTCACTAACCTGCTTATTTGGAGAGGAGACATCTACCCACAGCTGTGGAAATCTGAAATATTCTTGGAATGATGCAGCTTGCTAAGTGCAGGTACTAGAAATGGATTGATCTTTTTATGTGGTGTTTATTCTTGAAAAGGTGAACTTTGGTTTTCCGGCCAAGTCCCAAATCACCTCAATAAAAGCGCTGTGTTGGAAACTTGAAAGGGTTCTTGTGTACTGAAGAAGGAAATGGGTCAATTTACTGTTGGATCATATTTAACTGTGGATAAATGAACCTTTGAACTGCACCCTGCTCCAAGCTCTAAGGTCTGAGCAGTACAGGAAATGTATTCTTTGGTACCACTCTGGGTTTTGGAGTATATAGTTTACTCAAAGTGTACTATATACTTTGTGTACTTTACACTGTATCTCAGAGTATATTTAGGTTGATAAAAATGTTTCTAATTGTTGAAATCACAGTTCAGCAATGCCAATAACTTAATACCCTCCCTGATAGAAGATGTTTTTATTGTTATAGTTATAGACAGTAAATTAATGTACCCTGAGAGAAACCCATGTGGGAGGTTTCCTGGCAGCTTCTCTGGTACTTTTTTATTCCTTTGAGAAGGACAGGGAGCTCAGGTCAGGTGGTGGGAGCTCAGGGTCTAAAATGCTGCCTTAGCCCTCACTTGTGTATTTTTTTTGAGGGCAGGCAGGAGCTGACAGGGCAGCTGAATTTTTCATGTTTCCTTTTGATGTCTCCACACTTCACAGAATAAAGGTAGTTATGTGAGACCAAGTGTGAGGCTTAGTGTCTGTCTCCTTCCTTCTCCAGTGGATCCAGTGTTAGGTTGCAATGTTTCAGGAATTAATAAATTAATGTTTGAGAGATGTTCAAACACAAAGACTCTATTTTATCACTTGCTGATTATCATGGTTAAATTAAAAATAAAAAAAAATGGCTTAACAGTATCATCCAAGAGTTTTTTGTGTAACCACACACAAAACATGGTATTTCCTAAAATGTTCCTTGCAGGCCCTCGAGTGCCCAAGCTTAGACTTTTGCATGAAAGTGCTTTGGGCTGTAATGGGAGCTTGCACCTCTCTGCATCTTCTGGTTATGACAGCAGAGCTCCAGTGGGAGCTTAGTAGGAAATCAGGTGTGAGGCTTCTGCAAGATTTTTATTGTAATGTTGAGATAGAGTGGAAATTATTCCTGACTCATCCAGTGGCTTGTTGTTCTTGACACGCGGGGAATGTCGGGAAGGAATGCATTTCGGATTCCGACTGGGGTTTCCTGTTACAGCTTTTATATTCAACTCTTGGTGTGGCTGGAAACTTCTGCCAGCTGTCAACTTCGGAGCAAGTGGCAATCTGCCTTCTCAAACAAATGGCCTCCATGTTTATTTTTGGTTTCATGTTTGTTGCACTTGCTGTAGGTTAGGAATCCTGGCAGAGAACATCCTTGATACTCTAGTAAGAAATGCAGTGATCGCCTGTTGTGACTGGAGCTTGAGCTAGCCTGCTTCATGCAAATGGAGATAACAGAAAGCCCTGCCCCATGGAATTACAGTTTATAATCAATGGAATAATCCATTTAGGACCTCAGTAACTGGGAGAGTTTCGGTTTCCACATCATGAGCAAAGGGACTTTTTATGGGATGCAAAGATTGAGTGCACTCAAGGGTGGCAGTAGATGGAAGTAAATAATTATTACATTGCATTTTCTTTTTATGTCTCTTTTCTTTTCTGTTTGTTTTGTTTGTTCTTGAGCAGATTGAAAACATAGATGCCTGCCTGAGTTTCTTGGCTGCTAAGGGGATTAACATCCAGGGGCTGTCAGCAGAAGGTGAGTCCATTGGTTGTTTAAGATTTCATGTTAAATGAGGAACCTGAATTTATACCTGTGATTTCAACTAGAACATAGAGTGTAATGGAAGATTAATAAGGTCAATTTAAACTTCTGACAGTCTTTACTTATTATTTTCCCTATCTCAGTGTGAAAGGTAGATAAAATACATGTCTAATTTCTACACAGCTGGCTTGTAAAAATAATCAATGAGACCAAAATAGGATTCAGTCAGTTCTTTACTAAGAAAGTAGTACTTTCTCTTTAAAACCAGAATTTTTTTATTTCAGTTCTATAATTTGCACATTGATTTGCACTCTATAATTTTGCACATCTATCTGTAAAATATACAGATAAAAGTGAACTGTTGTCAGTTGTTTGCCTTTTCAGAGAAAAATTTATTTCCTTGTTCTTCAGTTATTCTCTTACCTGAGCAACCAACCTGAACAACCATTTCTTCTCATTTTAAAGATTTTTCTTGTTTCCAAGTGCACAAAACAATCAAATCCAAATGTTTTGAGAAAGAAAAAAAAAGACAAATTTTGACCTCTAATTAATCAATCTGCTTTTGAAGAGCATCAGAAATTTTCTGAAACCAAACTAGGATTACTGTATTCCTTTTTGCCAGGATGTATGGTACCTGTTGGCTCAGAAGCTGTTTAGCCATTACCTTATTAAGAGATCAAAGAGATTTCTGTCATCCTCAGCACCAGCTTTCACTTGTATTTTCATTTAAATATGCTGGAAAAGCAGTTGGGTTCAGTAGCTGAATATATTATATGACATCTCCATCAGTGCTTTACAGAACAAATAATTGAATGTGTGGCATCAGGTAAGACTTCAAAGTTACATTTGATGACTGAGTGTCTTCACAAACTGTTTGGAGGAGGAAGCTGCAGCAAAATAGCAGATATTTAGTATTCATTGTTCTAACATGAATACACCATAGCTAGGAGAAGAGGGGGCTGAATTTTAGGTGTATTCTTAGGCTGGATTAGAACAGCAATAACAAATATTTTCCTCCAAAGAGAAGCTTTACTATAGCTTTACTACAGCACCTGAGTGCTGCCAGCATTATATGCCTCCATTGCTTAGTTATAATCAGAAGGATTCTCATGTCAAGAAAAGAAAGCATAAGCAAAAACTTCAAACAGCAGAAAATTTGTTTGCCAAGAAATTATTAAAAAGAAAATGCAGCTGAGTCAGTTGTAAAAGCCAATTTTGACCTTAGCATGGAAATATTTTAAAAATACATTTCACATTATTTACCTCTCTCAATAGAAGGTAAAATCTAAGTGAAATATCAGGTCAGTGATGAGAAAACTGCCTGAGTGTACAAAGTCAGCAGTGTGATGTTGCTCACACTGAGGAAGGGACAGCATGATTGATGCTCATGGCTCTCCTGCCAAGTCACAAGTCAGGCCCAGCAGGATACATGTGCTTCCCATGGCTTCGCTGATTTGGGATTTCTGCCTTTCTTTGACGCTATCTAGGAATTAGTGTATTAAATCACATGGAAGCTAAGAAGGGACCAGTAATGTTTGCTGCCAGCATATAAATGAGAGCATTTACTGGCTTCACCACTAACATTTAAGGA
The DNA here is from genome assembly GCA_030060385.1 of Muscicapa striata striata. Lineage (NCBI taxonomy): Eukaryota > Metazoa > Chordata > Aves > Passeriformes > Muscicapidae > Muscicapa > Muscicapa striata. The sequence continues at coordinate 697,961 of JAREIS010000279.1, read as the reverse complement.
AGAAAGTGAGACCAGCTAGAGTGGGGGAGGCAATTAATATATTTTTATAAAATAAGTTAAAAGACTTGAATGCAACAGTAAAGTAAATTTCTCTTTCTAGTTGCTCCGGCACTGTGTTGAGGAACACAGAATCATTTAAAGGGGGAATGTTGTTACCAAACAAGCCAGTGATTCTGTGCGAGTTGCCAAGACCTTCTAGGTCAACTGCAAATAACTTTATTTACTTCACTGGCAGATCCTCATCTAGGAGGAAGGAAAAGGTTGTGCTTGCTTCCAAATTGGAATAATCACTGAAATCTCCTGGGTTTGTTAAGAGCACGTATTTTTCAATAGTGCAGCTTCAGTGTGGAGGGAAGTTAATGGTTCAAAACTGCAATTTGGATAACTCCTAAATGTTGAAATAATTTGGGACTGCATGTATCATATCCTTCCAGTGTTGAAAAATCCTGCTTTAATATGTGCGTGTCATTTACACAGAGTCTATTTTGATGGATTTATGCAGTGGAGATGCTGAGGATCTGCAATCACTGATGATGACTGTGCTGTGCTAGAGGCTTCCCTTTCCCAGAAACGTGGAGGCAAAATGGCATCCCCTTATCAAAGATTCTTAAAAATCTAAAATCTCCATTTGTGGTTACTAAAGAAAACTAAAGAAAGCTGGAGACTTCTTTTCACTTCTTGCAGCAAATTTTTATTGTTCATTCTTTGAACTATCTTTCCATACCCCTCCTCTCAGACTTGTTTTAGTCTCCTTGAATTGGAGCTTCCCAGCAAAGCTTGTTCTCCTTCACACAATATCTCCTTGCTCTTAAGATTTGAAGATATTAGAGGACAGAAATGTGCAGTGGAAACTCAAATTCATATCACAGATAAGCAGCTGCACGTCTTTTGAATAACAGATGAGCTGGATAATGATCAGCTAAACACATCATGAAACACTGATGTAGGGGAAAGCACCAACAGGGATATCCCAGGATGGAAGTCTCTGAAGAGTGGATTTGTGGCGTTTCCTATGAAAACCAAATTCCAGTTTCCTCTCAGTTGTCTGGAGTGTTTGTTTCTAATATCCAGGACAGTAATTTTTGGCTCCACATTTAGAATGGGTGGGTGACATCCTTGTCCTTATCTAAGTCAATATGATACTGGAGCTGACCATGGGCTGGAGAGGACTTGAAGCAGGAAGCTTTTGAGACTCTGCTGGTGTGCAGAATGCAGTGAGGCTGAAATACTCTCTGAAATATTCCCTTTTGTGTGAAGTGCAGGGTAGAACTGAGAGAATTATCTCAGTTTTTAAGATAAAAGAAACAGAGGTACCTCTGAAAGTCTGATTTTAAATGTTTTGTTTCAAATACAGAGGGAAAGAGACTGCTTTAACTCATTAAAAATGTTCTTCTTTTGATTATTTGGTCAAAAGCAGGTTGCTCTTCTGATAAATTCAGCAGAAAACTGAATGGCCATAGAAAACAACAGGTCATAGATGGGTTATTGTTATAATTGCCTCTCTCTTCACATAGAAATCAGTTTCCAGTTGCATATAGGTTTGCTAAATTTAAACAAACAGGCCCATGGTAATTTCTTTTATCTTCTGGCCTGTATTTGTGCAGTTAAGCTTCTCAGAGCCTCTGGATCTGTTTAGCTATGCTTCAACCTGTGAGTAAATGCTACTTCCTTACAGTTCCCATGAGTAATTTGAGTTCTTTATGGGAGATGAGGAAATCCTTTTTACTGTGTTCTGCTGTATTTTGTGTCTGTTCTACTTCCATCCCTGTCCTCCCAAGCTAAACACAGATTATTGAAGAGAACCTGCAGATCAGAGAAGGAACCTGCCTGGTGCAGTGAGAAAGCTGAGTTTGTGCATGGCACTGCATGGGAGCTGGAGTGGGCTGGGAAAAGGGGAAACAGGCAGGATTAATTGGGACCCCACTGTTCAGGAAGAGACTAAAATTGGCCAAGAAAACAAAGGAAGACCGAAAATGGCTGCTGAAGGGCCCTGGGAATGATAATCCTTTAAACAAGGGAATGGGGCATCCGTGGTGGGAGAGAGCACTGATGGAGGGGCCAGGCTGCAGGGAGGAAAGAATGGGTACTTAAACTGAGTCAAGAAGTATGAGAGGAAAGGAATATCCTGCATTTTGGTGGTGACCAGCGTCACTTGGAGAAGGGCTAATATTCTCTGAAGAAATGGTCATGGGTTGAGACAAATTTCAGAAAGAAAGTAAATTATATTAGTGGCTGGGAACGGAAAGTAGACTGTGGTGCAGACAGACAAGGAGACCAAAGCTGGAAGCTGGTACAGATCAGGAAACAACAGTTTTAAATCGTGAGCCTCGGATCTGCTGGGTAAAGTGCTTAGGATTAGGAGCAGAAGCTTGTTTATACAGCAAAGAGGAGCAATGTGAGCAGAAATGTGGCTAGGAGAGGGAGTAAAGGATGGGGTGAGGCCCACTGCAAACTCAGAGCAACCTTTCAGCCGGAGCTGGAAACAGATGAAAATTCTGGTTCTTGCCTTTATGCTTGGCCACTGTCTTGCCACAGGTCCTTTACTTCTTCCTTTCTCATAGGACAACAGTCAGCTTTTAGTTTAAGCGATCTCTGCAACACTGGCAAAAGTTCAGACATTTGATGTAGCTTTTTTAATTTACTTTTTTAATTTAGGAAATTAAACATGCTAAATAATTAGGTTGTCTGCAAGGAAGAATTTTCCCTCTTGTATATTAATTACAATACAGTGGTTAAGTACATGGTCTGATACACCTCTTCATCTTTGTATTTCTGTTTGTTTTTTGCATTTGATATTGCATAGAAGAGGAGGATGACAATCAGGAATTGAAAAGTTTATACTTTTATAGCTTAACTGTCAAGCTGTCTTTAGGTAAACTGGGTGCCCTTCCTTTATCAGCTTACGATAGTATCAAAGCTGATAATTAACTATTTGAATACAGCTATGTCACTGAATAACCATATTTTCTGGTGCAAAACTTACATCAAATTTTCGTTGTGGAAATGATTATCCTGATATTCCAGAAATATGTGTGAGAATGGAGTAGTTTCCTCCTTGTGGAAGTTTAGGACTGAGCAATCATTTGCAGTGTGCTGTCCTCAATACAACTGTTACTATGGAGGTTCTATTTTGGGGATTTTAGCTGTGTTAGTTTAAAGGAAAGATTTAAAGGCACTTGCTTTTTAAGCACGCTGGCATTAACACAGACTGCAGTGGCAATGTGAGATATTGCTCAGTCATCTCAGGGGAGAGATTAGTTATTTATTTGTCATTAATGCTCACTGGCAATCAATTATAATGCCAATTAGATGTGCAGAAAGAAACTTATCCTAAAGGATATCCCAAAGGAACTCAGTTCAGACAATGTTCTGGGGATGCAGTGGCTGACCCACTGCAGTGTCAGAGAGAAAACACCCATTGATGTCTGACAAGTGACTTCTCAACTTTGCCTTACAGAAATCAGGAATGGGAATCTGAAGGCCATCCTGGGCCTCTTCTTCAGCCTGTCTCGGTACAAGCAGCAGCAGCAGCAGCAGCCCCAGCACCTTCCATCCCAGCAAGCAGGGCCTCCATCCCAGTGCCAGGTGGGGGTCCCTCAGCAGCAGGTGCCAGCTCCGCTCCAGAATCCATGCCAACAGCCCCTACAAGCTGTGCAGCATCAGTTCAAAGCACAATCAGAAATGCAGTCCAGGTGGGGAAATCTCCTCAAAGTTGGGGTTTCTTTCATGCTTTCATGATTTATCTTTTTTTTTTTCTTTTTTTTTTTTTTTTTTTTTTTGGTTCTCATTGCAGGTCTTAAAAAGCCAAAGAAACTCCTTTCTTTAGTCCTGCCTCTAGTTCATCGGGAATGGAATGCTGGGTAGCAATTGACTTCAAACCTTTGGGAATCAAAACACGTGTTTAAATATGTTCTCAGTGCTGGAAATCTGTAGCCCAGTGGGTATAACATCCCTGCTTGATGAAGTAACCACAGGATTGTAAAAGGATGTTTTTCTCACTGTTCCTTTTGCTTCTTTCTACTCACAAAGCATGCACATTTTTACCCTTAGAAAACATACACTTTAGGCATATGAAAACCAACTTGAATTCTCAGATTACAAGAATATCAGTCTTCACTAAGAAATTGAAGGGTTCCCTTCCACTGTGGGGAAGGGTTACTCTGACAGTGGTAAAAGAAATAGAGCTCATAACGCCTGGTGGCAATCAAAATTGAATCTAGACTTTTTGGTCAAAAACAATATTTTGCTTGCTTTACATGAAAAATAATTTTCATAGTTGGTGTTTGTTGACACTCACAGATCTGAGTACAGATGACCAGAAAGGGGTTTTGTTCCTTGACTGTCTTTAATACTAGGAATGCTCTGCCCAGGTTGGAATAAAAGCAGTTTTCTGAGGCGTTACCACAGTAAATGCATGTGCAGCCTTCTTCTGGTCTGACCCTTGCACTGCTAAAACAGGGAAGGTTTAGTGGGGATAAGAAGCAGAATTAAAAGCAGAAATCATATCTGCACAATTATTAAAGTATGAAGGCTTTTTGTTTTTACATATCTCACATTGAGGCTTGTTTGTGTTAACACAGCTTGAGGTGAGCACTGGCTTAAGTGCTGCCTTATGAGGGATATGAACAGCCTTCCAAGTGAGACTATTAGAGGTTATTTGGGTTTGGCTTTTACAAATTATACTTTTCACAAATTATACTCATTTGGGTGTAAACAATAGTTTTGTTTAATTGAAAAACATAGTGTTCCTACAGCATGTATGAACAGGAAATAATGACTGTAAAATAAAGATGCATTTGAAGAGATTTCTGCAGCTTTTATGTCAGACACGCAGAGATGCCGATGTTTTGCTATTTTCAGACTATTGTGTAGATTGGGCTGGGTTTCAAATAATTGAAAAATATGTATATCCTAAAGATCTTTAATGTCCTGTTTTCTTAGTATGTACTAAAGTCAGATTGCTCAGATTCTACAGAAAATATATATAATAAAAGGAGTGAGAAGGAAAAGGGGAATAGAGTTGGGGGTTGCATGCAGATTTGCATGTTTATTATTCTGTAAAAATTAATTATTTTAGACTGTAGTTGTTTTGACCTGAAGTCATACTTGGGCAAGAAACTTTGTATTCCTGTGAAATTCATAAAAGACCCTTTTTTCCCTAAAACCAGTTACTAAGTTCAGTGGCTCTAAAAAAAAAAAAAAAAGTTTCTTTGTTCAATGTTCTCTTCCACCTTTTCTTTCCTGTCACAGTGCATCTCCCAGGGACTCATCTCAAAGCAAAATCATCCGATTCACTCTTGGTCAGAAAAGGTCTTCTAGGTTAGCATTTCTTCATCTTCTGCAAAGCATGAATAATCCTTTTGCAATATTTCTGGGTGCATGTTTAGGGTTCCTGTTGAAAATAGTTTGTAACTAGGCCTTTACAAAGGCCTGAAATGGGAAAGTTTTAAATGCATTTAATTTTTTCCTCCTTTTTTTTTTTTTTTTTTGAGGTGTGGAATGCATTTTGGCCCTCAAGGAGATAATTTGATTTTCTTGTTCTTAGGAGCTTTTGCTTTTGAGAACAAAACATGGTTCTGGGAGTTCTTGCACCACTATATGAATTATATTTTGATCTGCATTATTGAAATCATAGAATCACAGAATGTTTTGGGTTGGATGTGACCTTAAAGATCATCCAGTTCCATCCCCCATCCAAACTGCATCAGGCCAGTGTCTCAGCTAGTGAGGAGAGTATCACCTGCATGACGTGAGCCCCAACAGCACTGTGTGGCTCTTGCTCATCAGAGCCCCTGCTCTCCCCAGTACTCCCACACTCAGCACCTGGAAGTGAGTCATAGGTATTGCAGTCCATTTTTTCCCTGGATCCCAGCATGACTTGCATGCCAGCGCATCTGTTCATCTCATCTCAGTGATCATAAGGGTTGCTGTAGTTATTAATCTGGTTAATAATCTTGTTATTTAAATGTTTCACTAGAATATAGTTTTATGTTGGTAAATTATACCACACCATTTTTACTAAAATTGTGAATTATAGCTTATGATCTTTATTTGGTTTGTATAGATTGTTTTTTCTGCTGTATAATTGAGATTTATTTCCAACATCTTATTTCATATATGCTGACAGTGAATCTCGGCAGAATAATCCCTGTTACAAAGTTCCACATTTCCTTTTCATGTTCTTCCTTGATCATAATTTAGCTGGACAGCTCATATTTGCTTAATAGAAGTGCTGAGGAGTAGCAAAAGAGTGTGTTCTCCAAGCTCAGTACCTTCTCTCTAAATAGCAAGAACCCAGAAGTGTCTCCCTGAACCTGATTTTTTTCCTGAGATTTCACAAGCACTGCTGTGATGTATCTTGACCTAATACCAAAAGCAGGGGCTTTAAACCAGTTAGTTAAACTACAATGGGGGGGAAAAAAAGTCTAAAAGAAAGGACATCTTCAAGAGTGCTTTTAGCACGTAGGTTTTTTGTTCTTGGTGTGTTTTTATTGGCAGTGACAATACTGACTCAGATGAAAAACTTGTCACTTCTTGAGTGATCTCATGGTTTGAGGAGCTTTGTTTACTTCAAAATGTGACAGCTTTGCAAAACCCATGTGGATGTGTGTGGGGAGCCTTTTCTTATCCATCAGTACAGGAAGATTGTCTCTTCCCTACTGTTGGAAAACTCTCCTCCAGACTGGGGCCCTCAGAGCCATCCTGGAGTGGGTGCCCCATATGACAGCTTTGGGCTGAGGTACCTTGTAGAAAACCTAACTCATTTCCTGCCAAACAAAATGAAATTTTCATGAACTTCCTTGTCTTGGTGACTTTCTCAAAAAGTTCTATTTGTCACTGGTTGCCCTCAGCTTCTTCCCCTGTGGTCTCCTCTACAATGGATGAAGCCTCTCTCGGGTTCTCTCATGGACCCTTTGCTGCAGTGATGAGTATGGACAACTTTTTAGCACCCCCCCAGGGCTGGAAAAAGCTGGATAATTTAAGAGACTGATCTAAAAGTCAACCTCAGAACCATGGTGTGCTGTGCTGAATCTCTGGTAGTTTGAGCTTGTAAATTAATTTTTGGGTTTGTATTTGAATGATGCCCTCATGTCTCAGACTCTCTTGAGCTTTGAAAGCATGTGCATGCAGCTGCTTACATTTTGGCTTTTTCTTCATGTTTCTTTTCATATTTTCTATTTTTTCACTAGTCTTGGATAAATCTGTTTATTTAGGAAACTCTGCTAGGTTCCTTCCTGGCTTCTTTTCCTTCTCTGAGAGGCACAATGTTGATTTGGTCAGTTGCATCCCCTCTCTCTCTGACAACTAGGACTTCTTCCTTTTACCTTATTATTGACACAAGTTATTTAAATAGATTTTTGTATTTTATATAAAGAAGCTTTAAAAATATTCTGTTTGTGAATATTGGCTTTGGAGTGTTCTGAGATGTGATGACAGTGGCTTTCCTGATTCTGTTGGGCTTTTTAGAGAAGTCTTCCACCTTCCTTTTTGCTTGAAAAGCATAAAAGTTTGTCTACTTACTCCAGAATAACTACATTATTCTTTCCTAGTTAATCAGCTAAAGCTGGTAAGTACTGGCCGTGGTAAGAAAATGCTGGAAAAGACAGATGCCTGGTTTTAACCAGAGTCTCGTACCAGCTCACTGACAGTGCGGTTACTCTAGGAGAGGGTACTGAAGGGTGTGATTTATATAGGCTCAAATAATTAAACCAAGTTAAGTTTTGCTAGGCTTGGCTGTTGAGCTTTGTATCTGTCAGGGCAGAGATGTGATATGCTTCTCTACAAGGGAAAAGGCAGCCAAGTTCCATCTTATTGCTGTTTCTGAAATAAGGGTAGCCCTTATGTGGCTAGCATGTGATGAAGTGTCTGGCAATCTGGTTTAAGAACAGTAATACCTCACTTAGTCTTAACCTTTTGCCAGTGGTATTGCTCCACTGAATTTACCTGCAACTATTTCTGATTCACCAGACTTATGGCAGGTGACTGTTAATTTTTTCTCAGGGATTTTTTTCTGGTGTAAAGCAATTCAGACTGTAACTTGTTTGACATATACTTTTCATCTAAGATGATTCTTTGATTTATTCTTACAGAAGTAGAAAGACCCTTATGAGCCTATACTTGTGCTGTTGATCATTTAATTTTCAGCTTATGCATGGTATCCTACAGTTTCTTGCCCAGAGTGCTTTTTACCTATGTTTAAGCATGCTGTAAATTCTTCCACCAGACTTCCAGGTCCCACCACGAGGGTGTCCGCTGCGGGCAGCGAGGCCAAAACTCGTGGTTCCATCAGTGCCAACAACCGACGCAGCCAGAGCTTTAACAACTACGACAAATCTAAGCCTGGACTTCTCCCTCCTACTCCAACAAGCAGCAATGACAAAGGTAAGCACTTATTAATTTTTTAATCGTTTTCTTAATAGTGGCTTCATTCAGAGAAAATTGGATTTTCCGTTTATCTCCAGTAGTTGTAAGACTGTCTCCAAGACGTGTGTTGTAAACATGATGTCTACAATCCAAAAGCCAGCTGTCTCTTCTTGAAAAAAATATAGTTCGCCTTTAATGTATCTGAAGTTGTGACTTGCTGGCCTGAAGGTAAATCCAAAAAATAACTCTCAAAAGTCGTGGCACTGGTGAACCATGTTTTTCATTTTGCTTCAACCATAGATAAGGGTGAATGAATTAATCATAAAATAAGGCATTTTGATAAGTAGTTTGACAAGAATGAAAAATGACCACTAAAGATTTCTGCAAAGTTTTTATATGATAAATAGTACCATTTCCATCACTGTTTTGGAAGATCCTGTAAGACACAAAATTACACAATTTCAGTATAATTTCAGGATTCATCTAGTGTTGCATTTGAAGGCAGGCATATTATGTTTTATAAACATTGCAGTGATGTCTATGGCAGTGCATCAGGAACACTCAGAGCTATGCTGTGTGTGATGCAGAGCTTTTTTGAATGACATTTACTGACTTTGTGTCCATTCACTAGTTTAGTAAACTGACAGCATTCATTAGCTTGAGTTTGTAGCTCTGAGCGGGGCTGGGGGGCTGTGGTGGTGAGAACTGAGCACATCTCTACAGTCTGGCACGGTCAAATTGTCGGTGTGGGCTGGCGGCAAATTCCACATCCCTAAAGTCATTCTGCTGACAAAGAGGGGCCAGCACTAAACTTCAGCACAGGCTCGTTGCAGTGACTTGACAGTCACAGCCTTCAGGCTCAAGTCTCCTTGCTGGCTGTGCACGAGTTCTGGTAGCTGTAATGAAATGAGCATTTTGCTCCAAGGGAAAGCACTGGTCTGGGTCAGCTTCTCTGTGGTTCTCATGCTTGATTCTTTCCAGGAAACTCTGGTCTTCCTTCTCTAGAAATTGTCATCCTAGGACTGCATGTCAGTAGGTTTTGTAATGTTTCCCCAAAAAAGTTATGGTGGCAGTGGAGGATCCTCAGCATCCTCTGAAACACTCTGATCAGATTTTGTATAACAGAAAAATAAAATTCAGCTCTGAATAATATTATTATAATTATATTAGAGATTATTGTATCAGCCTAATAATCTAATAATTTAGCAATATTCTACTTTGGTAAATCCAGGTGTACTCTTTTAGAAGGTACAATGTGGAAACAGTAATGATTTAATTGTTACATCAGCATGTAAGAGTTGTATCTAAATCTGTATTAGGTCTGGCTTTCAGTTCAAAGAACAAGCTAACAGGTTTTAGTGTGAGCAGTAGACACCTTGTAATATCTCCCCAGTCTCTTTCTTTGGCCTTCTTGTGAATATTCTTCTGCTCATGTCCTATAAGCACTGGGGAGAGGTGGAGTGGGATTTGTCTTGTCCTGCAGCATAGGTTGGTTGGCTGGATGATCCCTACTCCATATGGGATGTGTGATGTTATGCTGCCTGGAGGAGATTACTTCCATCTATTTTAGCTTTTTCTCTGTTTACCAAGATTATTAAATAAGGAAAGCAAAGTACTGGTTTTAGTCTTCAAAAAAGAAAAATAAAGAAAGAAAGAAGTCCTTATGCATACAGAGAAATAATAATTTGTCAACTAACATAAATATCAACTGCTTTTAGACACTTCTGGGAACCCTCATTCCTCACTGTAATTCATCTCCTGAGAAAGATAAACTGGTTGCTGAAGAAGCTCATGAGATGTACTGCTTCCTACAAATATTACAAATGGCTAAAGGAAACAAGGCTGGTTCTTAGGCTGACAATCTACATAAGTTGCATTAAGTACTCAGAATTTTGCTCTGGTCAAAATTTCCAGTCATAAATTATGGTCTTTTTTTTTTAAAGAAAAAAAGGCTTATGTGAAGTTGAACTTTTCTTAGAAGTGTAATCATGACACAAAGTTGGTCTGCATCCATGAGAAACAAAAGCAATTGGTCTGACAAATTTTTGGCTTATTTTGAAGTCAATTGTAACATTGCCAGGCAAAGCTTATTGTCAAAGTGCTAAGACAATTCAGGTTTTCTGACCCATATCGTGTGTTTGCCTAAGAAAATGAGACTTACAGGACTGTACTGTGTGCCAGGTTTGCTAAGTTTTCATCTCTTTACCCAGTACCTGCTCTGTTGTGTGTTTTTGAGAAAGGAAATGGGAGAAATTAAAAATCAGCCTCTTTTGGCATGATTAGTTACCTTGTGATAGAAGGTAGCCTTTAGTGTTTAAATGTTTGAATCATGTCTTACAAAAATTAGGTTAAAATTTTTAGCTTTCATTCATCTGCAACCTTTCCCTCTGAATGCAAATTGTCTTGTTAGTCAATTGTCTGTGTCTTGTGGCGATGAAAGTGCATTAGTTCAAACAGAATGCATCAGAGAGGAAAAGGACAGCAAATGGAGCATGGAAGAACAGCCAGCTACTTGGAAATAAATAACCTAGATTTTTAGAAAGATTCTGTAAATCAGTTACTGATGAGACCACTGATTTTCTAGAAATCTTGGGGAAAGGATTTGTATGATATCAAAAATTATTGCACCATTGCAGAAAAATAAGAGGTTCTTGGATGGATGCATGTGTTTGATGTGAGGTGCACATGTGCTCTTAGCAAAGGAGCATGTAAAGAGATGCAGATCTTCTCTTCCCCACAGCTGATCTGGTCTCCTCAGGTTTTTGTTTTTTTCTCTCAGTATCCACATGTTACCTGACACCACTTTCATATATAGAGAAGAGATAAGGGTTCTTTAGTAAGGATCGCTCAGACACCTAGTTCAGTCCTATGGGCACCTTCTTTGAGGTTAGGGCCTGATAGATTTAACTTGCTTTCTGGAGTTAGAGCCTCATTTTATTTGCAAAATTCCCCTTTTATAGGGAATTTACCCAAACTCACAGGAATTTCATTCCTAACATCATAAAATGATACCACACTGTAGTATGGTTTTTATTTATTGTCACAGTGATTAGCCATTTATAATTGCAATTACATTCCAGACAGGGTATTTTTATGTGTGTTAAAAGAAAAATACCATTAGAGTCTTAATTTTGTTTTGTGGGGAAATAAGCACTTAGGCTTGTGGGTTTTAGGGGTTTTTTTGCCATCCTAGTCCCTTCATACAGCTATAGCCTTTTAGTTCTCTTCTGAAGTTTCAGAATTACTTAGCCCATGCTTATGCAGGAATAGCTTTGGTTTACTTCCTTGTCCTTTAAGATCCTTGAACACCGCAGGTCTACTCTGGCATGGAAGGCATCAGACACTTCCCACAGTCACTACTGAACTCGACTAAATTACCAAAAACTCTTCTAAGGAATGTAGAGAGGCAAATGAACATTACATTTCTATGCCTATGTGCAGTTAGTAGTTATCTTGAGGCTCCACATTACCATGTCCTTCTAATTGTCTAACAGTATCACCAGACAAAATTTGATTTGCATATGCAATTTAGAGTACATAAATCTACTTTTTATCCATTGCAAGGAGGAGCAGAACTACATGCTAGGTAGTATGAAGACTGAAACTTAAATATATTAAATACAGCTTCAGTAAGGACTTTGATACAGTAGGTTTTCTCATGAGTTCATATCACTGTTTTACTTGCACACAGTAGAGAGTTTCTTGAGACATACTCTGAAAGCGGCCTGCAGTTCTGCAAAATGTTGGGAATTTTTGACTAGCTCTGAACACCCTCATATACCCTCTGTCTTCACTGTTCTTCAGGCACTCAGTTTGCATTTTGCAGTCTCAAAAATCTGATAGTGTTGTCTGGGAATATTCTGCTTATTATTTGTGTCAAGTCTGTAAAATCAATGAAGTTATGAAGCTATAAGAGACATCAGCTTAATAAGCCACCTCCACCGTGTTCATGATGTGATTCAGTACTGTAACAGGCTTATGTGCTTTCTTTTTATTTTTTTCTTCTACTTTGTTCCTAATATTTTATTTAAAATAATCCTACAGAGGGCAGTAGATGTCTGTGGGAAAAATTACACTTTTCCTGTGGATTGAATGTTAGGTAAAATATCAGTAAGAAAAAAAGTATTATCAGAATTTGCCCATTTCTACTTGAGATCAAAGGAAATGTTTATTACTCAGATTTTTAAAGAAGGCACGTTGGTGTCAAGTTTCTCTTCCATAATATCAGAAAAAGGAAAAAACCCAAGAATACATGCGTACAGATGCAGACAGTGAGGTGAAATAAATGACTGTTTTAATAGAAGTGTCTATATGGGCAGGTGAGTAAGAAAAGTGTATGTTCCTCTCTTGCTCCTTTTATTTTATTTCTTTCAAATCTTGAGTAAACCCTTTTAACTTGGAACACTGTGTGTATTTAATGACTGCCTTTTCATGTGTAAAGGGTAGTCGCTATAGGAATGTGTGATGACAGTTCAAGGGGCACACATTCCGTTAGCAGAAATCCTAAAGTCTGGAAATAGGAATAAAATTCTTCACTATGAGAAGAACAAAATATTGGAGAAGCTTATCCAGAGAAGAGGTCAGATTTCACTTGCTTGGAGGTATTTAGGACTTGCCTTGACAGGGCCCTGGATAACCTTATCTCAGGTTATCCAGGCTATCTCCATCTCCTGCTTTCAGGTGAAGGTTGGAAGGAATATCTCCAGAGGGTTCTTGTGACCTAGACTGTTGCCATATTTTGATACCTATAAATATTATTTCCTTTTAAATTTTTTCTTAAGTGTAAACTACTTAAATAGGAAGAGATACTAAGGTGTTTTGAAGGACAGTTAAGGAATTTCTTTCCTCTTTAACTTTTTATAGGACTGACTACCATCAGTAAAATGTTAGCAAGGAAATGTCACGCCCACTCCAGTGAGCAAACTGGTGTATGATTGCACATGCCATGTGTGTGATAAAAATGCACTCTGTATGTAGACAGTTATATTTATCAGGTTCAAGAGGACAGGGCATCAAGTTCAAGGGCATAGTTAAAGAGGCCATGGCAGATCTTATCAGAGCTTTAGCAGGAAAGGCTCTTCAGAGTTAAATCAGTATCTTCATGTCAACTTTACTATGAAATCCATATTTATTTCTCTAAATGCCCTCTTTTGAAAGAGTAGAAAATCTTAAATCTGGAAATGAGCCATTGGAATTTCTACCCTGATGATAAAAATGTTTCATATTCAATCCTGTATTGATATAAAAATGCATGACAATACACTCCCGTGTCTTGGTTCTGTGTGATACTGAGCTTGTCTTGAACTCAGCATTGCTTAAGGTCATTTTAAAAATGGCAGATTTGGATTATGTCAAACACTCAGATTCAATTTTAAATGGCTACTTCAGCAACTGAGAGGAAAAACTCTCATCTTCATGTGGAGCAAAGCAAGAAGTGTACATAAGGAGATCAGAACTAGGAGTTCTTGTGGGTAATGTCTTGAAGGGTAAGATATTCAAGTAATATTCAAATGGACTTTGCAACAGAGGAATGCTGAAAAACCAGAAAGAGCCCTGCATAAACTTTGAAGAGCTTTGGAAAATCTGTGCAGTTTGGCATTTAAGAGGTTAATTTATGTTTTTTGTCTAAAAGAAAGGTTATAAGCTTCCCTTATTTCCTACAATATACCTGTAGTGACATTTATAGTAATAGAAATTCTTCCTTATCTAAATAGATAGTGTGTAGGTATCCATGTCTCAGGAATTTGATATTAGCCCAGTTAAGACCACAGATTGGATAGAAATTTTAAGAATGAGGGTGTTTAGCCATTGGAAGAGATTAAAGAGACATAGTGAGTCAAAATTTAATATTTGCCCAGAGCTGGTGTTCAGACAGAAGTTCCAGTTTTGGCTCAGAAATTACTGAGCCCTTTTGTCTTTATGATCAACATAGATGAACTGGAAAATTTTCCTGAATGAATAATCTTTCATTTAAGCACATTAAAATGGAGGACAAGTCTTCTTTTGTAGCTTTATGTAAAATGAGATTAAATATTTGACATTCTGAATTACTGGATTTGGATCCTGTACCAAGTAAAGGACAATCAAGTGGCATTGCACAAACTTCCATGCTGGAAACGTTCTGTTTAACCTCATGCAGTTTTTCCACTCCTAGTAAATTAATAATTTCAAAGAGAGACAAAACCCAGGCTTTTGCCTTTGTGCCCAGTAATAGTGCAAGAACTACAAGACCTGGAAGTGGTGAAAAAAGAGCTCTGAGACTTAGAAAGCACGACAGAAATTTGTCTTAAAGCATTAATTTTTTTTTTCTGCCCATTTATAGAAGCTTTCAGCCTAAATGGGAAGGGAGAAGGCTTTTTTTTTCAGGTGCAGGGATAGTTACCAGGATAGTTTCAGCAGGGAGCTGGGATGTTGGATGCAATTCTTGTGGCATGGAGCCAGTTGACAGTGTGGAAAAAGGTCACTGGGATGGCTGAACAGACTCTTTCTACAATGGGCTGTTTGACAAGGGCAGCTTGTGGGGAATGACTTTAAACTGCCAGAAGGTGGGTTTAGATTAGATATTAGGAATAAATTTTTTATTTCTTTATTTCAGAGGGTGGTGAGGCACTGGCACAGGTTTTCCTGTAGCTGCCCTATCCCTGGAAGTGTTCAAGGCCAGGCTCGATGGGGCTTAGAGCAACCTGGGATAGTGGAATGTGCAGGGAGTTTGGAACTGGATCTTTCAGGTCCCTTCCAACTCAAACTGGCCACTGTCCTGTGATTCTGTTATTACATACTAGTTGTTACAATAAGTCTTATGTTTTGAATTACATCTTTTAGTAACCAAAGACTGGATAGTCCCGAAATGTCCAGGTGCTTGCTGTCTTGTAGAAGGGAGAGCTCATACAAACATCTGAAGTTGGTTGTTCCAGTGCTCCCTGCTGAGTCAGTCACTGTAGCATCCAGTGGCACACAAACAGGACATAAATGTGAAATTTTAAGCCTGGTGTCTCTACCCATGTTCTCTGTAGGCTGATGATTTTGAGCTGAGGGCTCTCTCAAGCTGAAGTTGGTACTGAAAAGCCATTGACCATTTTGGTGCCAACCTCCAGGTCATCACTGAACCTGTACCAGTGGATTGGTGCTGGGCTCAGCTCTGTGACGCTACTGGGAAGGCTGAGGAAGATGTGGAGTGAGGGAAGTTTTGGAAATCAGGACCAGCAGAAAGATCTTAACGATTCACTTGAGACTAGCAGAAATAAGTAGAGTTCCTGAGATTGAAAGATCCATGTGTGTATGGATGAATAGTATATGGGTGTCAGAAAGGTGGAAAGTGATTTTACAGACTGAAACAGTTGGCTTGTGCAACAGAGAACAGTAAATTAAATTTTATTTATTTGTTTTGTTTGTTTGTTTGAAATGTTTAGGTATCTGTAGGTTTCTTCATGACTGACAATTGTGTTCTTACAGGCTTAGAAAAAAATTTCCTTTCTTTGACTTTTTGAAACAGTTACTTTCTCTCCTGTTCTATATCCATCCTGGGGGTTGTCTAGATGAATCTAATAATTTCTTAAGAAATTTATCTAATGGTGAATGAATCTAACATTTACTTTTGAAATGATGACATAATAAGACTGTGCAAAATTCACTATGATTAAAAAGATTGCAAAAGTGGAAAAGATTTTATATTTTTAAAGAGGCGTAAGTCCATAAAATATGAAACCAGTTTACCCACACTTTCAAATTTTCACTGGGAAATAAATGTGATTGTCTCAACAGCATGAAAATATGATAATTACTTAAATTTAAGTCATCCCACCCTGTAAAAATGTACCAGTGCTTCATTTAGGTCAGACATGAAGCAAACATCATATTCTTCATAGTGTTTAGGGTGCTGCCTCTGTGCTCCTCTGTGCTGGCATTCAAGAGATGCTCTGATTTTACTGACCAAGAGTTTCCCTGTAAGTTCTGACAGATGTAAAATAAATGTACAGAATTTGTCTCAATAAATCCATTACCATAGCAGTGGGTGTTCTGCTGTGTGTGCTACCAAAAGAAGATGCTGGAGTAACCCTATCTAGTTTTCTAAGTAGAATATACATTTAAGGTAATTACCAAATGCTCAGGGTGATTTATTTTGCCTTGAATATAGTACAGTAATCACGAATTTGATGATGCAAGAGTAAAAATGAAAACACAGAAAGAAGGACTGAGGTAATCTGAAAGATATGCTGAGGAACTTGGTACTTTCTTTTGTTGAGTTGTAACTTTGAAGTGCAGATATGGCTCCTGGCTTTAACTCTGTTTAAAGAACTGTGCTTAAAATTTTAACAAGTTTGCAGCTTACACTATATATTTGTAGAATTGCATTTGTAAAGAACATGAGGAGTCTGTGCTTCAGCTCTGAAGGAAAATCAACTGTACCTGTGTAGAAAACACCTACACCTGACAGGTTCACAAGTCTGTTCCGAAATGTCTCATTACAGAGACTTGACCATCTCTTAAACTGTATCCCTTCCAGTGTCCATTTGGTCTTAAAGTAGCTATTAAAAATATACATATAAAGCCATTCTGTGTGGCTAAAAATAAGGCATCTTTTTGCTCTTCCATGATCTCTGTCCTGTTTATAACAGTCTTCATGTATTTGAAGGCTTAAAATGTCTCCTTCAGCATTTTTTTTTCTAGACTGAGCAATCTTTACTACTCCATTATTTTTCTTATAGGTTCCTTGTGATAAATCTCTTTTATGTCTTGATGGTGTCTACTGGCCCCTTTCCAGTCTGTGAGTCTCTATCAGAGGGGTGCTGGAGCTGGACACAGCACTCCACCTGATGTCTTATTTTGCTGCTGAATAGCATGGAGTAGTTCAGTTCTTTGTCTTCTATCCTATGATTCTCCAAACCTCTGGTTCCATATGTGACATTCATAAACCATTCTGAATGACGTTTGTTTTCCCTTAGTGCCACGTTATGAAGTGTGCAGGTGCATTCTGCCGTGACTCCTTTTGCTGCAGTGCAGTTGCACATCTGATGGTTTGACCTTTTAAATTTAGGCATTCAGTTTCTTCTTTCTCAGCACACACCTCTTCAGTCAACCTCAGTGAATGAAATCTTACTGACTCAAGTTTATTTCTCCAATTTAACAAATGTATTAATGCTGCGAAATTCCCCAAACACAAGGCTCCTGCCTTGTGTCAGAAGGTGGCCCTTACAAGATCATTAGTGTTAAACAAAATACTCATCTTTGGATAGCTGAGATTTATGTATATCCTGGGGTATTGTTTGCACCCTTTCACTTTTCTAATCAAACGTTCTTTTGAAAAATTGGCTCATCTTAGTAAATCCCCAGTGACATATTTATGTTGGGTATGTGCCCATGAAACAACTTAAAGACTGTCAGGAAATAGCAAGCAGCATGGCATGTTTAAAGGACAAGATATGAGTATGCAGTGAATCATATTTGTACTTAATTTTACAACCTTTCAGCTGGCTGAATCTGGCATTTAAAAATATGTGCTCTTCTACCTAGACAAAACCTGACTGAAGGCTTAATCATGGATGAAGTGTGGAGCTTTACAAGACCACAGGACTTTGAACGTAGTTGGTATAAACTTTAGAAATACATAAAACAAGCCAAAAGTGTATTCAAATGAAGTTTCAGGGGAAAAAAAACCCCTAAAAATGTTGGCCAGTGGCGTGTTCTTAACAGTACAGTTCATGACGATAAAAATCCTGAGCTTTGAAGTAAACTTTAACTTTAAGAAGCTGCTTCTTGCCCAGTGTACATCTGCATAGATGCATTGGAGGTGATGGAACCACATTAATTTATACCAGTTAAAGAGCTATTCCAGTATTTCCTGGCCTTTGCAGTACCTACATTTTTCCTTTTAAAATAAATGCTTACAATTTTTCTCATAAATGTATTGCTGAATGCAGTGTACCAGAAAAACAGCCATGGAAACAAAGATTCACTATTAAATCATGGGAAATCAAAGAGCAAAGGTGCTACATCCCAGACTTCCCCAAGTGCCAGCGTGTTTCTACCACACCTGTAGAAGCCCCTTTTCCTTGGCTAGGAGCATCGTTCAGCCTCCCTGGGCCCTTCCATTTGTCTGCTTCTCTGCTGCGCCTTTTGGCTGTTCCTTGTCCATAACCAAATATTCCTGAAGAATCTGTGATTGACACCAGAGAACTGTAAGGAAAAGGACCCCGCCTTAACTTGTAGTATGTGTCTGTCATTTGGTTTTGATACTAAATGGACAATATTTTCTGACTGCAATTGTCAGACCACTGATTTTCATAGTGCCTATTTCATACCACCTGCAGGAGAGATGTGTGAGTGCAAAGCTGCTAACTGTACATATTGTCCACTCCAGCTAAGTGTAAAATCTAATGAAAGACTCCATAACAGCTTCCTGCCTGGAATTCATTAATGCTTTTGAATAAGTCTGTTATGACAAGTCTTGGGGGATTAGACTGTACAAATAGTGAGAAGGAAATTGAGAAGAATGAACAAGAATGGTATTTGTCTAGTATAAAATGAAGACTGCAGCTTGTTTTGAACGGCACAGTAAACTTGGTTTAGTTATATTTATGATCATCTAACTGGTATGTGGTCAGTAGAGGTCCCTTCAGCCTTTCTAAGGCATTCATGTTGACAGCATTTTGAGTTTTACAGTAACTAAACAAAAACAACAAGGAATTCAAATGTCTTAGTTGGTTATGGCGAGACAATGAGAAAAGGGCTGCCTGTGCTCCCCTCACCTCAGCAAAAATGCTGAGTCTTGGCTAAGTGAACAAGCCAACAGCAGATCTGTTGTTCCATGCGCCGGAGCTCTGTGTGAATGGAGGCAGCTTTACAGAAATGTGGAAGTTAGTTTCTGATACATCCACGGGCTTTGGTGAGGTTTTTCAGAGATATAACACATTTCTGTGAATGCGTGGAATTGCTGTTGAAGTTACAGAGTTTACAACACTGGGATTGAAGAAGTAGGTAAGATGGAAAGGAAGAAAAATATCACAGACTAAAGATAATTTTTGTGTTGTGTCACGGTGTGACTGGGGTTGCCAGTTTTAATATATTTAATTTCTTTTGGGGATCGAGTTTAGGAGTAAAGACAAAGCAGGCTCAAAGCTTAAAAAGGGAACCAGAAATTTATTAACAACACAAAACAATCCAGAATGAGATTTCCAGATTATTCCCTCCTCCCCCTTCCTTCATACCAGCAACATACAGAAAAATAACTTCGGTCAGTTATTCACTTAAATAATCATTTCAGTTCAATTAAGAGAGAAAAGCCCCTTCTTTTGTTTAGGCCTAGAGGGTGTCTCACTCTCATAATCTGCATCCATTCGGAAACTACAAATTATGATTTTTCCTCCCCATTTTCACAGTCTGTCCAGAGCTGTATATGGATTGCTGAAAACACATGGGGTGTCATTTTAAAGGCAGGCTGCTGAGAACACAAAAAAACTCTTCATCTCACTCTCCACTCAAATATCTCTGTCCAGTTCCAGTCCCAAAGACAGAGAGGTCCATTTCCCGAGGCCCATTTCTCAAGGCAAAAAAAAAGGTCTTCTTCTCAGGCACTTTTAACCTCCCCAGGTATATTCTACAGTTTAAAGGAATTTTAAGTAAAGTCACGATCCTCTAAAGCCCACAAAAAAAAGGTTTTAAGCTACTTATCAGTGGCGACTCCTCCATCTCTCCTTCTGTAACTCTGGCCTTCCTTCTACTGACTTCTGTAATTCCTCTTGCTTCATGCTTTCCGTTCTGGGGAGCTCAGAAAATCCAAAGTCTCACTCAGGCACTAAAAGTTAAACTTGTATCCAAACGGTAAAGATCCAGGC
The DNA here is from genome assembly GCA_030060385.1 of Muscicapa striata striata. Classification (NCBI taxonomy): domain Eukaryota; kingdom Metazoa; phylum Chordata; class Aves; order Passeriformes; family Muscicapidae; genus Muscicapa; species Muscicapa striata. The sequence goes on along the minus strand of JAREIS010000279.1, from coordinate 677,766 downwards.
TGAAGCCATGCTGGAAAAGACGCAGCCACACGAGATGATGAAATGGCTGGACTTCTTTCTGCCGCTGTGCGAGCCGGGCCGGGCCGGGCCAAGCCGAGCTGAGCCGGGCCGGGCCGGGCTCCCCCACGGGTCCGAAGCTGCTCCGGGGCATTCCCAAGTCCAGGCTCTCTTCGCCCTGTGCCGGGGCCGGGGCCGGGCCCGCCGGGGCCAGAGCCGAGTCCACCCCGGGGCCTTCTCGGGGCCGGGAGTCATCCCGGGGCTGGGTCCTTCTTCCTCCCGGAGCTCAGCCGAGGCCGGGCCCCATGCTGGGACCCGGAGCTCCTGCCAGCTCCTCTCCCCCGCCCCACCAAAAGCAAAAGACACTAACTTCTTTCCTGTGATTTGTAAAAGTGAAACAGCGTTCTAATTGGTTTTCTGGGCTGTCAATCACCAACCCAGGTCTCTGATTGGTCCCCGCAGCCTCAGGGGAGGCTCCCAGAGAAGACCCTTGCTCCCTTTGTCCTAAAGAGCATGTGCGTTCTATGTGGCCTCTATGGGGGATGGGCCACCACCCCCCCCTTTCCATGTGTCCCAACACATTTTGTTTTACAGTAAATTTAATCACCATTAAAGGTGACTAAAATCAGTGGGCAGAAGTTGAAGGAAACAATTCTGCTCAGTTAGAAAGCATCCTGAGCAACCTTATCTAGTGGAAAGTGCTCCTGCCCATGGCAAGGAGATGATCTTTAAGGTCTCTTCCAATTATGGTTCCAGCTATGATTCTAAGGTTTTATCCCCAGCAAAGCAAAAATGTTCCCTTTTGAGGCTTTTCTCAGGTTGTACAGAATTTCCCTATCTGGCTATCTGAGCTTTAGAAAAGTAATTTCTGTTGGGTTTTTTGTGGTCCAGAATAGAAGAGAGAACAGAAGGCTTCAGCCATCCTGTGGGTGGAGGCCATGCCCACCCCAAACTGGTAGCTCAGCCAGTATATTCCTGCCAGCCGCAGTTCTTCCAGTGTTACAATTGAAAGTGAAATGGGAATTTCTGTGGGCCACAAGAGTTCTGCTTATTTTGAGGATGGACTGTGTGCCAGGTCACTCTTGTTGGGAATGTTCTGCTCTACCTCCTTGTGGTTTGGGTTATGGAAAGATTGGGATTTTTATAGCCACCTCCTGGCAGGAATGCAAAGATTTCCGTGCTTACAGAGTTCGATAAATTATCTTTCAAGAAGAGAACAGCTCAGCTAAAAAGTTCTTCTCTGTAAGACTTGATGTATAGTGCTTTGAATGTGAGCCTTCTGGTGGGTGGATGGGAAGGGTCAAGATTCACCATTTATTCTTCTTAATGGGAAATTATGAAACTGCCACAGTGGTTTCTGCAGTTCTGACACTGTAATGTCATAGAGCAGAACTGCTTTTATTTCCTTAATTAGAATCTGGTTGTGGATTTGCTTTTAAATCTGTTATCTAATCTATAGGCTGGACTACAATATATTTCTCTTCATAAGTACTTACTTTTCCCATAGATGTGAAATAAAAACTAAAAGTTTGTTCATTCAAAAATGGGTAAAAATGCTGTTAATTTCTTGACCCTCCTAAGGAGACTAACTATGAGAACATCCTTTGTCTGTGTGTTGCCTTTCATGCTTATAATGATGGCTTTTGAAAGTTTTCAGTTATAGCAAATCAAAGTTCACTTACTTAGCGTGAACATGACAAATAATGGGAAATTGCATATATTTTCATCCAACCTTATTATAGTCTCAAAGACTTCTATGGAAGAATTAAATCATAAGCCTTCAGATTCTTTTTCTTTCTTCTTCACAAATGGGTGGGTTTGCAGATGCAGTTCAGTCTTTGCAGGAGCAGCTGAAATCAGATTTACCCATGCTACAGTGTGTATTGGCATTGGAACTGGACCACCAACATCTTTTTTAACAGGAGCACTAGGAACAAAATAGATTTCAGGCCAAGATTTGACTTTGAAAAGAGGAAAGTGATCATTATTTTTTGTAGACTGTAGCTTGGGTTTGAAAACATTTCTTTTATAGTCAGTATTAGTTAATGCAGGTTGCTGAAGAAAGAAAATACCTCCCTCACAAAGGAACACATGGGAAATAATAAGCTTATTAATAGAATGCACAAAACCTGCTCCCCTTTTCATGAAAGAAGGGTCTATGCTATGCTGAATAAAACTTTCCCCTTTGCATGCTGATGTGATCTCCACGAATTGATGTTGCTGCTTCATTAGGAAACCTGCATTTGAAGCTGCGTTCTGGCAGCAAAACTCCTTTTACTTACCAAACTTGGCCAGAGGAGTAAAAGACCCAGCACTTGTTTGTAAGGAAGAAACTGAGAATCTGAAAAATGGTTTTCTTAAGCTGGAGCAATTTTTCATGTGAGTGTTTTAGGGTGAACCTTTTCCTTCTTGCAGTAACCGTGCATGGTGCAATGCAATAAATCATTTGAGGATGTTCGATTTCCAGTTCCGCTGTATTTGACCCAAGTACAAATCAAAATCCACTGTAGTTGTGTAAGAAAGTACCTTCTTTCCTTTCCCCAAAGTGTTGCTGCTGAACTGTAGACTTTGTGAATATTTTTCATTCATTTCAGGTGCATAGCATCCAGTATTCACTTTGTGGAAAATGTTAAGTAGACATTCTGAAAATTACATTACTGTTGCAATATATTCTATTTTTTTAATGTTACAATCATAGTATTGTCCTAATTCTGGTTCCTCTGGCATCTCTGTAAATGGAGCTGCACTGTGCTCCTCCTACGCCACTGGCAAGGGAAACAAAATTCACTTCCAGACAGGAGGGTGTATGTGGAGGCATTGGGACAAAGAGAACATTGTGTTTGTAAACAGATAAACTGGAAAAAGCATATTTTAATCAGTGACCAAACAAAATAATTAAATAAGTAGATTTTCTAAAAACATTTTTTAAAAAAAGGAGAAATTAAGAAGTTCTGGGTTTTGCTGGGAAATAAATTCTGAGCAATGCTTTGGGATTTGGAAAACAAGTCATTTCACTTGATACAAGCCAAGCATTTTTTCCCAGAGGTCTGTGAACTGGAGCACTCGTCTGTGCTGTTAGGATGTAGTTGAGGTCCCAAATCGGCCAACCCCTCCCCTTCAAGAAGAACATTGTGGAGCTGGTCAGAGCCCTGTTTTGATGTGGTGGCCTCTGCTGCTGTGCAGTGACCTAATAGCCAGCTCAGTATGTGAGACAGGGTCAGAGTTCTCAGCCAGGTTATGGACCTGGCTCTCAGGTCCCTCTTGTCTCAGGTGAGTGACTTTGTGTAGGCTCTGAGTGCTGGGGAATGCAGACTGGCTTTGTTCATCCCATACGAGCATTGCCTGTATTGTTCTCAAACTGTTGTGAAGCACCTGTTTGAGAAGGCAGATTCCTTTTCTAAGAAATCTCCTCAGTTGTCTGTGTGCTCAGACTCTGAGCTGAGTTTTTGCGCCTGCATGTGTTGTACTAACAGGGTGTACAACCAGCTCTTCTATTCCATGAATATAACCCTTACTGGTCATTTTCATTTTGCCACCCTTCTATTACCCCAGCCCTGTTTTTCTGAGCAAATGAAGGTGTCCATATTGATGAGTACATTGGGTCCCTCCCTTGGCCTGGTAATCCATCCTAGGCATGTTCATGAATCCCAGGCAGCTCTAACCTTTTCTAGGCATGGTTGTGCTTTGTGCTGAGATTTGTTTAGCATGATAAGGCCAGAAGACATGTGGATTAGGAACTTAATGTTGAAAGTACTGTCAACCTCTAGTTCCTATAGCAATATCTCAATATTGAGATGGGCTATTACTATTTTTTAAAATAATCTGTATAAATTAACTGTACAGTGTGCACAACTGGGATTTTCATGAAGCTTTCACTCCATTGTTGGATGTCTTCTGTGGAAGGCAAGCTGAGACAAAGGCTTGCTTGTTTAGAGTGTGCAAAAGGAGCCTGATGCAGTGTGGGGATGGGAAGTGGACTGTGATGACCAGGACTTCAGAAAATGAAAACAAAAACAAAGCAGCAGTGTACGGTAAGAGGCATGAAGGAAAGAGCAGTGGTGCAGGTTTTGAAAGCAGAGTGAGGAACTTTGCTGGCATCTTGCAAAGAGGTTGTCACCTTCCTTCCGCTCTATGTCTGTGTCAGGGACTGTGTCAGGTCACTGCTGCTGTTCACACTGGGAGTCACTAGGACACCCACAGTGGTGAAATCCCTGGAAGTGCTCAAAGAAACATGCAGGGGTGGTGCTTAGGTATGTGGTTAGGTGGTGGGCTTGTCAGTCTGGTGTTAATGCTTGAACTTGATCTTGGTTGTCTTTTCCAACCTGAGTGGTCCTCTGATTTCTATGCCATTATCTTTTTGGTCCTCCTTAACACTTTGGGTTGAATTCAGCAGGCTTGAGCAGAGCAGCGAGAGGCCAGATGGCATCACTGTTCAGGATATTCGGTGGCTTGATTTTCCTTCTGTGCTAGAGTAAAACAGGAGTAATGCCCTGGAAGTCAGCAGGCTGGCACAAGCTTAAAAGCAGCGTGATTCCTGTTTGTGTCTGTAATCCAGCTCCTGATTCCTTCCAGCTCCATGTGGGTACTTTGCCATAGGAAAAGCCCTAGGAAAAACAGCCAGTATAATAGTTACTGGTTAAGAATCCTAAAAATCTTCTGACTTCAGTAATATTTTTTAAAGTATCATTAGTTCCTGCTATTCCACTTTGTCTATAATCATGTGAAATGGCTGAGTATATTATTAAGGAGTCTCTAATACTCTTAGAAACCTGATTCTGCGCTATGTCAGGAAGATGTATGTGACTTAAATCTTCAGTAGATCTGGTTTGGCTCAGAGGAGGGAGGTTAACAGAGCCATATCTTCACTGAGCAACTGAAAGTGAAGTAAAACAGTCCCTCTGTGGCTGCAGCAGCTCGTAATTTACAGGGCTGAATTCACAGGGCTGCTCCTGCTGCCGAGAACGCACGCTCTCCACTGCTGTTGATTTTTGAATCAAAAAAATGCAGTTCTGTACACAGTTTACTCTCGTGCTAGAGGGCAGGGAAATATAGGTAAGAGCCGTTAATCCCCAGCAGGCTGCTGGGCAGGCGAACAGACACAGATGACAAAATTTAATTGGAAACATGAGCAGTTTAACAGAAAACATATTTGTGATAATTGAGAGAGTAACATCTCCAAAAGGGAAACTCTGCGAAGAGAAACTGATTCAGAGGAAAAGTGGCCACTGGTAGGTGAGTGTGATTTTTCAAGCTCTCTTTGGGCTCAGAACTAATTTCTTTATAAGACCAAATAACATTAGAAGGAACTAACTAAATAAAAGATTTGTTTTCTGTGGGGGAGGGCTGCATAGTTGCTGCCACAAGTTTCTCTTACAGCTGTATTCGGATATGTGGTAATACTTAATTTAGGTTCTTTACAAAAGGATACAATTGGTTTTATTTTTGTACATGGAGTTTTCTTCTACCTTTGCATTATGAAGATATTACCACCCCCACCCCCAATAACTGAAAGGGCTTTAGTTTTACTTTTTTCCTTACTCCTGCATTTTTTTTATGTTTGAGGTTTTTCTAAGAATCGAACTTGGACAGCAAGTATTTTGCCAGAAGCAGAGGGAACCCTTAGTTACAAAACAGTGCTCTGTTTTTGCTAAAAAATGAAGAAGTATTGCGGACTTAATAAGGGAGAGCACATTGCAGAACACATTTTGGTTTGAATTGGAGGAAATTATTTTTCTTTCTTTTTTTTCTTGAAACAGCAAGTAAATGTAAATTATACAGTAGGAGCTCATTGCTGCTCTGCTGGGTAGGAAAAGAAAACTGGCTTTTATTTTCCTGAGTTCCAGTGATATTGAAAATACTGATGTGTCTTATTATCAGTGTGAAATTCTTGGTGTTTCATTACAGAAAGAATCTCGTAGTAACTCTAGTATCAGGTACTATTGTGTTGTTTTTTTGGGTTGTTTTCTGTGGTCTTTTTTCCAGACCCTGCAGACAGCACGGCCTCCCAGCCCACAGGAATGAATGAAAATGTCTCATCCTCAGTTCAAGGCTACAGCAGTGCTGTTCCTTGCAATATCTCCTCAGCCATCCCTCAGCCCAGCTCTGCTATTAAACCTTGGCGCAGCAAGTCCCTCAGTGCCAAGCACACAGCAACGTCTTCCATGTTATCCGTGAAGCAGCCAGCAGTGGAGCCTCCAAAGCCTCCCTTGGAAATTGCCAAAACAGCTCCCAATGGCCAGAAATCCATGCTGGAAAAACTAAAACTCTTCAACAGCAAAGGGGGTTCCAAAGCAGGAGGGACAACGCTGGAGTGTCCAGGCTCTCGGGAAAACAGCTGTGAAAAGCTGGAGACGCTTCTCAGCTTTGAGGGGAGTGAAGAAATTGATGCCACCAATCTGAATGTGAACAATCCAGGATCAATGTCCAGCAGCCCCAAAATTGCACTCAAGGGAATTGCACAAAGGACTTTCAGCCGCGCACTGACTAATAAGAAAAGTTCTCCAAAGGGTAATGAGAAGGAGAAAGAGAAACAAAAAGAGAAAGAAAAGGATAGAAGTAAAGACATTACAAAGAGAACATCCATCACCGAGAAGCTGGACCTGAAGGAGGAACCTAAAGAAGAACAGACAGCACTAACAACAGCAACAGAGATGCCAAAAAAGTCCTCCAAGATCGCAAGCTTTATCCCTAAAGGAGGGAAGCTGAACAGTGCCAAGAAGGAGGCCTCTGCCCCTTCGCACAGCGGAATACCAAAACCAGGAATGAAAAACACCACCGGGAAATCCTCAAGTGCCCCTGTTCCTGCAAAGGAAGGTGAGAGGAGCCGTGGTGGGAAAGGCAGCTCAGGGCTCTCGCAGCAGAAGTCCCAGCTGGACAGCCGTCATTCCAGCTCCTCCTCCAGCCTGGCTTCCTCCGAGGGCAAGGGCTGTGTCGTGGGCCTCCACAGCAGCAGCAGCAGCCAGGCTGTGAACGGGCCCACGGTGACCACCCACACCACAGGCAGCAACACCATGAGTGTGCAGCTACCTCAGCCCCAGCAGCAATACAGCCACCCCAACACCGCCACCGTCGCACCCTTCATGTACAGGTACAGGGCACTCCTCTGGGGCTGCGGGATAATGGGCTGCCCAGAAGGGTCATTCTGGACTCTTTCAGGGGGGTGAAGCAGCAAGGTAGATGCTACATCCTGGAGAAGTTTCTTGCTTCAAGAGTGTAGGCAATTTATGCATTTTCACAAAAGCAGATGGTGAAGGCTGTATGATAGATAAGTTGTGATAGACAGGAAGGGGAATAATAGTTATATCCAACCCTACTAGCAGGAAATATGACAATCTGAACACCTCCTTGACCAGGTGCTGCTCTTCCAAAGGGTACAAAACGTGTATCAGGTTTGTTTTCTGCACCATAGCTTTGAAAGTTGTAACAATGCCAAGACACACTTGGGGTCTTCATTGTGGCTGACGGTGGTGGACCTGCCTCACTATAAGCAGGAATTGGAAATTAAAAACAGAAAAATTAAAATAAAAATTCTTTCATTTAAGTAAGGCCAGACAAGTCTCTGGTATTGTATGTGTTAACCCTGAGATGAAGAAAAGAGCAGCCAAATGAAGTCACAACTAACCTCCGTCTAGTCCATTTTCGGTTTGAAGCACCTTCTTTTTGACTGTGGCAGTAGAGGATGTGTAGGGAAGTATCCTAGGGATAGTAGGGAAGTAACAAGAGGGAAATCAGTAGCAGAAATTCTAAAGACACAGCATAATTGGGACACAAGAAATTTCTCAGTCAGAGGATGGGATTTTTGGTTTGGACAGCCATTTCATGGAGGTTTTTTGATATTGCTTAGCTTTTTTGTAGGAAGAGGATCCAAGTGTTTGTTCTGTTTTCATCATCTTGCTGCCTATGATCTGAAAGACCTTTCTCACCTCCTTTCCTTCCTTAAAATGTGTCCTTTTTAGGATAAGGTATCGTAGCCTCTTTAGTTTTCGCTTGGAGAGATTCTGGTCAAGATGTTTGGTCATTTTTATTGCCCTGTCCCACGGTTTTTCATATCTAGTGTACACATTTTTGCCTTGGATCTCTTGGCAGATGTAGCATAAAAAATGGTTGATCACATTTTTAAAATAAGAGTGAATGTCAGTGGAATGAACCTGAAGGAAAGAGATACCAAAGGCCTGTGTGGGAATGCAGAATGGGAAGAGCAACCTTTGAGTCTTCTGGCCCCTTTGAGAATTCTCCCTTTGAGAATTCTTCCCTGTATGGAATTAAATGCCAGGGGACCTGGGAAGCAGAAATTTGTGGAGATGCGTTGTTAAGTTTATCACTACAGTGTCCCCTCATTGTTGATATTGATATAGTCCGAACATAGATATCATCGTCTGATGTGTAAAAGCAGATGCAGTCTGTACATTTTCTATAATCTAAACCTACTGATAAACTCCACATAGTATTTATTTGACCTTTTACCAAAACCAGGAATGAAACTACCTGTTTGCAGCTGGAAAATTGAAAAATAGTGTTTACTTTTCAGCACTGGAGGAAAAAAGGCCAAACTCTGTAATCATGTTAGCTTTAAAAGGAAAGAGAAAAGTCAGATCATATTGGTTTGCAAGGCAAACATAACACATTATTATATTTACCATCCAGACATTATTTCAGTCTGCAGAATGCACTTAATGCGTTGCAGTAGAAGGCTCAGGTGTTTCCTGACATCAGTTTAGGTTATCTATACTTTTCATCTGCCTGTAGACTTTTTGCTGGGGTTTGATACTTTTTTTTTTAAAGCAAACACCTAATAAATTGTCCTGCATTTTGTATAGGGTTGTCATGGGCAGAAAGTGAGCTTCAGACAAAGTTTATTAGAGAAGCCTTCCCATTGAGTCAGGGGGTGCAGAAAGGACCCCCTTGCTTTCTAAATTCCTTTTCAGAGAGGAGTCCTTGATGCAGCTGGATCCAGACTTAGCACCTGACTTTGTCATGTCTAAAGGATTATACAGGTGTAATTGAACATCATATAACTCAACTGTCCTGTAGGAATAAGGATGGCAAACCAGATATATTTATATGAAAATAAGTGATTTATTTTGATAATGATTAGACTAATAGTTCTCAATCAGAATTATTTACTACACAATAAAGGCAGCTGTGATTACTAGTATAGTATAATTCACTATTTTTGAAACAATATCAAAGGAATTATGTTAAAGTTATATTAAAAACAGTTGTTCAGTAGAGATTGATGTTATTCACCCACAGCAACTACTGTGGGCACATCTCTTTTGCTCACCCTCCAGGATGTCCCCACTCAAGAGAGGACTCTGCACACACTCCAAGGAGGGGTGTGTTAGAAGGCCTTGCCATTAAAGAGTGGGATTAGGCTTTTATAGTACAAAGTGGCCATCAGTCATGTGTGTCCTGGCCAGCTGTGTCAGCCCAGCATCTCTAGTTATCAGTGGTATCATTGTTGGTTCCTTTGTCAGGTACTTTACCAGGTCTGTCACATCTTCACCTCCCTGTCAGGAGGTTAAACTTTGGGGTTGATGAGTCAGGCTGGTTTCAGTATTATTCCAAAGCAGCAAGAGGCCCCTTTTCCTTCCACCACAGACAGCTCTGTAAATAGGTCACTGTTCCAGTTGTTTCACCCCTCTCCAGGCAGAGCATCCTGCTACAGGAGTCAGGTGAAATTAAGAGTATTGCAATAATAATTCCCCACTGTGTCTTGGCTTTTTTACAGTGCTTACCCTTGGTGCAGGAGAACTTCCAGCTGCCTGTTAGTGTGGCTCTATGAGCAAAACACAGCACAACTAGTCAAGTGAAATGAGTTACAATATCTTACTCAAATCTGACAATAGATCCTTACATCACCTTTCATTACCTGGCAGCCATAATATCAGACAAAAAATTGGGAGTTTGAAGTTGGTTTTGTCCAGTCATTTCTTTAAAAAATGGAAGTGGTGTTGAAGAGAACCTAGCAGGAGTATAACATGCCATCACATGCTCCCTGCTTTATCTTCATGCAATACAGAATTTATTGGAGAGGATCAGATTAGCCACAACAACTGATGTTATTGATAGTTAAAATATATCTGGAAATCCAGGTGTTTTAAGATCCCATCTAATGAGCTGTGAAACCTGTCTTTGACTATGAATTTTTTATTTTTTACAGCTGAATGCTTGTTTCCATTTCTAGGACATAATTCAACATGGGACTAATGAATTATGTAAAATCAGTCTGCTGGTCTGTTCCGTAGAATAGGACAGAGTGGCTGATGGCAGGTGCACTCATCTTGTTGTTATAATTGAGGTACTTTGGATGGAGAGTGACTGCACGTCCCTGTTTTGTTTTTCTTTCCAGATCTCAGACAGACAATGAAGGGAACGTAACAGCTGAGGCCAGCACAGGAGGGGTCAGCATGGATTCTGCTCTTTATGTCAAAACTGCCCAGCCTGCCCTCGAGGACCTCTCAGGTAAGTCTTGCAGCATGACCCGTTACTGGCTGTGGTCTAGTAAAATAAGAATGGGCTAGAGCAAGGTGGTTTTATTCCTAATGCTTTAGTTCCTAATAACTATATTTCTTCCAGTTCTTCAGCAGTGAAAGCCAGGTGTCAATAATTTGAACTCCAGATGCTTAAGTTCAGCATAAGTGTGCTCCCCAGATTTCTTGAAATCACCAGGAATTCTGCCTGCTTAATGTTTTTCTAGGAGATAGACAGCATTTTTTAGGATTAAACTACTATAAGGATAGTAAGTATTCCCAAACATTTAGTATGCATTGTTTAGTTTTTAAAACTTCATTTCGGAGCTTACAGAAGAGGCTATGTTCATTTCCTTGATGCTTTGGTTTGGAGGAATCTCAATATCACTCACATGAATCTGTTCAATTTGAGAAATAGCCTTTGCAGAATAGGGCACCAAAATCCAGCTACACTCTATTGTGTCCAGCAAACAGAAGCTGGAACTGCTTGTGGCTAAAATATGAGCAGTCTAAATTAGAAAGTACCTGGTATATTTATCTAGAATTCCTGCTGCTGTAAGAAGTATATGCTAGTTAGCAAAAGAATTTAAGCTTATTGATATAAGTGATTTTCAACAACCATATTCTGTTAGAATCTGCCAGATTCTATTAATGTTATCTAAAATGTGTTTTTGAAGTCACAGTCTGATCTCCTCATGTCCCCATTTCAGCAATATCTATGATTTTGCTTACTGTGTGCTATTGCAGGATATCTCATCTGTAGAATATCTCAGTTTGTTTTGGGTTTTTTTTTCATCTACTTAGTCTTGGTGCCCCCCAGTTTATTGTGGGGTTTTAAACCAAATGCCCTCCTTAGAAAAGTGATGTGGCCAAAAGTTTCACAATGAGATTAATTTCATACTGCATTGCATGTTCTATCAATGCTGCCTTTATACCTGTGTGCTGATGGCAAAGGTGAGAGGCAGAGTCACTGGTGAGGAAAAGGGCTTCAGGAATGCCTAAGTGAACATATTGGCACGGGCAATTTATTTTAATTTTTGGTGGATTAAGTACTTAAAAGGCAGATAAAAGGCACAAGGGATAAAATCCTTGAGAAATTTTTCAGTTCATATTTAAATATGAGAGTTGCAAGTAAGAAACAGTGTCCAGCTGCCTAAGCTTTTTCAGCATTATCTCTTAATCATCATATTGGCTGGGCTGGATGCATTTCAGCCTGCAAACTGAGAAGTGTTTCTAGATCATGAAGGGTCTTCTGTCTTTAATGACAGATGTTATGTAAGTACAAACCATTACTCAACTAGAATATGTAAGTTTTGGGATCCAGAGGCGGAAGACAGCTGACGACCTCAAATACGGGAGATGCAAACCCCAGCTGTGCACAGCCAGATCAGACAGCAGCATCCATGAAGGGGGCCTTGGGGGAACAGAGCAAACTAAACAAAACAGTCCCTCAGCCCAAATGTATTAGAAGAAATAAGGCACAGATATCTTCTCTCCCTGCCTAGCAGACATTAATGCTGTTAATTTGAAAGCACATATAAAACAAAAGAGACCATAGGTAGGGAAAAATGGAAGCAGAATTGTTTAAGGACGCTGCCTGCTCATGAGGAGCTAAGTGATTTCAGAATTAAGCTCTAGGGCCAGCTATCCAATATCTGTCTTTTAAGCATAGTTACAATTCAAGCAGTGGAATGTTAATTTAAGTGAAAATTTGGCATCAATTTAGGTGTAAGAGTGATCTCAGAAGAAATTGGTTTAGTTTGTCTCCTGTGTTTTCCTAAGAAGTTACCTACCATTTGCCTTCACATCTATGAGAGAAATGATCTGTAAAAGAGCACTGACCTTTGTTAAGATAAAGGCCTATAAATATTTTATGTTTCTTCCTACAAAAATGTGTAGATCCATGAGTATAGAAAATGTTTTCTGTCCCAGAGACCCACTGGCTAAAGTAATCAGTTTTGTTAGGTGGATGTTTCCATTCCAGCTAGACCATAATTGTTTCACCCTCTGGCTTAAGTGAATTGTAGCTCAGGGAGATGATTTCCCAGAGAGCAGAGACTGATAAAAGAGAAAAATGCTCACATGGGCACTAAGCACTTTGGTCAGTAGTTTGTATCACTGCTGCTTTGTAGGCAACAGTGTGTGAGTGAGTTTTTCTGTGCCTGGTATCTTTTAGAAACATGAAATTTAAAGCAGAGAATGTAGAAAGTTCAAACAACAGCTTTTTTATCTGGTTCTTCTCACTTCTGATGTGGGTAATATATAGATTTCCATCTAAACTAGGAATTGTATGGGTGCCCAGCATCCTGGCAGCTCAAAAATGCATCACTTGAACAGAGAAGACTGATATAAAATGTGAAAAGTTTTACATTTATTGTAGTATTTTCTTTTGTCATGAGTTGTAAACCCTTTAGAATGAAATAATTTTCTTCTGTACCCAACAGAAGCTTTGTGACAGTTTTTTGGAGGTTTTCTGTTCCAGCTTTCAGCTTGCAAAGAATAGGCTGGCACTACTAGAATTCACTTCTCATCAGCCTCTTAGAGGATTTAACTCTATAAAGCTGAGCAGAGGTAGCAACCAAAGCATTTCTGAAATGACAGCTGAGAGTCCATAAATAAATTATGCTGAGGTATTAATTAAATTATTAACTGGATAAAGTGGAATTATGCTGATGCAGTAGGAAGACCTTTTTATGTAGATAAGCTCTACTTTTAAAGAGCAGGACATTAATGTGTTTTAGAACAAAGTGTTTAAAGAACAGGATAGTGCTATGAAAGCTAAGTCATCCCCCAGCTTGGTGTCATGTTGCACATTTTAGGAGCAGTAAGTGTGTTGTGATGTTGACAAACAAAAGCTTTTGTTATTTTACCTGAAACACTCAGAATGGAGGCACGCACCCAGTCAGCACAGTTTAGTTTATGGAAAGCTGTTACTGTAGGAAAAAGAAGATCTAGTGAAAACACAGCATTGGAGATATTGCCTGTGTCAGGTTAATGTTAATTGTGTCAATATATGAGATGGAAAGGGTGGTATTGATGAAGTATATATTCTAATGTAGTTGAAAGTTAACCATAATTTAAATTGAGTCATATGGGAAATCACAATACAGCAACATCTCCAAGGTAGCCTGTGCAATGAGGGGTAACCCTGCAGAGCTCATTTCAATCAGAATGTGATGGCAAGTACGTGCCGAGGGGAATGGAATCTCAATCCTAACCAGCTTAGAAACTGAGAAAAAAGTGCATTTGAGTCAGATTCAGGCACAGGTAGGAGCTCAGTTCTGTGCTATTTCCTGCTGGTCCTTACTCATGGCTCACTTTCTCTGTAGGAGAGGATCCAGAGACTCGGCGGTTGCGAACTGTGAAAAACATTGCTGACCTTCGGCAGAACCTGGAGGAAACCATGTCCAGCCTGCGGGGAACCCAGGTCACCCACAGGTAAGGGCACCACTAGGCTTGTAACAAAATGGAAACCGCTCTGCTCTTACTTTTCATCTCTTACACCTGGCTGGATTACATCCTTAGAAAAATGATTAATACTGACAGTGGGAGATACTTGTAATTTTTGTCTTTAATGCACAGAATTTGAATAATGTTTGCTGGTTATTGAGATGAAGACGAATTGATGGGATGGGGTGTGTATTGACTCAAAGGTCAAGAATAATCACTTCTTGTTAAATATGTGAGGTGATGTTTGAATATAAGTTACAGTTTAAAATGTTTCTTCTTACTGTTGAATAACGTCAGTGTGTTACACCTCTCTCCCCCTATGTGTAATATTTTGTTGAAATAAGAGGTGAACTGTGCTTGACCCACATTATCAAGTGCATAACTTAAATTCCTGACCAAACTTTGGACAAATAAATTTTTCTAATATTAGTTAGTCATCCCCTGAATGTAATTGTTTTTTCTTTGTAAAGCAGCATTTGGAAATCTTCAGCAATATTTCAAATATGCCATAAATAAACAAAGATTGCTATTACATTTAAACATTATGTGAGTTAGATCTTTTCAGTGTTGAACAGGAAGTTTGGGAGAATACGCTGGCCGCTTATGAGGTTGGAGTCCTACCTAATGCTGGGTGCCTTTTGTTCCCCAACCCTAAATGAGTTTATTGGGAGAACACTTTGTATTTTGGCTTTGCATCTGAAACTGAAGCTGAGCTTGCAAAGATGAACTCCCAAAGCTATTTTTCTTTGCAAATTTCAATTAATGTGACATCCTTTCATGGTTTAATTACTATAACTAGAGAATATGAAGGGTTTTGCAGTTTACATGTAATATTACATTGAGAATGGTACAATGCTGTTTATTTTTACTAATACCCACAATAAATTTTTAAAAAGTGGCATTTAATTGAGCAGGAAAGGAAAAGAGGAGTTTATGTGGGTAAGAGAAGTTGTACCTATGGATTAGCTGCAAATAAATCAAATGCAACTCAGCTATGAGTATTCAGGGTGTAGTCTATACATCACCTGAAAACTCTTGGTGTAGTCCCATTTTTAGGGTTTCATAAATAAATATTGCCAATTTTTAAAAAATATACATAACTCATGAATATATGAGTAATTTATTGTTTTTTCTGGTTTGAGTTTGAACATCTTCAAAGCAGTTCATAGTTCATTTCTGATTTGTTAATATAGAAAATAGATTCTGAGAAAAAAAAAATTGCCTTTCTTCTTACATTTCATTTACTCCTCTTCATAGTGTAGAAATAGCTCCCATTTGGTGCTGGACACATCTCCAGAGTGAAAATTATCATGAATGCAGACAATGAAAGGAAATAAATCAGAAAAATAGAACTCCATCAGGTTTTCCTTTAGTCAACTTATTATCCCATTCTCTTGCCTAGATTGGCAAAACAATGGTGTAATGGAGTGCTTGCAGATGGGAAAGTTACACTTTGACGCAGGAGATAATCCATTTAAAAGTCCTGCTTAAGTCTTCTCACATGTACGTAGAGCATCTGGTGGCCAGGGTGGAAGAGTCTCTTTGGGAACATGGGAGAAGGACCTGAAAAGTGAAAAGAAAGGATCTCCCCAAGTGTTGCAGCCATAAATGGTTAGTGCTATTACATAAAATCAGTAACTTGGTAAGTGTTCAGGGCCTTGGAAGCACCTGAAATCTCCTAGCATTCCATGTAAGAACCACTTTTGATCTGATGTGTCTGATGACTCGAAATGACTACCTAGAACAGAGGCTAGACAAGATTAAAAGAATAAAGTGGGTATTTATTAAATGCCTTCATATATAAATATCCATCTAAACTAGCAATTGTGTGGGTGCCCAGCATCCTGGCAGCTCAAAAATTCGTCACTTGTACAGAGAAGACTGATATAAAAGTTTTACATTTGGGCAGTCAAAGCCTCTGAGAGGGGCCACACCCAAGATGGATTATGGTCACGAGTTTTTCAGACAATTATATAAGTTTGGTCCATTTACATATCAGGGGTTAATTCTCCAATTACAGCTTCAGGTAATGAAGTCATATACCCCCAGTTTGTCCCCCACAACTCACTTTTTGTTCATGTTTTTCGGGGCCTGAGGCTGTAGGGTATCCTTGAATTTCAGGCCTGGAGGGATTGTTTTGTCTGACCAAAATGTGAAGACGGGTAAGTAACACTCTCTATGGAGTTTAGAGTTATACACTAAAGGAGTACAGGATTTGAAACATATAAAAGCTAAAATCCTAAGGCATCACATCTCTCCTTTGAAGCACACTGGAGACCACGTTTGACACCAACATCACCACTGAGATCAGCGGCCGCAGCATCCTCAGCCTGACCGGGCGGCCGACGCCGCTGTCCTGGAGGCTGGGCCAGTCCAGCCCGCGGCTGCAGGCCGGTGACGCGCCGTCCATGGGGAACGGCTACCCGCCCCGGGCCAATGCCAGCCGCTTCATCAGTGCTGAGCCGGGCGCCGGGCGCTACCTGTACTCGGCACCACTGCGGCGGCAGCTGGCCACGCGCGGCAGCAGCGTCTGCCACGTGGACATCACCAACAAGGCCGGCGACGACATCGACCTCGAGGGCATTGCCATGGACACCACCGGCTACATGAGCGACGGTGACGTGCTGGGCAAGAATATCAGGGCTGACGACATCACCAGCGGGTGAGTTAATGCCTCTCTTTGTGTGATTCTTCCCTTCCCTTTATAGCTCTGCGTTTCCCTGATTATTTCGATAAATAAAAGCCGATACCAAAGATATTTTAATAAGCCTTTGGAGAGACAGCTCATTATCACAGAGGGGGTTAAACAAAACTCAATTATTTAAATGCACATTAAGGAAATATCCCTAGATATGAAGATATTGATATTGATATTGATATTGATATTGAAGATATGTGATTAAACGTTTTCCTGAGTCAAGACCCATAGTGGTTGCAACATTCATTCATGCCCACGAGATGGAGGAAGTGAGGCACGTTTTGTACTTAGCTGAGCTCTTTTGCTGCCTGAACTGAGGGGCCAGTTCATTAGAAGGAAATGAGATCACATCTCTGTGTTATGTAAAATAGTGGTATGTGCTAAAAAACAATTAAAGAACAAGTAATACAAAATGATAGACAATTATTAACGAGGATTTACGTTAACATTTTATCTCTGTCTTGAATGGAAAAAGCATTTGTTCTTTGCTCTGAAGTCAATATTCAATTCGTCTTCTTTAAGTTTCTACTATAAAAGTAATTTTTTCTTAGCTCAAGTACATTAGCATTGGATTGATGTTAAAAATTATCTTTGAGATTTAAATGGTTTGGTGGGGATTTTTTTTTGTTTGGCTTTGATTGATGTTTGCTTGTCTGTTTGTTTTTGTTTGATTGGTTTTGGGGCTGTTTGTTTTTGTTTGTTTGTTTGTTTGTTTGTGTTTATTGTGTCAGCCCTGTCTGGCCATGTTGCATCCTTTGCTTTTTTGGTTTTTGGGCTTTTTTTAATTAGTGACATTTCTAGTGGCATTGGCTTTTTTGAAAGATGTAATGTCTCTTACTGGAATCCAGCTGCTGCTTTGTCATTAACTTAATCCGTTCAGTTACACCATCTGGAAGCCTCCATTAATTCTGTCCATTATGAATATTTGAATATTTTCACAGTTTTTGAAAAGTCAGACATCTTCTTTTTAATGCTTCCTTAGGGGAGCATATAGTAAAGTAGCTGATGCAAAAACCAGTGTAAAATTCTGTTTCAGATAAAACACCAGTAGTTGTTGCTGCATTAATAATGCATCAAATCACTAAAGCACCTTGTGTTTTCCTCATATAAATCAGCTTACACCTGGATTTTGTTCTTTTTATTGTAGTACCAGTTGCTGCTTTTCCTCTGGACTATGAATTCTATTTAAATTTGTGGCTGTAGTGTTAGTCTGGCAGTGAGGAAAGTAAATTCTAAGTAGCAACATGGTTTCCATAAAACACCTTGAGTGGCAGTTGAGAATTACCCTTGGCAGAACTGTGTCAGCTCAGCCTTCTGTTGCTCAGAGACATGGCCCAGTCTTTGCAGATCTTTACTTAGTGTATAAAATTCAGATTCCAGGTTAAGGAAAAAGAAAAAAAAAAAAGCTGTCAAATTTATGACTGATACAGCCAGAGAAATCTGTGCCTTCACTCATCTCTGTATGTCATTTCTTTTTCTGTGTCTGGTCATCCTGCAGGGCAAAAATTGGGAATCTTCATAGTCTGAAAGTACAAGAATGGTGTTTAGATTCTGGGTAAGAAAATGGTTTTGCCAATTGGTACCTCTGTCACCAAAGCACCAAGAATGATTAACATAGCAGAAGGGTCATATACTCTACCCCACCTCATTCCTGGCCTTGAGCGTTGGGACATCTTTAACTGAGTATCTGACTCTTTTTCCCACTAGTTTTTAAAGGAGTGAGATACTTTTCACTTTTTACTCATGTAGTAGCCACATACTGAAAAATGAGATCTCAATTTAAGGTTCTTAGGACAAGAAGTATGTACAAATGTATTTTTCTCTTCGACATCTTTTGCCTTTAGCTACAGAAGTGTTTTGCTAAATAGTGTGAGTTGGTTTATCAATTCGTATAGCACTGTTGCAGTCACTAAGTTCCAAGGACAGAATTGGTATTGTAGGTCAATCCATTGTTGGAAAGATGCAGCTCCATTTCCAGGTTTTGGATGGGGTTTAGGGATGGACAATTTGGGGATTCTCTCCTTGCTACACTCATGGGTATTTGGAGGGAGTGTTGCTGCAAGCAGCCCCACAAGCCTGGGATTGCAGTCTGTGGATGGTAATCATATGAGTGGATTCCCTGAGAAGGGAATATTGCAGTATTAAATTGCAATAACAGCATTCCAATATTAGTGGAGAAGGATGAAAAAATAAAGTTGTTACCTTTGGTGACCCCTAATGACACTGGGTCGTCATCTCCAGTGTGAACAGATGTTTGGTAGCCTGTTTTCTAAGTTTTGTTCCCCAATGTCTGTTTAATTCAAATAGTAAGAAAAAATAGGATTGCATTGTGTTTTTGTGGGAGAGGAATAATAAACTGCTTAGAAATCAGAGAGGTTGCTTCCAAGGAAAGCATCCATGTGACTTGCTGCAGAACAAATCACCAAGATCAATGGTAGGGCAAACAGGCTCAACATTTCCAGAAGCTGAGCTATACTATGTGCAGACCAGCACAAGAGGGTATTTAAAGCATGAATAGCTCTTTATTAGCTGGTATGTGTTTCACTTTATCATTTTTCAGAATTGCTACAATCCCGAAGTTTGAAAACCTTGGATCTGTGTTTTCATTGGCAAACTGAGAGGGAAGGAAGCCAAATATTTGTTACAGCCAAAATAAATCCAATAGCCAAGAAAAACTAGTTTACCCTGTGATCCTGGTGCTTTCTCTGAAATGTACTGGGTCATGGGAAGTTTCATTTGGCCTTCCTTAATGAGTCTGCTCAAGCAGAGCTCTGGCAGACACCAGGATTGCTTTCTTAGGGTTGAAGAAGAGTATATTTGCCAAAGGGACAGAGAACAGCTCTTAAACTAAGCAAGTCTCTAGGGGATGATGGATCAAAGGTAAGAAGTTGCCTTTTTGCGCAGTGTAAAACATAAGCCAATGATGAAGCAACAGGAGTAGGATTTGTGTGAGCTGGGAAGTGAATCTCCAGCCACTCCTTTTGGTGACTGGGTCAGCTGGAGGCTCAGAGCCTCACTGGAAGATGGCACCTCAGAGCCCAGAATTTTCCCACCTCTCTACCCCAAAGATTGTCCCAGGAGGGGATGTTAATTCTCATGGATTTTCCGCATTTGTTCAGAAGGTTTTTGTCCACTTCAGTCTCCCTCTGGCTACTAATAAACACATTCCTATCTTTTTTTTTTTTTTTTTTTTTTTTGTCTCCTTAGGCCCAGTTTTCTTTAATGAGATGTAGAGTTAATTTCCTTTTTATCTCTTATTGGAATGCAGTAACAGGGCTGTTGGTCCAGAAAAAAAGAACCTTTTATAATTATTTTCTCTTCATTTAATTAATCCTCTGTCCCTGTTTTCATTACCTTAAGTGTGAAGCTTTCTGTGCAGAATTAACAGTGTGTATATACTGACTAGTGCTGGTCACAAGTTTTCTCAGGAAATGGCTTTGTGTCTGCAAACACACCTTTGTCAAAATCGTTTTTTTGCAGAAGTATGGCTGTTCCAGCTGTGTTCCAGCGATGGTCAGGGCACTGTGCTAAAGTTCTCCTTGCAGCCACCTCCTATGGGTGCAGTGATTGTTGTTTGGGGGATACATTTTACCATTTTATTTATCTCCCCATATTCAATATCTCTGTTTCCTCAACCTCTTAATGTTTTAGCATGCACAATCCTCGTGGGGTTGTGACTGCTTCTTGTTTATTCAAACCTTTATGCTCCCAGGGAATTGATTTACAAGCACTGGAAGCAGTTGGATTTGGAACGTGCATGAAGGATCCTAAAAGAGAGAACAGGCCACTCTGAGCTGGGGAATCAGACTTTGTGCCTGCTTCTGCTCAGGTCTCAAACTCACACAGAAGCACTGTGCCCTTCATTGACCAAAACCATCACTGAAATAGAGTTCTGAAGTAGGCTTACATTTAGGAGTTACATCTTTTTATTTTTAGTTACTTCTATACACTGACCTGTTGTTAATAATTACCAAAATACAATTACCAAAATACAATTTAATAGTTAAATTTAATTTAACCTGCCAACAGGTTGTTGTAATTTGAGTGAAGGGACAGCTTCTGAAGGACAAAATAGGGTCCCAGTCCAGGGCTAGCCAGTAGAGGGGGATGCAGTCATTCACACTGTGTCAGTGCAGATCATCTGCAGGAAAAGAGCAGGCATGAGGGAATAATCCAAAGTTGCTGTGGAGTTACTCTTGCTCTGCTGCTGACACTCCTGAGAATTTCTGGAGAAGCTGCAGCCCCTCCTTAATCTTGTTTGGTCACAGGTCATTCTTCTCCTGAACAGAATTGAAGAGGGTGATGAAAAATGGATCACTTTTTCTATATCTTAGTTCGATTATTTTCATTGAAATGGACTCTGAGAAAGAATTCAGGCACTGAAATCAAAATTGACATGTGCAAAGCCCCATTGAAAACTGCCTGATTCTGGTGGGCATTCAGCTGGCTTCAGGCCAGCAGAGGCTGGTGGTTATGATGCTTGGTGGGTGTGAATGTTGTCCTCTTTTCAGTAATGAGTTTTCACTGTGTTTCCCTGGGGTCCAGAGTGACATTTGCACACCTGAAAGGATTGACCTCTTGAGTGTTTTCCAGTCTGACTCCAGCCCAGTCTGTCTGGGCTGACTGGATTTTAAAAAGAGTTTTAAAAGCAATGGTGGAGCAGGCCTCCTCCTTGAGTTGAAGGTGAATTTGTGGTTAAGGTTGCCTTGGCTGACAGATGGAGTGAGTGTTGGAAAGAGGATCACACACTGGAGATTCTCCTCTGAAGCAGGCATGGCTGCAGCCATATGAGAGACACTTTCTTTCAGTATCGTATTCTTTTAAGTATTGACAACTTCTCTTTGACTACGTATATCTGAGACTGCTCATTCCATAGGAAACCAGTTTCTTCAAAAGCTCTGTCAGAAGCTGTTGTTCTGGATGTGGGGATGTGTAGGAGCAGCAGCCACCCCAACTCCCTTACAGAGTGCACTGTCCGTGGAATTCTTTGCCTGCAGACTGCTTGAAGCAGAGAAGACATAGAAAAAAAAATAGCCTTGGACAGCATTGCCCAAAGATTATTTGATGGCTGCTGAAGGACTTATGTGCCAGGCAGCTTTAACACATCTCCAGACAGAAGAGCAGAAGAGTCTTGATTTTCACAGAAGCCACTTATTTCTGCTTTTTTTTTTTTTTTTTTTTTTTTTTTTTTACTCGAAACAGGTCTGAGCATTAAGTAGTTAATGGGATGAACTTGTTTTGCTTCCAGACTGGTTTGAACAAAGTGAATAAGTAGCACCATTCATGCTATTAGTGATTTACGTGTGAGAGGTTTCTCTAAATAAACTATGAAACTAATATATACTTACTAAGTTTTGCATAATCCCATTTTTCCTGTCTTACCTGTTAGTAGGACAGGTATCTCCTCCTTTTCAGCTGTGATTAGGATTTTTGAGTCTGCAAGTAATTTGTTCAGGTCTTACTCCTTGTTTGGGTTAAGCATCTGCAAAACAACTAGTAGTTCATTCATTAGTTCATTAATTATAAATAGTTACTGATTATTAGTAAAAGCCTGTTAATTTATAAATTATTGACTATCCTAAATATAAATTAAATGTTATTAATTGAGCAATAGGTTTGCCCTTTTATGAACCTGAACTGTAATATTTAGTCTAATATTAGGGATTTGGGCATTGTATTAGGAGTCCCTACCTGCAAGCTCAGGACCTAATCCTATTCTTGAATGTTTTTGTTGAAATTCACAAGGATCAATAATGGAATTTAAATCAATCACAGGCTTGTAGACAGGGTCTGTGTCCAACTCTTTGGCTAGAGGGATCAGGTACTTATCAAGTACTGATTCAGGTCAGGCAAGAATAGTGATTGGGAAGACTTTGGGGGATATAAATATGGGAAAAGCCCATATGGTCTAATGCCAGTGTTATGATGAAAAATGCAGATCAAATTGATGCTAAACTGAGAAATTTGCAGTTGTCACAATCCAGCTGTTAGGGTAGCATTTCTTTTTAAGTCAGATTTAGGACATATTCGTAGTTGCAATAACAGGGTGGTTTTCATCCCGGTCAGCATATTTCAGAAACAGCACTGGGGAATTCTCTGCTGTGGGTTTTTAGCAACTGGCAGAGTTAAGAGTTGTTCTTTGATACTCAAAGCTTGTTAAGCCTCTTGATCTCGTTTAACTGACTGTAATGATGAGGCAGATGAAGCCTAGTGAAAATAGAGATTTAAAGGAAAGCATTAAGGATAACAGTGTTACTGCTACATTAATAAGAAGACATTTCCTCATGTCAAAGCAGATGGTAATGTGTAAAATAATTCCCTCAAGTTTTTTGTTTCTTAAAGTTTCAAGCTCTTAGGTTGCTGGGCAAGTCCTCTGCCCAGGAGACACCTGGGCAGCTGTTTCCACACCAGCCTGTAATCCAAAGCAGGAAATCCAAGAGAAAGGCAGGACCACCTGAGTGCCAGTCAGGTCCCATTCGAGGTTGTTCTCCTGCTTGTGGGATTGGGATTTTGGAGCTACAGTATTTTGAGCAGGTCAGGGTAGGCTTGCCTGGTCTGTTGTGTGTTGCTGATTTACCTGCTGCTCCTTCTCTTCCCAGTTCTTAAGTAAAGAATGCTTTTCCTTTGGCTATCTATTTTCGAACTTGGAAAATTCATATTAATGCATTAAGGAGTGAAATTAATATATATGAAGTGGTAGAGTTGTCAGGCCATAAAAGTAAGTGTGTTGTTGGCTGGCTGTATCTGTCAGTAAGTAGGGAGTGCAGACAGAAGTCAAGTGATTCAGACCACTGGATTTTGCTGATCCCTGGCATGACCCATTCCTGTTTCCTCAGGGTGCCTTTCAGGAAAGGGAAATAAATCACTTCAGCATCAGAAGTACCCTAAAAATATTACACTTGGAAGGGCTTGTTATGGCACTCAAAATTTCTGAGGCACAGAAAGGGTGTGTTTGGATGAAGAAAAGAGAAGCTTAAAGGTCCTGGTTGTCCAAAGCAAATTACTTTATGCCTGCAATACAGGACAGGGAGCCACTTTCTAATAGGAAAAAAGTGTTACCTAAAAAGTGGGCTAGAAGTCCTAACTGTGTGTTAGAAATGCATAATACTACTCTTGTTTAACCTGAGTCTTTTCATATTGACAGAACTTTTATTATTTTTTTTTCCTTGCTGATGAAGAGTGAAGCTATAGTGATGAATATTTGTACATCAATTCCTGGAAAGATCAGAAACTCCTTTTAACCAACCTCATCACTGTTTCCCTGTCCATTCATTAAATACTATTATATTCAGCTTCATTAAAGGCAGTCACTCCTCTGGCTGTTGGTGCCATTCATAAAGCATGTGTGAGATTAAATTTTTTGTACAATTTACCTATCTCTATAAAAGTCAGAGTCTGGATACTGTGCTTTTCCCCAGATCATATATTAAAACTTTTTCTTAATTTGGGGCAGGTAGAAGAATACTTCTATGTCCTGTTTGTTTTGCACTGAATGTGCTTGCAGAATTCTTAGCCGTCATGAAGGCTTTTAGTGTAAATTTGTCATGATTTTAAATATGAAAAGTCAGATAAATTACACTTAGTCCTAGCACAGTTGTTTGGATTGCAGTGTGTCATTGTAGGGGAGACGCCAATATTCTTGGGTTCCACATTGTATGGATGTGATAGGACAACGCATTTCAATAACTGAGTACTGTTTCAGTTATATACAGGATGATATTTCCTTGGTCTTGTTTCCCCCTGAGTAAAATACCGGAAGATTTTCCATAGAAAAATGTGTCTTCATTACGTTCTTCTTTCCCATAAAGCAAAAATCTGCAGCAATAATAATGTATTCATAAGGGCAAGACAGTTTCTTAAAGCCAAGACAATTGAAGGAGTGGAGAGGAAGAAAAAGAAGGCAATGGCTGGAGGTTTCTGGAACCAGTGGCTTTGAATCTCCCCTGCACTAACCAATGGATAGTAAACCAGGTTTTTTTCATTTGTTTTAAAGTGTATTTATTTTAAATGTGTTTTTCTCCCCAGACTTTAGAAGCTAGTGCCTTTCCTTCTTCCTTCACCTTGCTGTTGCATGCAGGACTTCAGGCATCATTGGTTTTGGCATCTTTTCCGAATTAAACATTCCTGGGTAGAGGATATTGTGTGAAATAAAAATAAGATATAAAGCTTTCAAACTGTGATTACACAAGCCTATTTCAAAATACAAAAGTCTATCCTATGTTGTTCTGGCATGTAAGAAACTTGTCTTATTGGTATGGGGAGCAGAAGTCATCATTTATGGTTATGCTTTTTCACATGGACTTGTTAAGGAAAGTGTCATGATCTAGTTGTCAGAGGTGCCAAAGTTATCCAGCATCCATTGTCTTATGTAAGATTTATCAGTGCTTGAAATAATTTTTTAAAATTTGAGCTAGTGCAGTTTTATTCTAATCTTTTAGCTTGCTGGGCTTCTATGTAGAAGATTAAATACGCTGATGCTGGTGAAAAGGAATTAATATTGGCATGGCTAGCTCTTAAGGGTACTATATTTATTTCCACACCTTCTGAGTAATACGTATGAAAAGCAATCTATTTCAGCTGTAACAGATCTTTTTATCAAAGGACCAATATGCCAGGAATCTGACAGCAAAGCCAGAAGCTGCATTTTCCAGCACAGGTGCAAAGAGTATTCCTACAGAAACATTTTTCATGTGCGGACAAGTAGCTGCAGTAAACCAATTAGTGTATGTATATTAGATATTTTTGCAAAATACTCTGCATGTTTGTATAACACTATGGTCTGAAGCTCCACTTTTCTCTTCCTCCCCTTTATTTTAGTAGCTTAAGGAAAAAAACATATTCTTCCGTGATAAAATATTTATAAACTGTCAAACACAAATTAGAATGCCAAACTTAAGGTGAATTCTACATGCTATAGCACAACTGCTCTTTGTGCTTTTTGCAATTTTTGTTTATGAGTTGAGAAAATCCCCACAGATTTAGTGAATGGGGAATACTCCTGTGTCTGGCTTGATGGTCTTGGCAATCTCTTTGTTAGAATCCACAGAGACTCCTGGGTTGTTGCTGAGATGGCCCTGTACAGATTTATACATTGAACTACAATGCTAATCAGCAGATCGGGCAAGGCTTCCCAACTGCTCACCATCCCGTTTTTATAAATACAGTAATCAAATTTGGGCTGGGTAAAGCACATGTGCACAGTGAGATCTTGCCAGCAGAGACTCTGCTGCCTGCAGCTCGGAGCATCGGAGCATCTCTACTTTCTTGCTGTGAGTGAGAATGTCTCACTATCAGGGAGAAAGCTGTGTGCTTTCTTGAGCTGTAGGAAGGTGTCCTGAGTATCTTGATAGTATTCTGTGGTCTGCTGTCAATTTGCTAAGAGTGGCTAAATGATTGAGGAGATACAGTCTTGTCAGTTCCTGTCTCGGCAGGGTATGGAGTCCAGCAGTGTGCTGGAAACGGTGACTGTAGTGCCAGGGTTGTTGGAGTTATTTCAGTCTCAGGTGTGTGAAAATCTTCATCATGTGTTTCCTCAGCTGCTCATGAGGTACATGAACTGATGAACTGTTGTTGGTAACACAGGGCTTGCTCCATGCAATTGCCATTGCTTGCCATATATCATCTCTGTTCAATTTCACATTAATTTTTCATTTGTCTAAACCAGAAAGTAAGAAATATACTATCTTAGCAATTTATGAAGTGTCATATGTACACCTGGCACTCCTTCACGCCTAAGAATAGTAATAGTAAAGAGTAATTTTTAAATGCAGGTGTCTCTAGGTCACAGTTGCAGGCAGAGTAGAGTGTAGGACCCAAAAGAAGATTGCAAAAAACTTTTCATCCATGATGTTTTTAATAAGCTGTGGAATACTTTAAGTTTATTGTTCATTGACAAAATCTAGGGATTAAGTCAGTGTGATTTTTGCAGTTAACTTTTAAGAGATTTGAAATTTTGATTGTGTTTTAGCCAGCCCATGCAGAAAAATTCAAGGCAGTATAAACCATATTTTTTTGGGGCAAGAAGAGATCATTAATGATAGCTTTCAGAAATATTAAATTACTTCCATGTAGGTGTCTGAATGAAATTTAAGTTTTCTTTCAGTATCCTTTATCACATTTATGTTGAAATTTGACTCTTGGTGATGAGAGAGCATGCTAGGTGTAATGGAGAATGATGAGAGATGGAGGATACCACCGATCTCATCAAGAATGACATTTCCGTGCTTCTAATTGCGTGTAACATCCTTAACTTAAAAACGGGGAAACTGCGACATGGGTGCTAGGATAACCTGTGAATTTTTCATTGTCGTACTGAACGTGGCATTTCGTTGTCAGGTACCTGACGGACGGCGGGCTGGGGCTGTACACGCGGCGGCTGAACCGGCTGCCCGACAGTATGGCCACGGTGCGGGAGACGCTGCAGCGCAGCACGGCCCTGGGGCTTGGCGACGCTGACAGGTACGGAGGGGCTGAGCGCCCTTGGCAATCCAGGCACTCCATGTGTGCATATACATTTTTCTGGAGTA
Source organism: Muscicapa striata striata (assembly GCA_030060385.1). Taxonomy (NCBI): domain Eukaryota; kingdom Metazoa; phylum Chordata; class Aves; order Passeriformes; family Muscicapidae; genus Muscicapa; species Muscicapa striata. The sequence goes on along the minus strand of JAREIS010000279.1, from coordinate 650,623 downwards.
CTTTAGGTTCTGTTTTCACGAAGGTGTCAGGAGAAATGCTGGGTTTATGCCTCCTGAGTGCTTTGCTGGAATTTCCCCCAAGTTTTTGTGGATGGGAGACAACGTAAGAAAGTGTTAAACTCCTGTTTTAGTTGTGTTTGAAACAGAAAGGACCAAATTCTCTCCTCATGTCCATTGATTCTCCTCCAATTCCAGTGACTCAATGTGAACAGTCAAGGCCAAATGTCAACAGTTAGGGGACTGGAAATCCATAATTTATGGGAGTGCAGTCACAAAGGAACACAGAAATAGAAATATTCTATTAATGTTGATATAAATGGGTTAAATACTGTTGCATTTAATGAGGTCAGCACATAGCTGCTTCTTTCCCTTCCAAAGCTTGATCAGTGTTACTGTTGATGCAGTAAGTGGCCCATATCCTTTTTCTTCCATTACGGGCTTCTAAGTATAAAACACATATTTTGAGGTACACATTCAAACCAATTTTTGAATGAAAAGTTTTTTCTCTTTGCTATCTGTAAGTCATTCCCAGGACATAATGCACTTGGCTGAGCTTGATATTATTGATACTTTCTTCATAGTGATATATCACTAAAGAAACACAAGTGATGGAGAATCTAGCCTTGTTTTCTAAGCAAACTAAACCTAAATCTGCCAAGATTTAGAACTAAATCTTCTTTGACACCCTCACAATATTAGTAAAGAGCAGGATGTCTAATCTAAACAAAAGAACTAAAATCTCTCAGAGGTTTTTTCAGCTCAGTTTGAATTACAGGTCAACATATGCTTGCCAGTTGTAAAATATGCCTGGATTTTTCCAGGAGCTCATATCTGTTTCTGAAATTTGCAGCTTGAAACCCAACCAGCACTTGCTGCTGGTGCTGTGGGTGAGGGTTCTTCTACCTTGTGATGCAGCTGGAGACAAAGTGTCATCCTCTTCTGCTGCTGTGGCTTCTGAACACTGCCGCAGTAGCAAAAGCTTCTGTTTAAAATTCAGCATTTGTCTAAGATAAAGTATATTGTTGTTTAAGTAATAGCTTTCTGGAGAGCCAGTAATACATTCTTGTCATTGGTTCCTTCCCTTATCCAATATTTTCTGTGCTTGCAACACTTTTTGTTTGCTGAGCTCCTTTGCTGAGGACACCACACATCAGGCACCAATTAGAAACATTTGACAAGAGGGATTATTTGTGTGTTTAAATGTATTCCACCTAGAATGGGGCTGTGACCCACTGAAATGTAATCCCTAGATTGTCAGTTGTTTCAGATTTAAAAATCATCCTTTCAGTTCACTTGGAAGGGGACTGGCTACACACAATTAAGTCTCTGCATGGCAGGAAAATTGCCCTTGGTCCCAGAGCTGGTGATACTATGATGTATTGCTTTGATTTACTATTTTCTTTTTAGAATATAATAAATTATACAGGAGATGAGGGGTTTCTGACAGTAGGGCAGTGATTTAAAAATAGCTCCTCTTTGCTTGCTGAGTGACCATTATGTGCAGTTTAAACAAAAAATTAATCTTAGCTCATGGAGTTTTCCAGGGTGAAAATGGGCATAAGGAAAAGGAGTTGAATAAAACTGTGCAGTAATTAGTTGTTTTCTTCATTCTGTGAGGCAGTGAGAAAGGGTGCTGAGTTACTTTATTGGTACATTCAGAAAACATATTGAAGAATCTATTTAGCTTGCTTAAAGCAGATGTTAATTGAATGCATGGGAGAACAAGTGAAAGACTGAGAACCTGTGAGCATGAGGTTAATCATTAAAAAGTAATCAGCGGAATTTTTGCAATATGCTAGCTTGTTTAGTTTCTTGTGCTATTAGTTGTAGAAGTTTAGTTGTGAGGCTTTTACTCATTGCCTCTGTTAAGGTAAAGCACAGACCTTACAAGGTATATTTTCCTCTGCAGCAGGGAAATCCAAACAAGGGCATTGAATTTTATGCTTGATTGCAAGGTTAATGGAATCACTGCACAACACAGCTGAGCTTACTTTTTGACTTCAAGATAATTTCAGTTTGCCTAGAACAAAGGCATTTTAAATCATAAAGGGCATTAAAATACATTTTTATTTAGTTTGTGATTGTTTTTTCAATTTAGTTTGGGATTTTTTTTTCAAGATTGGAAATAAATATCCTATTGTTTTATCTGTTTTATATATATGGATTTGGTGTGTGCCATCTGGTTATTTAAGTAGATTGACATTGTCAGACACAGCTGCTCAATCTGAGACTAAATTTGGCCCTTGCCAAATGTAACTTGCATTTGTAATATATGTAGGTAAGTTGGATCTGAATAAATCTTTCTGTCATTGCTTATCTGTGTAAGCTGTTATTTAGAGGGGATAATTTGGACCTGTGCTGATTTATCACATCCTTGTGACTGGGACAGAGGCTGTGGATGTGAGCTTGGCAAGAGTAGCTTTAATGTTATTATGGTAGTGTCTAAATGACCTTTTAAAAAATCATCAGTGATGAAGTGCTTAAGAAACTACTGCTGAGCATGACTGACTTCAATTGTTTCCGTTTTACAGTTGTAGTTGAGGTTGCATGAATTACTTGGTTTTGCATAAAGGATTAAAAAGATCTTTCCAGCTCCTGACTGTAATGACTTGTCTTGTAAGTGGCTTATGTTGTCTTGTTGCTTCCAACAGCTACAGATTTGATGGACTGTAGGCAAAACAGTAAAAACAGTGCTGAGCTTGCTCTTCAAGAGTGCATCAGTATCCTGATCACATCTGGTGACAATAGTGTCAGTCTTGTCACACGCTTGGTTAAAAACAGGTCCACATTCAGATTAACTCTTAGGCAGATTTGTGACTGAAGCTGCTTCCTGGCAGTCAGCATTTTAGAAGTATTTCCTGCTTTTGGAAAGAACTTTGAATAAACCCAGAGGAGGCTGTGGAACCTGGACAGGAGATGGACAGAAAAGAAGAATTGGAATTGAAGCAGAAACCAAGCGGAAGGCCAGAGGATATTCCATGCAGAGCACTCATACTTTGCTATTAATAAGAATGTCATTGAGTGCAGTACAAATGGTAAAAATTATGTTTGAAAGATAGCTGAAGAGTAGTATTTTGCTGCTATTTTGCATTTTATAAAAACAGATTAAGGTTATTTATATGTCTCTTGGCTCACATTTGTGGAATAAACCCCTTTGTCTGAAGTACATTTAAATTCACTAACTGCAATTTAATTTCTTGAATCTTGCTACGGTGATGAGATTACGACAAAGATGGGCTAGGATGGGCTAGTTCTTGGTGGTGGAAGGAGATTGTTAGATTGCCTTCATAACCAGGAGAACTTGGATCATACTTCAGAAGGGCTGAAAAGCAAGCTGAAGCAAGTCATCAGGCTGGGGGAAGTATTGGCCTGCTTTGAAAAGTGGGGAGAGAATATGTCACTGCTTTTGGGAGGAGACAGATTCCACTGAAAGCAGAATTACAGTCATGGTGCTGATGGGTGTTGCTTTAGAAGCTGCGTCAAATTTCCTTCCTTTTTTTTTTTTTTTCTTTTTTCAGGTGCTGATTTATTGTAGACAATGGAAAATTTTATAATATAAGGAAAAGAAGAAGGAAATTCTGTTAAGACATTCTTTATGTAGTTTTATGGTAGGATAAGACAGCCTGAAGTCCTGGCTGTGGTTTCAGTTTTTCTTCTTAATTGAGACAATGAAGCTAAAGTTAAATGAAGCTGTAGCAGAACTACTCTATCGCTCTCCATTTCATCATTGCTGGAGTTTACTGCTCTAGCAGAGGTAGCACAATACATAAGAAAAGGGGCAAAACAGGGAAAATGGTTCTGAAATATATATCTATAGACACATAGACTGGATAATCTTCCTCTTAAATTGTTAAAACATGACTGGGTTATATCTTAAACTTCAGATGGACCCAGTTGCTGTAATAATATGTAGAAATAGGTATTCCTGCCTTCTAATAGCAGTGAAATTCCCATCATCTCCATCCCCCACAGCATCTCTCTGCCCTGCAATGCTCTCTCAGGGGTGTTGACGTAAGTGTTTGTGGAGTTTCACTGTAAAGAAACTTGCAGGGAGATTCCTCTGGTGTTTTGTGTGAATGAGTTTGCAGAGGGAGGATGCCTCTTCTGTCAGGAGTAACTATATCCATTGAAGTCATCTACAGGCCTCGGGAGGTCTCAGCTGAGGAAGTTGATGCTGTAGTATTTCCACTGTGCCTGGACGATTACATGGCATCAGTTCACAGTTCTTTCACTTCCAGAGTATCCTGGTAGTTGCACTTGCATTAAGTTGCTACGATTAAGATAACATACATAAATAATATACATAAAAAGTGTTTTTGAGCATTCATTGCTCACTGTATCTGTGTTGTGAGTCACTGCAATTTGTGTATATATGCCCATCTAGAGTTGCTTAACAGCAAAGTCACAGGACTGGTGAAATGATTCATGCCTAGCAGATCATCTGCCCTGCTTGACCATCTGTTTGGATTTTATCACTAAATTAGAAAAAAGTGCTACTGCTTCTAAATACACAGGTTGTAGCTTGGTACCTGTAGATATCCATCTCTCTGTCTTTGAAGGATTCCACATTTATCTTGAAAACTGACTCTCAGAGGCAGGGGAAATTCACATTGCAAAGATTCTTTGAAGTTTATGGCCCTGGGATTTGCTGATTAGAATCACAATACCATATACTTTTATTTTCCAAGAAATGTTTTCACAAGCTGCAATCCAAAGTGGTTTTAGATCACATAAAGTAATTGCAAAGTTAAGCAACAAATAGTAGTTCAAAACAAAGGTATAGTAGCTGTACCTGGGGGCTGAAATGAGCATTACCAAATGGAGGAAAAGGACATACAAACATGGTTAGTCAAGTGAAGCAGTGTCTTTTGAGAGATTGGTTCAGTGTTCAAAAAGATGACAAACTTCTTGTAAAGTTTTTTCAGGTCTAGGAGCAAAAATTTTCATTATCTAATACAAGCTTTGTGTGAATTTGTTCAGTAGACACGGTAATAATGGTTTTCCTTATTTTTCTTTTTACATGTTTTTTGAGGGGGTGTACATGCGGTACCCTGGACAAAATATTCTGGGCAGTACTTCTGTAGGATTTGGTACTGTTAATTCTGTTTGGAGAGGCATAATGGAATGGAGATAGGTTTGAAAGTTTTGTTTGTTTCTCAGACTTGGTCTAATTTTACTCATTGCATGATGGCAGCTAAGAGTGTGATTCCAACAACCGACTTAGTGAGTTTGGGAGCTGTTGGAAGGCTTGAGGAGGGGCTGACTTAAGGAAATAGGTAATTTTTCAGCATAGATTGTTTGTGTAAAAATTTCTATCCAGGCTCCAAAATACCATGTCATGTAGCAGATATATGATTGACCTGTGGGGACTGGCTGTTAAAGCAGTTTTATGTCCCCAAGGAAAACCAATTCTAATTTTACAAAAAGTTAGTAAACTGACTTTTAGTAAAATTAGAGTTGGTTTTCCTTGGGGACAGTTCCTCTCTGTTTATTCATGGCCACAAAAAAGAGCAGATTTTACTGCAGTAAGGACATGTGTACATTCAAGAAGGCAGGAATTATCCTATTCTACTCTTATTCAGGTATTCAGGTATTCACTAATGCCTGGTTTAGCATTTCCACAGGCTGACAAGGCAGCTGAGAGCAATTATTTGCCTTGTTCAAGAATTCTTCATATGAGAGGGTGCAATTCTACCACTCGGTACTAAAACCAACCAAACACCCTACAACTACAAGCTCTTCCCTCCAAAGTCAGTTGATTGGGCAATCTTCATGTGCTTGATTGTCACTCTAGTTCTAATCCTCTTCAGAACTGCCTGTTTTGATGTAGATGTAAACGTATGTAAGAGATAGTCTGGATCTAGGCTTTAGGAGCTGCATTTCTTGTTGAAACCTTTCCCCTGGTGTCATGCCCCTTTGCTTTTGTAGCTATGATTCTCTTCCGCATTCCTTTATATTTTAGGTTGTACTTATATCTCTCCTGTAGCATCTAAGTAAAATGTTTAGGCCGGGAGCTGCTGTTCACTACAAAGCTAAAGGAAGGTGGGAGGTGCCCTCATGGGAGCCACTTATCATGACTAAACGAGGACTTTCTTTTTGCCCATGCAGTTTGTGCTTCCCTGGAAGGCTGCACTGTGGTGTGTGAACACGTGAAAGGACCTTGCCTTTTTCAGAATTGTGAGTGCTGATTCTGTGAAAACAGGGAAAACTGCCTGATTTAAGCAGCTGAATAATTTGCATCTAGGGCTGGCAGAATCACGATCCTACACCACTGGAACTGGATTTTCCTGGAGAAATGCTTCCTTTCATACACCCCCATTCAAAGTATATAAGTATAAAGTTGATCTCAGTGCTGATTTGGAGGCTCTTCTGAAACCCTTTATTTCTGGTTCCACTGCCAGAGATTAGCACTGTCTTTTCTGTTGTATGAAGTGGCTTTCAAAACACTTTAGACATGTGGGAAATTAAGCTTGTATTCCAAGGGTAAACAAGATTGTAGATACAAAGACCATTTTGAACTGTATCAGGGTCTTTGTGCTTTGCATGACAAACCGAAGAATGTGAAATGCTTGCTGACACAGAGCAGACTTTGTTGTTTGGTTTTCCATGTCGAATGGCAAGAGAGTCAACATAGTCTCACAACTGACCTACACCAGTAACCTCTGAGTTTGGGATTTGGAGATTGAATAGATAAAACTAATAGCAGACAGCTGTCAGGCTCCCAGAGCAGAATCCCAGTCTGGGACTGTTTGAAGAGCGTGGAAGCTCATTGTGGCTGTAAAGCAAATTTCTAGACTGGTAATTTTTTTCAAATATTGTGTTTATTACTAAATATCTCATTACTGGAAGACCTAAATGTTCTTCTTTTGATCTTTGTTTATCTATCTTTGTTGTCCATATTGTAAATTTCAGTATTTATTTGTTTTTCCTCCTGCTATACAGTTATGTACTCTCTTGTGATTATAACAATGGTCTGTTAGTATTTGCTTCCGTGGTAATAGAAATATTAATGTTAATAGCCAGGATCTAAGCTTTCTTTTTCGCAGATGAATGCTTCCTGTAATGGTATTGTTTGGAAAAATTACATCAGAATTCTGAGTCCAAATGTAAGATGCATGTGTTTTCCTGTATGCATGCTTTTCTGAGCTTTGGTGGAGCCTTCCTTCCTTCCTTCCTTCCTTCCTTCCTTCCTTCCTTCCTTCCTTCCTTCCTTCCTTCCTTCCTTCCTTCCTTCCTTCCTTCCTTCCTTCCTTCCTTCCTTCCTTCCTTCCTTCCTTCCTTCCTTCCTTCCTTCCTTCCTTCCTTCCTTCCTTCCTTCCTTCCTTCCTTCCTTCCTTCCTTCCTTCCTTCCTTCCTTCCTTCCTTCCTTCCTTCCTTCCTTCCTTCCTCTCTTCCTCTCTTCCTCTCTTCCTCTCTTCCTCTCTTCCTCTCTTTCTTCCTCTCTCCCTTCCCCAGGATTCTTGGAGCTGCTGCTTATATCACATCATTCCTTGTTGTCATGATGTCATGATGTCATGTTGATGTCCCAGCTAGATATTCCATACTGGGAGTCCATGCACTTCTTAATCTGTAGATCCTATCCTGCTCTTCTCAATTCCTCAGCTTCATCATGACATAGGGATTTTTCAGCAGTAGGATAAGGTGACTTTGTGACCTTTTTATGACAGCTAATAAGATTCACAGTGACATTGAGACTCCACAGAACAAGCAGTCTACTTTGCTCCTGATCTTTCTGCATTGAGCTCCTACATCCTGAGGCTTAAACTGCTCAGTTACACAGCTCCACAGGGCTTAAAAACACTCTGCTATTGTATAAACAGCCATTAAGGCTTCCACATGATGTTCTTATGTTGCTTAAGTATATGCCATTAAATATACATTTGGCCAGGATAAATAATTGCATACTCCACAGTGGAAACACTTGGAACGACATTGTGCTGCTACAGCAGTATTATGAGAATGTGTGTAATTTGTTTTTATTAGTCAAAGTTTTTTTATATATTCTCACTAAAAATAAAACATCTAATTTTATTGAAACAGATTGCTGCAATTTGATGCTAATTAATCGGACATAAGTGGCATTGGAATGTGTGAGACCTGTGTGCAGGGAGCCTCAGTAACCACCCCTTTGCTAGAGGCTGTGTTTATGTGTATCCAGGTATAGATGGTCAATAAGTAGCCAGGGGATAAATTCTAAACATTGAGAGTCTGATTAGTGCCTGAGCAAAGTCCAAGGGCTGAGATCAGCTCTCTTTAACTATATGTTATTTTTTTGCTGTTCCTTAACTTACAAAGGCTCAGCTCAGCAGCTGCTGTGGAGTTACCAAGTGCTCTCTCCAGCCCCAAGTAATATTTTAATCTTTTAAATCTAATTTTAACTTCAAAGTTTATCTTTTCTGATTATGTTGTTAGCTTAAGTTAATTTTCATATATATCAACTAATTCATTAGTTTTGGTTTGGGGGAAATGAGCAAACCACCTTGAGTGCTCAAAAATGTTTCATTCCCTCTTTCATGTTCATTGTCAAGGTTGATTTACTCTTGTTATGAAACTTGCAGCTAGAAATACTCTTCATAAAACGACTTAATGCCTTAAACATTTCTTTGAAACCATTCATGTTACTTGATACCATCTGATATGCACATGCATAGTTTCATGTTTCATTTGCATTTTTATGCAAATACTTAAATTTTGTTTTCAGGCATGACTGAAACATAGCACTGCATTTGCAGAACTGGAGCTGTTTGAATGCAGAAGGGATGAACAGAATATTATCAGCAAATGACTGCTGATGTATTTATAGGCAACTGTGTATCTCTATGGAAAAAAGATGAGAGGGGAAAGGAGAAGGAAGTATCACCAGCAGGAACCTAAGGGAAAGAAACATGAGTATACTGTGCCAGGTCAAGTTCACAGAGGTTACATTCACCCAGGAAAGTCTTCTATTCTACTTAACCTGTGTTTTGGACTGTGTGTATCCTCTGTCTATTTCTAGGGAGAGAATTTATTCATTTGTGCTTTGAGAGCAAAGGACTCGCGAAAGGGATCAGGTGGTGGAAAGAAATCTGCATTTACACATTTCTAATGTCTTAAATGTGCATGCAAAGAAAAGACTGAAATTTTCTGAAATCAAAAGACTGGATTTTGAACTGAAGTCAGGCTGTGAGTTTCATGCTCTTATTTCTATTGAAATTCTTTGGTGGCTTCTAGCTATAACCACGAAGTTGTTTCTTTGTTATTAGAGGTTAAAAGCCAGAATGCCATATGACAACAAGAAGTTCCGTGTTATTCCTTTTTGTCTAAGTGTGCTCCTGGTTTGACCTCCAACACCAACACCCAGAGGGCATAATCAGAGGTGTCTTCTACTCTGTGACTTAGAGTTTTGGTCTCTTTCTGCAGTAACTTCTGACCAATTCTCATTTCTCACACCATATCTGTATGGGCTGACTTTACATCAGCTGTAATGAGCTAATCATGTGACTTTTCTGTGAGTCATACCATAGGTTCCCCTCTCTCCACCGCCACAATTCTCCTCATTCTTTACTGCGAGTTATTTTACTTTTCCTGCATCATCCCCTCTATGCCACCAGCTTGCTTTCCCTTGCAGCCATCCATCGCTTTCCAAACAATGCCTTGTGCAGTCCATCACTACCTGAATTCTCAGCAAACTACTGCAGAGCAATTGTGCCCGTGAAATGTGTTTGAATCCTAAAGTCACTCCCCCTTTGGGTACATTCTTCTGTTATTTATTGCCATCGGGCTCCAATTTCACCTCCAAATTTTAACACCCTCAAAATGAAGGAGTTGCAATACATGGTGATGTGGTTGAGTTTATTATGGAAATTTTTGTGTTGTCAAATCATGTAGGAACAAGGGATTATTTTAGAAATTAAAAAATGAGAGCTGAAGGTAACTTATGACTTGGCTAAGCAAGCCTGGGTGAGGTCATGGGAGGAGAATGAAACTTTCTTTGGACATTTTCAGGAATAGTAGTGAACTGTAGCTATAAGTTTAGTAGAATGGATTCAAGGCAGACAAGAAAAAGAGGGTGAATAGAAGAAAAACCTCTGTGGACTTACTATTTGATAAACTAATCTCTGAGAACTCTGGGTTTTGTGTCTTTAAAAATGTATTTGAACCAAAGCATAATCACACATTAGAGGGAAAGTGGTGGGAATAACCAAGAAGGGGTTTTCCAGATGAATCTTTGTTTATTTCTTTATTAATCTTGAAGGCAAGGACTTTCTTCAGTTTGTTAGGTGTGCCCGTTAAAATGCTAAATATGAATGTATGCATTAATCTACCTAGTAATCGTTTTTTTTTTACTGGGGGCAGGGGGAAGTGCAGGATATATCTACTGACTTTTGTCCTTTCATCTTGTCTTCCCTTGTGTGGTTCAGTTCACTGGGTCTCTAAACAAATATATCCAATGACCACTCCTTAATTCTAGAGGAATTCACTGAAACAGAGCTGTATTAATGAGTCCTAGTTTAAGTCTCTGATAGCAAAGTGAGACACCATTTCACAGCTCAGCGTTAACTAGAGGGCCATACCCTGCCAATGTTGAAATAGGACAGAGAAACGAGAGACTGGTTTATAATTATTTCATTATTGCACATGGATAAAACAGAAAATAAGAGTTTGGGTTTTGTACTTGTTTTTTTTTTTCTTACAGAGTAGTGATGCAGTAGTGATTAAGGTCATAATGTCCAAAGTTTAGTTGAGGTTGCTGCTGTGCCTAACCTGGAGCAAGGATCTCTGGTTTTGGCTTGTGTTAGAGTTGTTTCTGTAAGAATATTTCTCCCTGTCTCTCCTGCCAAATTATTTGCTAGAAATAATATCAACAAAAGATACTGAAAGGTGTTGATTGCACTCTTGAGAATTGTGGAGCTATCAGGACAGGAAGTAGGATGGAAAGAATTCAGGTTAAAGTCCTTGAACTCCCACATCTTCCCCAGCTGATTTAACTATGAAAATCAACAAGGGGTCCAAGGGAGTTGTCTTAGTGTTGTGAAGTCACATTTTTTCATAAACCAACAGGATATTTAATAAAAAATTTCCATATTTCTCTAAAGCAGAGATGTTTGCTTTAGCAGTAGCAGAGCTGGCAGTTGGAGAGTTTTAGCTTGCCAAACAAGAGGTAGTGTGACAGTTCCTGAAAGCTTCTACTTAACAAAATTAATTTCTGACATTATTCCAGTCACTTCTGGACATATTCTGGTCACTTCTCAGCTGCTTATGTTGTGCCCCTGAGGTGTAAAGGTGTCTCTGATCATGACAGACTGAGAGACTTGTGATTGTTCAGCCTGGAGAAGAGAAGGCTCCAGGGAGAACTGAGAGTCCCTTCAGTGCCTAAAGGAGATATAAGAAAGGGACTTTGAACAAGGGCCTGGAGTGACAGGACAAGAGGGAATGGCTTCACACTGACAGGGTGGATAGAAGGGATATTTGGTAGAAATTCTTTACTGTGGGGGTGGTGAGGCCCTGGCACAGACCGTGAATGCTGTGAATGCTTCATTCCTGGAAGTGTTCGAGGCCAGGCTGGATGGAGCCCTAAGCAACCTGGTCTACAGGAAGGTGGCCCTGCCCAAGGCAGGTGGGTTGGAATGAGATGATCTTTAAGGTCCCTTTGAACCCAAAGTGCTGTATGATTCTGTGCTGGTTCTCTGAGTGACAGCTATTTGTCATTGTAGAGCAGTGATCCACCACCTCCAGCTGGCCCAACATTCAGCTCCAGACTTTCCATCTAAATCTGTTTTTGCTTTTCTTTTTTCTGGTTACTCTTCACACACATTCTTGGCTTCCCTTCATGTCTTACCCTCTCTGTTCTCCAGGGCCCTCCAGAACCAAATAAATATTTTGTATTGCAAAACAAGGCTTCTGAGGGAAGATCAATAAAACTCAATAGTAAAATCATGTCTTATTTTCTAATAATTCTCAGGAATTGTTGTTCTGTTTTTAACCAAGACCAAAGTCCATCCTTGAATTGGCACACTGCTTGGAAAATTTCAGGCCTAACATCTCAGTTTTGGCAAAGCGATAAATAATTGAACTCATTCCCCCTGCTAATTAGTTCATTACTGTAATGCAGCCATCTCTGAAGCAGTGGGTGTAGCCTCTGAGAGAACAAAGATGCACTGTGAAACCCAGCAGGGCTGGGGAAGGGATTATTGGGTGAGGAACAGTTTTGCAAGTTTTTGCTTTCACAGAAGTGCTAGGAAAGGTTAAGGAGTCCTGCAGAGACCCTGGGACCTTCACGCTTCTGCGGGGTAGGGAGTGGAGCAGGGAAGCAGTGCATGCAGCAGTGATCTAGAGCTCTCAGCAGGCACAGCAAGCCTTGCTTACCTGCTGAAAAGTAGTAAAAACGTGTTTTTCTGTTACATTTCATGGCTGGAACGGTTAAAAGGTTAAATTCTTCCGAAGTAAGGATAGGAGGGGTAGGCATGATACTGGGAAAGGACTTTGCACAGTTGAGCTTTTGTTTTCTCACACTTTATTCCTAAAACCAAAAAAAACCAAAAAAAACAAAAAAACAAAAACAAAAACAAAAAAAACCAAAAAAAACCCACAAAAAACCCCAAAAAACAAACAAAAAAGCAACAAAAACAACAACAAAAAAGAAAAAGAAAAAAATTAAAAAAAAAAAGAAAAAATGGATAGAGAAAGAAGCCTAGCTGCTGATTTAAACTTGTTATCAGTTAGGAATTAGAGATAATGTGGGTGAAGGGATCGTTTGGGCAGGCTGCGGATCTTCAGCCGCTGGGGCGGGAGGGGAATGCGGCTCCGGGGAGAGGCTCCGCAGAGCTTTGAACTGCATCAGATGCTCGAGGGCAGTTAAACACACAAGACTTCCACCCTTAAAGAAAGGCACAGAAGGGAGTCTCCTGTTTTCTGTGCTGGTAATCAGCAAGAGGAGAGAAGAATGTGTAAACGAAATAAAAAAACATGGTGCTGTGGCGACGGAGGATGTCAGACCCCAGCAGGATGCCTGCTCGAGTTGCATCTCAATAAATAATAAGCACTTGTTTGCTAATAGTCACGATTTCCAATGACATGTTTTGCATACAGATCATATACATGTTAATTACGCAGTGCCCATAGCCAGTAATGCACATCTCAGGTCTTCAAGCATTGTCATGTGTATGATGCAGCATGAAAATGAATATTGCAAAGTTTTCAAGTGCAAATAAATAGCTGATAGAATAAAGAGCCAGACAGCCCTGAGATAACCAGGAATACCAGGGACAATTGTGGAAGAAGCCCAGGATTAGTGTCGCTTCTGGCTCTGACAACATCTGTCCTTGCACCTGATTGTAAAGCAAATAAAATGAAACAAAATGCTGCATGATAACCAACCCCTTGTTGATTAATTACTAGGTGCATGCTTGTGATCACTGCTGTACCTTTTACTAGAGCACAGAATTTAGTTTTATTCTGACTTGGAGCGGGGGGCAAAAGGTGGGACCTGGCTCTTTGGAGAGGTGAAATAATGTGGGCCAAGTTACTCCCTAGAAAAAATGCTCATATGGTTATATGGCATTCCAGACTAAACATTTAACACAGTTCATAAGGTATATGATAGAAATATTTACCTGTTAGGAAACGGTAAGAATATAATATAAAGGTTCATTACCAGGTTAATTTTTCATGTATCAGATAACGATGTCAGGCATCAGATAATCTGGGCCCTACAAGGCACAGGTGCTTGGAATTAGTGGTTCAATTTCAAAAGAAAACAGCTGTTACGTGCAGTAGCTTGCCATGTCAGTATTCGGTTGTTATTGGTATCGGTTTTCCAGAGTCCCACTGTAGTCCAAACGTGTGTACCTTCTGGTCAGGAAAGAGCAAGAGATTTCATTGTTTGCAAAAAGAGTGTTTTCTCTATTTGCAAGTAATCTTTGAACAATGGAACTGGTGGAGTAGTTTAAAAGTTGACCTTTTGCTAAAAGCAAGTCTGCCTGCTGAATTTTTTCTCCACTCAAGTGTCTGTGAAACTGTCGGTAGCTCTCTGAAATGTAGGTAATCTGAAGGACCATTCTCAGGTGATTTTCAACTATGATTTTATTAGGGCTTAGCTGAGGTCAGAAGTTCACCTGGGCCGAGTTGTGATTACCACAGGTGTTTACGAGATAAGGAGTTTCATGGAGGACACACCTGTGATTGGCTGCACGTTTTAAATATTAATTTAAATTTAGCACCTTATCGTTCATGCTTGGGCTTTTTTGCTTTTAAGAATTTTAAGAATTTCTATTTTGTTTCTAGAGCAATTAGTCCATAAGAGTTGTCAGCATTTTAAACAATACCTGAGAGCAAAGAGAAAATTTTGTTTAAAAGTGTGCACTGGTTAGAGCTGCTGTCTTGTAGGTAAGTGGTTTGATTCAGTCAATTTTGGGAAGATTAGGAAGATTGTAAATCTAAAAATACCTTAGTTTACAGAACCAGGTATAGATAACAGTGGCAGGGAGGAGAAATGTCCAAAATTCTATATTGCATTGAAAGTCTATTGTGAATTTGGAATTGGCAAGTTAGTCTATTTGATGGACAGAAACAATAAAAATAAGAAAAAAACAATTAATATGAAAAAGCATGTCCAAAGAGTGCAAACACTTTGCAAGATAACCTGAGAAGAAGTGATGTCTTTTGGCTCAGATGCAGTCTTCAGAACATACTACTGTTGTATAGGTGGAGTAGATCCCTTTGTTTTATAAGAAAAAACACAAATGGACTCTCAAAAATAAAGGAAAATAATTTTTTGTTGAAGTTGAGAGTTTGTGTCATTGTTCTTCACAGATTATGCAGTTGAAGTGTTTATATGGTTTGAATGTTTATAGACTCAGTGATACAGAGGATTTGCAAACACTACAGTGATACTAGCTTGATTTGGTAGTGGTATTTTCATTAGTATAAATGAGTTTACTTTTCTATTGGTACGTGCAAGCTTTACAACATCCACAGCAACAGTAAACAACTGTAAATTCAGAGATATCTCTAATCAGGGGAAGGCTGATGCAATTAAGATGGGTAAACTCTATTGATCATAGCTGAACAAGATACATACAGATGACGGCAGTGGTTTTGCAGTGGATACCCATGGTTAATGGCTGCTATTGATTTTAAAGTATTTTGTTGGGGGAGTGTGGGTGCCAGTGCAAGGAAGGTTAAATCAAGTTTTATAGGGCTTCTCAAAACCATACTACAACCACTTGGAGAACTGATTGTTCAGCCAGAAATATCTAATTCTTTAGATACCACACTTGGCATGTCCTTCTTGGGCCTGAATGCATCCTCTGACACAGCCCTGTACCTGCTGGTCAGAACAGAACCTGTAATTCAAATTTTCTCTCTTTCTGAGCTGTTCTCTACCTCACTGCTCCTAGCTGATTTGTTTAGCTTCTTTCATATCTGTTTCTGTTCTCCACTCCATTGCATGTTGACATAGACATGATGTTAGAAAGCTCAGAAATTGAACTGTTAATGATACTTGGACATCTATCATAGATTCACCCCAAAGTATTTTTTTCAGAGTTCCGAGAAAAAGAATTCATGTCAGCTGCATTATGTTTATAAATCTGTTTGGTAGGGATCAAACTGACAATCTTAATGGTTGCAGGAGACAGTTAAGTCTTAGAACATTGTAGCAGTTCCTGTTACTCTATTCAGCAGCCTAGATTGGAAGAATTAATTTTTTTTCCTTAGTCAGTGGCATGTGTGTAAAATCTTGTTTGGCAGAGTTATGTTCTTCAGAAAGAGGACTGATTTTTATAGTTTTGAGAAGGAAATAACGAAAACTGCATTTAAAACAATGGAAATGATACATCATTCTTGTGTTTCACCACGTTAACTGCACTCTAAGATCGGATTCTTTTCCATTTTATATCAACTGTTCTTAGCAATGGGCTATTTGTCTTATACATTTTAGTTGGGTTTATTTATTTGTTGTATCTGGAAATATTAGCATAGAAATCAGATGCAAAAGCAAATACATGTGTATATAGTTCATATGTTGATAATATTTCTCACTCAAGGAGTATGAGACTTGGTAATGTGTTTCAATATAGAAACATTTTGGATCATCCAAGTATAACCCCTTGGATTCAGCATTCATTTGCAATTCCTCTCAGATAAGAATATGCAAGCTAAATTGCTGTTCAGCATCCCCTACTTTCATTGGATTTTCTCCTGTTCCCTGCCTTTTTTTCTTTCTAGAAAGTGGCCATTTATGTTTTTCACTCTGATGTGCTTATTCATTTGAAGTGGGCATGGTGAAAAGTATGCCTCACAACTGTGTCAACACAAGTGCTCCGTGGAGGCTACTGGCATTTTTTAAAGCAATCTTTGAAGTACATGTTAAAATGTTATTGAACCATTTTCAATCATACCTCACACACACACAAATAGTCTTTTCTTCTCCATCAGGCGTGCATCTCACCTTGCTGGAGGAAACTGGGGCATTCCTTAGTGGTTGCTCAGTGAAAAGCAGCTCCTTGGAGGTGGATGCTGAGTCTATCTCATGTTGTGCAATAATTATTAATATTACCATGTATTTGAGTTTTCTGGTCAAATTCACAGTCTTCTGACAGTCAGAATCCCCTTTTTCTAAACGTCTCCTTGCCCAGTTCCTATGCATTACAATATATGCCCATGCAGCAGCATACTGATGGCTCCTTTTTACTTTCTTCTATGTGATACCATCTAAATGATTTAAACAAAACCCCAAAGTATTCTACACTTCATGTGTTCACTTATAAAAATAAATAAATCCACACACCACCTCCATAATATAATTGTCTGCTCTCAGGAAAGCCTGAGGCAACAGAGAATTCTTCCCATTGAGATTTAAGGATGTGAGGAGTGCTTCAGAGCAGATATCCGTCAGTCTGTGAACTCAGTGCCTTTGAAGAATAAGGGGAATTAAAAAATTAAGCTTTGTTTTCCAGCTCTACTTTTTGTGTCTTCCAAGCTCCCTTTGGAAGCTCACTGAAAACCCGAAGGGTTTATTTTCTACTATATCTCATCCTGAGGGTTTATTTTGCTGCCAGTGTTCTTCTGGTTTTAGGTAGAAGTGCCTTTCTAAGGTTAACAATTACACATGAGTTCAGTAAGCTGGGGCTTCTTTGTTTTAGTTTTTGGTTTTTTTTTTAATTATTTCAACTCAAAGGTCATATGTTTAGGTAGTTACATAGAGTTTTAGCCCTAAAGTATAATGTGTGAGAGTTGTAATGGTGCAGTGGTGCTGCTGAAGTCCTGCTTTTATTTTCTCATGCAGATACTCACTCAATGAAAGTACTCTAAAAAGGTGTATCTTTATTCTGTGTGCTCTAGTTCAAAGGATAGACGTGTGTTCAAAAGCATGTTTGAGTCTGTTCAGAATATATTTTGGTGTTGCAAATCTTGGTTTGTTGTTGTTTTTTGTTTGTTTCTTTGTCTTTGGTTTTTTTTGTTTTGGTTTGGTTTTTTTGGGTTTTTTAAAATTTAAATAATCTTAATGTCCTTTAGGGGCAAAGAAATGGAAAAGGAATCTTTAAAAATTGATGTTGAGATTATTTTGAGACATTGGTTTACCCAGTGTAATGGAGTCTCTTCCAGGGCAAGATGTGGCAGATGCGTTATGCCATACATTATCCAGCAGGTTCCAAAGACTGTGAAGTGGAATGTCTTTACAGCCTATACTGCTTTTGTTACTTTTATAATCATTCCAGTTATCAAATGCAGACATTTTCTAAGGTCCTAACTAATAGATCTCAGCTACTGAGAAACATAAATAAAAAGGATTTGATGTATTGCAGTATACCCACATTTTTGTGCTGCCTTAACCTAGAATGCAAACCTGTAATTGTGGTTTTAGGCCTTTGCAAATAAAATGGAACAAGGCATTTCTTTGATAAGTTTTTGTTTTGCTGCAAGCAGATCGCAGTTAGGCCCGAGGTTAATGTGAATAGCACACGGGTGTGGTGGGGAGGAGCAAGGGATTGGAGGTGCAGTGATTTTATGGCACTGAGTATTAGGACACTTCACAGCCTTTTCTAAGCAGCTGTTCTTTTAGGTAAATTAATATGTGGGGTCTCTTTACTTCTCCCCAACTTCAACTACCATAAAAGAACTTAATGTAAAGCTGTTCACAGCTTATCTCACCCCATCGCTATGTGAAACTTCTAACACAAATGCTTTTGTACGCTGCAGCCATAACACACTAATCTTCTGAACTTCCTGACCCATAAAACTGTGATTATTGCTACATGTAAAATTCATCTGGAAATATCCCTCTGTATATAGCGTTATGGGTATTACATTGCAAAATCCCTCCTTTGCAGTGGAGAGACTGCCAGGGGAGGGAAGGACAGTGGGGCTGTAGATGGGTGTGAGTGTAGGTCTGTACTTTAATATTGTGAATTTGGCTTTATTTGGAATGGGGGTAATTCAACAGATGCGATGTCCTGGTTTTGGGGGTTTTTTTGTCCCTAGGTTACAGTTTCAGATTTTAATTTTTTTTAATAGAATATTTCTGGCTATTCTTACTTGCCATTGGATCAGTCACTAATTGCCTATACAACTGCATGGATAGATAATTTAAAAACATCACCTGTGACAGGTATTTGAAGGAAGACAGGAAGGGTGTTACAGATGAAAAGAAAGCTTTCCTGTTGCAGTTGTGATTCTTCTAAGTACCTGTCATGTCTGAGAGTTATCTCTGCTCACTATTCAGCAATTAAAATAAGGAATGAGAAGCAGTTTGCAGGATTCTTTGATAAAGGATAGCAGTTAAAATGCACCAGAGGCAAAAAAAGGAGTAATAACAGTCCATGAGGACCTTTTCCCTCTCTCTTTATGGATAGTATGTAGGTTTCTTTAAAAAAAGCCATGTGATTCTTGTCTAATCTTCAGCAAAGATAGTGACATCAGCATCTTTGCATTTGTGCTTGTGCACATCACAAAGGGGGGGTGGGTTGGCTGCACTTTAAGGTGGAAATGAACCAAGAAGTCATGTTTCTACTTTTTTTTTGTCAAACTGACATAATATAGGTAATCATCCAGCTGAAGAAAAATCTAAAAAATTTTTTTAAATTAAGTGAACAGACCCTTTTAATTTTGAACCGCAAATGTTTGTGTTAAATTATGCTTTTCCCAAGCCACTTTTATTATTAGCCTTGTTCTAAATTGCAAGTTTTCACATCCACCAGCCTCTAAATTACCCGTCCTCTGTGTTGCCATAGTTACACAGTAGCCACTAAAATACAGACTCCAGCGTAGAAAGGCAAGCTCAGACTACAACTCATTTATTTGAAGGTTTTGGCAGCAGAGTATCTTCACAAAGTCTTTGTTGTATAACTTTTGAATTCTTGCATTTTAACTCTTTCAACCAACATTGCAGTGTTGTGCTAAAAGGTATGCTTTATTTAAGACAAGGGTATTCAAGCTGATAATAAATATATAATAAAGAAATTAATTAATAATTATTAATAAATATATAATAGTAGAGTTGACTTCTCACTAGTCTTTCCTACTCTTCTTTTTGGTTTTGGGCTGAATGATCCATGTTTTTCGTGAGATGAGGCTAAAGCAACAGCATCATGTCCTCTCCATTTTCTCCATCCTAAAGGCTTCCCATTTCCTTTCCAGAACAGGATCCCTTGCTGGTGATCTCACTGGCAACAGAAATTTATCCTGGCACTACTCAGCTGGTGTGATTTCCCATATTAGAAAAAGAAAAAAAAAATCCCACATGTTCATCAGAATGCAGAGATCTTGGAAGAATTCTGTCAGAAAGAATTTATATTAAACTAAAATAAGAGTTTGAATGTTAACCACCAGAAATTTTTATCAACCAAATATTTCTACATAATCATCTCTATTGTATTTGAAATAAGGGGAAATAATAAAAAAGAATCAGGTTAATATTACATACATTGTATCACTTTCTTAAGTTCTTTGCTGGAGATACCAGTGGGTAAATTGCTATTTTCTTTACCATTCCTATTGAAAATGTTTTTCTATGCCACCACTCCCCCCTCAAAAAAAAAAAAAAAAAAAAAAAAAAATTACCAGTATCCCAAATATTTTGTATTAAAATATTTTAGGTATGTCTCCTGCTACATTCATATAAAAAAATACTTGCTTCAGCAGTCACATTGTTGAACTCCTCTACAAAAGCAGAGTGGGAAAAATGCTTTTAGAGGTTGTAGTATTTTAGCTTAGATCAAGTAGTGCCATTTAGTACCTCCTAGTAGAGAGCTGCTGACATGAGCTTTTACTTGGTGGGATACGGTACCTGATCTGGAGGCACCAGTCTGCCTGGTTACTGCCATCAGGTTACAGCGTTCACAGATGACCTAGTCCCTGCAGAAAGTCTTGACCTCTCGCTTTTTCAGCACTTCAGAGGTTAATTTTGTTGAGGGATCAGATTTCTTTCCAGGGGAAGTTTCTGATGATCACCTTCTAGCTGGGTTTTACTTTCCAGTGTCTCTCAGAGCTGCTGTATGAGGAGGGCTCTGTTGGAAAACAACCTTGCTCCAACTCTTTTTTTCCAAGTCTCTTCCTAGATAGTCAAGTTACAGGCTGGTTTATTTAAGGGAGGGTACTGGATGGTAGCCTAATGAAGCTATCAACCTGCAAAATAAATCTGAGCCCCTTTCCTGGAATTCTTCATGGGCGGCAAGGTGGAGAAGTGCTTTGGCTGGGGAATATTGCAAGGTAAGAGATTTTCTGCACTTTTAAAAGCACAGGAATGTGTTGTGTTACACCTTTGAATATGGAGGTTTAGCTTTGCAAATACTGGCAGCAGTGGAAACACATTAGATGATAGATAAATCTGAGCAGCTTTCTCCCTGCACTGTTTCTTTTCAATCACTGTATGCTGCATGAAACCAATACATTTTTAATAGATTGAAAATACTTGAATAGCATGATAGAAAATTTCCTGTGTGAGAACTGACAGCTGTTGCTGTGTTTGCTTTTTCTAGTTTAATTTTGTGATTCTATGAGGTTTATTAATACTGAAAGGTTGCAATCTAGCCAGTTATCTTTCTACTAGTGTTGCAGGTTTTTAGCCTCAGAAAACTATGGGGCTTTCTTGTATTTTAGCAGTGTAAGTCTGTTTTCTGTGCAAAGGAGGAGCCTCTGTGGGAATGAGCTCACCCTGCAGAGAAACAAAGACTTGTGTGAGTCTATTTCAGGCCAGATCCCAGCCCAGAGTGCACTTGCTTTTTAGTACATAATATCCAGCTCTTATACTCACTCCTGTGCAAATTTCTGGTGGCCTCCTTATTTGTCTGAGTAAGGTTGTAAGACCTCTTTCTTTTTTGTAGTTCCTTCCAAATAAGCCTAATTTTAAAGGCTCATGAACCAGGAGTTATTGGTGCTATCTAGAATGTTGCAGTTCTCCTAGGATAAAAAATGCTTTCAGGGTTGATAGTAGCTGACATCTTCCACGAAGCAAGGAATAAAATGTTTTACTTGATTATGTGTCTCTTCATTCTGTAAATCAATGGTGTGATAACTGCTGTTTTTCAGTGGTTTGGCTTCCTGAGGGATAGTGCTGTGCCCTGTGATCAAATTAACACTTTTTTTATTGCCAAGTTCAGCTTTTATTTTAAGGCATATTTCAGCATGCTGTCGTGTTCAGAGAGACAATTTCTACTGTTTTTCTCCTTTTTTCCTAATGGGAGAACCGTGTGCATTTTCTTTGTCTCCATGCACTCATCTACAGCTGATGCTGCTGTGAGACAGGAGCAGTTCTCTTGTGTGAAATGAGTTTTGCTGTGCACAGGTTTTGGCCTTGATCAATTTATGTGGAAGCTTTGCAGTGTTTTCTGAATAGTCATAATAGTGCCTGGGAATTGCTCTGAGTCTTCATGGATATATGTCGTGCCTTCAGTTTTGTGCCTGTGTGTTTTCTTGCTTGGGGTTACAGTCTGCAGACTTGAAAGATTTGCACTGGTGTCAGTGGTGGAGTTACATTGCTAGGATGGATTAAAAGAAGATGGGAAGCAAAGGAGCTGTATTCTACCTGCCAGCTGCAGCTTTTGGCTCTGGGGGTGTTCAGTATCCACCTCATCCTGGGTGAGATGTCCAGTGGTCCCAGTTGATGACTTATTCTGTGGGAGTGGGTGGCTGAGTGATCCTGATCTGGAGGCAGATGGTGACAGGGCAGGTGGGTCCAGCCCTTTGAGTCTTTCAAAAGCTCACTCAGCAGCATGGAATTTAAATGCATCTTGAATAGTTTTGTTTCCATACTTCCCTTCATTCCTTTCCTTCCATCTTTTTGTTATGTCAGTCCTGTAGGAATTTTGCTACTCTCTTCTTTTTCTTCTCAGTGTTTAAGCCTGGTTTTATTATGTTTTGGAGCCTCTGGTTAAGCAGCTGCCAGGTACCAGTAACTGCTGTTGAGCTGCTGAGCTCTCACCAGCTCAGCCCAGTGCTATGGGAGGTTGAGGTGGATGTCTGAAACTCTGTCACTGTGTTCAGTGGATACTTCCCCCTTCTTTAAGTCTTAAATTCTGTCTTTGTATGAGGAGGTGATGTGATCCAGAGGATCTGCTTTTGGGGGAGAGGTAAGTAAGTAGTGAGAAGTACTGGTAAGTAGGGTGGGTAAGAAAACCGCACAATCAAGTCTTTGATTTTCACAATTCTCTATCCTCTGGGCAGGCCACCTTCTCCGCCTGCCTGGGGTCAAGAGGTGTTTGGGCTGGGACCTTGCTGAGAGGGAGTTGGAGGCACATTGCAGTGGTGACCTACACCCAGATCTTTGGCAGGGGCCTCCTCCCCATTCCCTCATCCCCTTGTCCCAAGGGGACTGCAGGGAGCTGGGGCAGTCTGTCACGGAATCCACAGTCTAGGCTTCACCGCTGGATTTGTTCAGTCCATTGCTGTCACATGGACACTTTACAGGGATTTATTTTCTGGGAAGCATCCAAGGCTTTGTATGTAAACAAGGATTTCTGACTTTGATTAGAATACTTTTCTCAGCACTTCTTACTGTCATGGAAACAAAGGCAGAACAAACAAAGCACGTTTTTTTAACATGATGACTGAGATTTAACACTGACCTTATTGTGATGAAGACCCTGATTTTGTTTCCAGCATGCTTTGGAGTCATTGTATCAACATAAGCATGACTAGGGATGAGCATCACTCCCTTCCAAAGCAGGGAGGTGAGAGGACTGCTGGCCAAGGGGTGCTCTGTGCACCCAGTGTAGAGCTGGTCTGTAAACAGCTTTATAAATACAGTAAGTCTTCAGGCAGAATAGCAGGTGGAGAAATACGATTTATAGGCTGTGAGTGCAAGAAAAAGGGGCTGGCTGCTGGTTGTAGTATTGTGCACTAAATTTTGCAGACTTAGCTGGGAATTCCTCCAGCACCTGGGTCACATGCAGTGCCTTGCTTTTCTCCCCTTCCCCGAGGCTGTGGAGGTACCAGAGGAACCCTGGTTGTGAACAATGGCCAAAAAAAACAAGTTCCACCAGTCAGGCATTTTGCAACTGAATGCAGTTGTGCTGGCTGGTGGCTCAGGGACCCCAGACAGTCATGGGCTGAAGGGGCACCAAGCAAAGTGTGCAGGTGAAGAAGGGGCCTTTGGAATTTCAGCTTCAGAGCAGTATGCAGTGATTTTTGGTGGAAAGTCAAATCAGTTCTTCATGAAAATTTAGGGTGTTCTAACTCCTCGAGATCAGGTGGATTTTTAGGAGGTCCGGTGTGGGTGGGTGTGTGTGTGCACTCAGCTGTGTTCAGGTTTGTCAATGGCTTGGTCAAATTCCTGGTTAGATTTTAAGGGATGAAATAAAATCCAGTGTTATTTTTATAAGGTTATTAGCACTGATATAAGATTAAATGAAAAGAGCATGTGCAATTTTCTTGCTTCTCCAAATCTTTTCTTACCCAAATTTTTCAACACTGAATAATTTTGTTCTGTGAGTTATTTCCTTTACAAATAGGTATTTTAAATGTAAATCCTGAAACCTTATCTTGGATGAATTCTAAACAGAGTTTGGCAGAAAGCTGCAGTGCAGCTTGCTGGCAATAACCCCAATAGTCACTAATAAGAAAATGTCTGAGTAGCTCACAGCACACTTCCAGCACTTTAAATCTGCACCAAAAAATGTCATTAAAAGGATTAGATTCTGCTCCAGAAAGAGCAACTGGAAAGGCTCTGTATTCCTTTTTCCTGGTTTACTTTTCTTGGTCTGAATTTACTAAATATTTCAAGGTAACAGTCCTGTCCCTGGGCTCCTCTCTAGGTAAGAAACACAGTGATTTATGTTAAAATACCTATAGTGAGATGTAAGAAGAGAGTAACTGGAGACATGAGGGAGGTGGGTGATTAATAGCAGTGTAAAACACATTAAATTAACTTCTCTTGAAGTAGATTTCCATCCATTCTTTTGCAAATGGTTATGTTTCAGTTTCAGAACAGTTTGAAAGGAAAACTGTGCAAGGGTCTATGTGTGTTTTCTGGATTTCTGGAGTTCTCACTACTGTAGGAAATCCCAGAAGAAAACAGTGGAAACTGTGGTATTTACTGTCTCATGTTTATAGCATATTTAATTTTTCCTTTTAAATCTTTGAAGATGCTGTGAAGTTTCAATCATTTTGTACCTTGACTTTTTTGTTGTTGTTGTTGTTCACCTATCAACTCATAAATAGTTAAAATTTTTAATAGAAGAGAATAATTGCCATGTTTCCACTTGAAATATTGTAGAGCCCCAAGGTACTTTCTTGGACAAATGTGTTTTTCAGCAGCTCATTGTAATTTTGGTTTTGAGTGAAGATCTAACAAAATTAAAATCCACATCCATCCGTAGAGAAAAGTGCATTTTCAGCCATGAACAATAGCTTTATTTGAAAGGATTTTAATGACTCCTTTGCAAAGGGGAAAGATTTCTGCAGTGAGAGGAGCTGACCTGAGAATCACAGAATGACTTTGCGTGCTGTCCATATTGACAGAGAAGAGCCAATTCTGTGGATGATGATTATGCAAGATGGAAAAGTGCTGATAGACTCTGGAAAAATACAAGTCTGAGCCTAACAGCTTTACAAACTTGTTTGAAAAAGCAGCTTTGAGCAGTTGATCTGGTGCTGCACGTGGGTGATGTGTAGTAGCAGTGTTGCATTAGGGTGAACAGAGTGAGGTGGGGAGGCAGAGGAAGGTGCTTGGACTACTTGATTTCATAGAGAGCGGGAGGCAGCATTGTGAGAGTTTTAAAGTGACAGCAGGGGTGGGTTTTAAGTGGGTGGTTGTATAATTTTCATACCTAATACACTTTCAAGATTTTAATTTTTTTTTTTTTTTAAATTTGCAATTTTCAGTAATCAAAGTAAAGTTTCAGGTGATTGATCAAATAAAGGAAAGTCCAAACACTTCAGGTTATGGTTGAGTAAACTTTTGCTGACATCAGAAATTATTAATTGCACCAGCTAAATTACAAAGATGCTATCTTGGCTCTGGGAGCCAAGAACACCATAATTAGGGCTGTTAGATGCCCTGTTCTGCTTCCTCGCTTTTGACTTTAACCATCAAGGCACTGGATCAAGGTAAAAATGAACTCATTTATGTGGAGGGCTTGGGGTGGTTTCAAGAACAACGTGAAACAAATGCCTCCGTTTGGTGACGGGTCCTGTCCTCTAGAGGAGCCACAACCTTAACCTGAATGTGTGGGTTCATTGCATTATTTTTAGCTGTATATGTTGAGTGGTCATAAAGTGGCTTGCATTGGCATCTAGTTTATGATAGAGTTCAGTGAATTCTACCAGCCCTCTGTAGTGCTATTTCAAAGGGCAGCATCAGTAATTGTTCATGTAGGTTTACAAAATTATTTTCAGTTTCTTAAGGTGTTCTCATGTTGTCTTACATGCTGTTGTTTTTTCTAGCTTGAGACTGTGCACTCCCACTCTTCTACTGAAATGGCATTTATTAAATAAAACTAAAGCTATCTGGGTTTAGACAGATATGTGGGTTTATACATCCTACCTTGTCAGAACAGCTTGGGCACCAGTGCCACCAGCATGCTCACGAGAGCTGTGTTGCTTAGTTTGTGGCACCCAAAATCTATTCAGACATCTATCTTCAGACCTCAGAACAGCTAATCTTTTTAAATTTAGTAACAGATTATAATGTAAGCTTGAAAATACAGAGTTGGAGTAGTTCATAATTTCCACCAGAACATAAAGGACCTAAAGCCCAGGATACACGAGTAGAGGCCACAACCGTCAATGTATTCAGGTGCATGTTTCTACCTTTGTCCTCAGGCACATGTCCCAGTTCAGAAGGGCACTCAAATATTTTCATAATGCCTTAGGTTGCCCAACTGAAGCCAACAGGACTGGCTGATGCCAGAAAAACTACTTATGATTAACATTAAACACATTCTTTAGATGCTGATGAACTGGGGCCTATGGTAGTTTAAGAATTGTGAGTGCTTGAAAATAAAATTTTTCAATTTCTATACCTTTAAGATGGGACTAGGAGTCACAAAGAGAAAAATTACAATTTTTTTTTTTTTTTGCTCACTGTCATATCTCCATAAGAGAACATGGAAGGCATTGGCATTGTACTGTTATGATTGTTATTTTATTATAGGTTCAGAAATATAAAATAAGTTTGTTGCTACACAGAACTTTGGAAAACAAGAAGCATATTTTTTTATTCAGCAATTTTATTAACTGTTTTGTAACCTTTTTTGTAGACTTACCTAGGAATTGTAATTGCTTTATGTGATAAGTTTGGAAAGAAAAGATAAATATCAGTTATAAGACCTGTTTTCAAAACTGAAATTTAGAAGTAATATGGCTTTCAATATTTTGCCTTATGATATTTAATTGCCTACTCTAAATAAAAAAGTGCTTCAAAGAAATCTTTCAATCCTATTCCAGATTTTCAGTTACTCCCCCTAACATTTCTTGGCATGGGCAGCACATCTTTCATTCAGTTACGCTGGAAAAGATTTTTGAAAGCAGAAAATAAAACTGGTGTGTCAAATCTGCCTGTCTGGCTTTCCCAAATTCACGAGGTCTCACATTGTGAGTTTTATTTTAACATGGATTTCTATTTTGTATTGCAATAGATTCCCTTTTATCCAGGTGAAGGCAGTCTGGGAGAAAATTGTCTTTCCTTTGGATTGTAGCACCCCCAATGCTGTAGGCTGCAGCATTTCCCAGTCGTGAGAGCTGGAGTGTCTGTAGTTTATCAAATAGTGTTTGGAAAATCTTCTTGGAAATCCTGTGGCTGGGACACTCCTGAAAGCCAGTCAGAGCTGGCAAGAGTGAATTCTCCTGAGCTT
Source organism: Muscicapa striata striata (assembly GCA_030060385.1). Taxonomy (NCBI): domain Eukaryota; kingdom Metazoa; phylum Chordata; class Aves; order Passeriformes; family Muscicapidae; genus Muscicapa; species Muscicapa striata. The sequence goes on along the minus strand of JAREIS010000279.1, from coordinate 623,354 downwards.
GGAGAAAACCAGATGAAGGGTGACCCCCAAGGCTCCATTAAAGAGAGCCTGTGGCAGGAGCCAGCAGCATGTCCTGGTGTGTCCCTGTCCCTCAACATCCTTGTTCTCTGTCAGCAGAGCAGCATGGCTGAGCATCCCAAATTTCCTTTCCTGGCTTCCTGGAGCTGTTGATCTGACCTTCCCAGCTGTCTTATCCACAGGGATATAGGAGAAGGGGCACAACTGACTGTGCTGACACATTGATGAGAACCTTCACTGCGAACAGAGCAGTCAGCAAGGAGCAGCTGCCAGCAATAACCTTTCCTGTGGCATGCAGAGTAGGGTGTTCTCGTGGCCACACTTAATTTGTGGTTCAGAAAATTGTGCTGCTCTTCAAGCTATGCTCAGTTCCCTAAAAGGCCTTGTACAGATGTAGGTGTACATAGTACTCCCAAGTAAGAAAAAGGAATTTAAATTATTAAGCAGCATTAAAAATCATGCAGGAAGATGTTTTGTAGTGCTAAGTGGGAAAAAAATGAAATGCTTTCCATTTCAAAGCTGACAAAGTTTATGTAGAAAGGCTATAGTAAATCAGTGGTGAAGCTATGAAAAAAGTTCAAGCAAACAGAGATAGGCTGCCTTTCTTTACACAGTTCTTTTAACACAGGTTAAGACAGTTTAGGTATAAATGCATTTTTTAACTGCTCAGTATATTGATTTGTGAATATAGCTTTCACTACCCAGCCAGAAACCTCATTGCAGTCTCTTTGTTACAAGTTTGTAAAGCAAACAGAAATGCAACAGAGGAGAGTCTGGAGCTCCCAAAATCTGAAGCTGGGTTGTAAATAGCTAGAGGGCTGCCAGGTGATGGGCTCTTAGTCTTATTAATCTTATTCCATCCCCCTGCCATGAGCAGGGACACCCTCCACTACCGCAGGTCGCTCAGAGCCCCATCCAGCCTGGCCTTGGACACTTCCAGGGATGGGGCAGCCACAGCTTCTCTAGGTAACCTGTGCCAGAGCCTCAGCACCCTCATGGGAAAAAAAAATCCCTGCTAATATCCTTCATGCCACTACTTTCCCCTGCTCTGGGGCTGCAGGCACACATTTCAGCTGAGTCAGGAAGAGCTGTGTCACTGGTGCCCTTGGCTTGGTGATGGCATACACTGGCCCTTCTGGCAACCAAAAGTGGGCTAAGGGTTGTAGAAATAATACGCTTCCTTTCAAATAACGTCTTTTGACCTTTGTTTTCTACCTCTGTTGTGCTTTTTCTCCAGCTGGGACGACAGCAGCTCTGTCAGCAGTGGGATCAGTGACACCATAGATAATCTCAGTACTGATGACATTAACACAAGCTCCTCTATCAGCTCCTATGCCAACACACCTGCCTCCTCCCGCAAGAACTTAGATGCACAGGTAAGAGCTTTGGTTTGTTCAAATAACATTGATATTTATTATTTTCTCTGTGCAGGAGGCGTAATTGTTTTAGGTTGGCTGAACTTCAACACACAGCCAGCCTTAAGTATTGACTATCAATAGTGACCACCTTATCATTCATGGCATTTACAAATATTTCCTCTGTGGGTGGAACCCGTGGCATCTCTGCCATGGTGATGTCACAACAATTGGATCTTGCCTTCCTAGAGGCACTGCTGCGCAGAAAACAGATGTAAATGGGATTTTATAGAGATTTTTTTGGTCTAAAAAAGTTTACATTTTTCTCTTAAGTAATAGAATACAATAAAGTCAACATGAAAGTTCAAAGGTTGTTTATTCTTTTATCAGAAATGTAAGCATGCTATGCAAATGAAATGGATTTTGTTACCTTTCCAGAGCTTTATTGTGTGTTATTGAAGGCTTTCTGTGTTTGGCAGTATTTTGTAGGAGGATAAACTTTGCCTCCATTAGCAGTACATTTTGTGTACATTTTGTACATTTTGTGCTGAGACACCCCGCGTCCAAAGAGGATGGAACAAGTGAAGGCGTCTAACAGTTGTTCACTGATCAAATAAACTGTGTAACACAGTGATTTGCACTAATATAAACTGCTTTTTTAAACTTATTGCATAGGTTTTTGTTTGGGAAAGTGCAGGACTACAGAGTCCAGCTTTGTTCTTTGTACAACCTGCTTGAGGGACTCAGGTGTTGTGTGCTGAAGCCGGTGGGATGTGGTGACCTGGCAGTGCCGCCAGTAGAGGAGAGGGATGTCAGTATGACCTGCTCCTCTGTTTCTTCCCTCTTTTAATCTCCAGTCCTTTTCATCAGTGGATCCTAAATCTGTTTTTGACATCAGTTTTGATGTAGACGTGTGGTTGCTGTGAAGTATTGCTCTGTCTCCAGAGCTGTGGTGTGAGCACAGAGTAGTCTTTGTTCCCTTGCCATGCAATGCATATTTGAGCCTACATGAAGGGTTTCCAGGTAGCCTCTGGTTCTCTATCATCAACTGCACAGGCACTAAGAACTGCTAATACAAGTCCCATACAAGCTGAGAGGGGTTAAGATCTATCAAGCATATTTATCAGTATGTGACAGAGAGTTAGATGGGCAACTAGAAGTATTTTTTGACAATTGTTACTGTCTCAACATTATAATACTGTTTGGGGGAAATAAAGGAGGACTTAGGGAGACGTGACTAAACATTAACCTAAGGAAAAAAAAACCCAGAAACTCATATGACTTCTATCTTCTGATAGATCAGATTCTTGGAAACACCTCTGAGAGATCAAAATCTGTGTTGACAAACTCCTCTTCATCCTCCACAACTATTACAGTATCCAAGAGGGTGCAGACAGACACCAGAAGAAAAGCAGCTGGAGCTTGTTCAGGCAGTAGTGTGTAGTTATTGGCAGAGGAGGCTAGGAGCAGAGAATGTACAAGTTGTGTTTGCAGTTTTTTGGTGTGATGTGTCTCTCTGACCTGCTTCTCTCCTCAGTTTTCATGAATGACAATCTTTATTCCAGGTATTTTGTTATCTCCAAATTGTTGCCTGTAAAATAGTTCATTTTCAGTGGAACAAACTATCTGAATCTTGTCAGCAAAGGAAATGAAAAGAGCTTGGAGTGCTGAAATGTGTAGCATGCACAGTTAATTTTTTGCTGCCAACTGTAGACCTCAGAACTCATGATGCAGTGAACTCTGCAGACACCTTTTCTGTCTTTCCTGAAGGGATTCTGTGATGGCCAGTGCCCAGGTTAGCCTTCCCCAGGGTGGTGAGCCACAAAGGACTAGCGCATATTTGCAGAAGGATGTGGACTTTTCTTCTCAGGGTCTCTCTTGCTTTGGTTAGCCTAAACAGTAGGTGCTTTTGAGCTGCTATGATTCTGTCACATCTCTTTGAGAAGGTACAGAAGTTGGATTTCATATAATTAAAGAGGGATCTCAAAGCTAATACATGTGCAGCTGGGAGTCCAGGCAAATAATGCAGCAACATCAAAGGGAGAGAGCCTGAACATGTCAGTGTCTGCTGATAAAATCAGTAATGCAAGCAGAATCATCTCTGCAAAGAAAGGCATAGTTGCAGTTGGAAAAAATCTCTGTTGAGAAGCTGATTTTTGGAGCTGGTGAGTACCCCATACTCCAGCAGCTGCAGTTTCTCCATCTTTGAGAAACAGGACTTAAATATTATATTAACTTCATCTTCAGAGACATTTCTAGCTGTAGCCCATTTTTACAGCAATGCAGTGAAGATGTTAGCAAGTTGTTTTTGAACAAGCTAGTGATGGGAACCACAATTTGCCTTCACATGTTCCCATGTCCTGCTGTGATTATGCCAAGTACCAAACCACTTAATGTAGTTATGACTTTTGGCACCCTATTATTGTTCCTTTGTATTGCACAGAATTAGGTAAGTTGCCTTTATCACAGTACTACATATAGTGTGCCTTTAAAGTCACATCATATGCATACTTTAAGGAGAAATTAACACATGGTGGGCATTTGAAAATAACTCATTTAACTGAAATAAGATGGGAGAAAGAGACCAAGTAATAAATTCAATCATGTGTTGGTAAAAAGATCAGAAGATATAAAGGTTTCTTTAAACAGAAACTCCAGCATCTTGTATAAGGCATCTTCTCAGCAAAGATGGGTTTGGTCTGTTCACAGCTTCAGATTTACAAAACTTAATGAGTGAGTTTAGAAATCCTGGTGATTTGGTCCCAGCTCAGGCTTTGCTCTCAGCTTGTGCTTGCTGTGTCTTCCATGACCTCCAGCCAAGAGTATTTCCACTTTCACCCTTCCAGGTGAGTGGAGTTTCAGCTGCAATCCCCAAGCCAGGTTTCACTGTGTTTTAGTTTTGATTCCTTAGTCATGTTTGTGTGCTGTTCTCAATGTTTACCATTAAACAGAAACATCTCTGGCCAGAGGGCTTCAAAGATGGAGGTGCAGCATTTCAAAGGCTGCAGGAAAACTTCAGCTGTGGGTGTAGTAGTGGAATGAAATGGAGGAGGGCAAAGGTAGAGGACTTCTTGCTGTGCTGTTCTCTCTGTGGAGACAGTACTAATCTTACAGATTAAGGGAGGGGAAATAGAAGATAGGAGAATATTTCCTCATCAACCAAAACTAGAATAAGGCCTTTGCTGGCAAGTAGATGTATTTTTTGTTCTTGAACACTAACAGTGCATACACACAATTCCACACAAGCTTAGAACAAGATATTGAAGTGACCATGTGAGGAATGGTGGCTTTGAGGTGGCTTTGTTGGTTGATTATTTGGTACTTTTTGCCTGTATTCTCTTCCAAGATCTGTGAATGTAGGAGATGTTTGCATGAAACAGTGATTTTGGAGAAGTACAGAACATAGGAACAGTCGCAATGTGAATTTATTACATACCATTTGATTGTCAGAAATAGAAAGGTGATCCACCACCCCCTAACCTGGCAGGCATAGGAAGAGCAGGGAGTTAAAAAGCAGAGATCATCTCAAGCCTATGCTGGATTGCTCTCTTTGAATGGAGAGGCAGGGAAACATTTGTGTAGGATGAGGAAAAGTACAAGAATATAATATTTTCTAAATCCATAATTCAAAATGCATATTAGTCTAATGACTCAGTATGTAGATAAATAACCCAAGCCCTGTTTCCCAGCTGAAGACCATTGTGATATGTGGTGTCAGCTTTCACACACTGATCACTTAACTAGTTTTTCAGGCTTTACAGTAAAAAGCAGACGAACTCCAACCACAGTTCCCCTAAATTCTTTAATATTAATTGTGTGATCTGGTAGGAAAAGAAAAGTTATAAACTTAAAACATTCTTTAGGAACTTAAAAATAAAAGCTGAAAAGTGTGGTAAATAGTCTTACAGCTTCTCTTCTGCTGTGTTTTTCTGATTATCCAAAGAGAATGGAGACTGTAAGCTTTATAGTGCTTTGGGATATTTAAAATAATTTCCTTTTAAATAAATTCTTCCTTTTGCCTACCTCACAGTTCTGAGCACATTCGTCTTCTGCTGAGGCTGCAGGGCAGAGGAGGTGGCATCAACACCTCACCAAAACCCATCAGCCCATACTTGGATGTTGAATTGTCAGTCTCTTTCATGGTGCTGAGATGGTCGGAAAACACTTCAGCTATGACATTTTTTATCCTGATCAGAATCAAATATGTGGATATTTGTCATTTGCTCCTGATCACAAAATGGTTGGTTGTGCTGTTACCACATTTGCCAAATTTAATCAACAGCATTTTACAGGAGTAGAATGCTGGAAGAGTAATCATTAGCAGTGGGAGATATTAATGTATGGGGAATGTATAAAATATACACATATATATAAGATATTAGATTTAATTTAAGCATTTCTGAGATTTTGGCAAAGGTTTGTTAACAAGAAATTTTTCTATTTAATAACGAGCTTAGCAAAATTCTCAATAAGAGAGTGAAGAATCTATCTGTGCAAAGATTAGGGGAAAAAACAGTCAGTAAGAGAAACTAAGGTAATTTATGTATTGAAGGCAGTCTTGAGTATTGTTTGAAAGTTTTTTTTCAGTCCTTGGGTGTCCTTCTACTATATTAGGTTAGAATTAACAGCATTCCACATAAACAGATCTGTTCCAAAAGCTGCCTCCTCATGCTCTGGAGATCAGATTGCCAGGCAAGAGATAAGAAAGCAACAGGAACAAAGGAAGGCTGGCTGGACAGGTTTGAAATGCTTTTTTGGCATTGCAGTAAAAGGGTTTGTCAGGAATTTCAGATGGAGGATTGTAACTGTCATGGAGCTGAATATGTCCTTTATAAATCAAGTAGGGTTTTTTTCCCCTTTATTTATTCCAAGGAACATGGCTGTTGTGTTTTTTGTATTTTTCTTACAAAGCATATTAAAAAGATTTGTCATTGCTGGGGTTAATTTTTTGCTGTGACATTTCTTCGTCAAAGGCATGTCGTCTTTATTGGTACTCAGAGATGACTGCTGAGCTGATTAATCAGGTTGATGGTTCTTACTTACAAAGCTTCTTAAAAGAAAGACTTGCTCTGAAAGTTGTCTTGCAATTCCTTATCTGTCCTAGACTGATGCAGAAAAGCATTCCCAAGTGGAGCGGAATTCCTTATGGTCCAGTGATGAAGTCAAGAAATCCGACGGGGGATCTGATAGCGGCATAAAAATGGAGCCGGGATCTAAATGGAGGCGGAATCCCTCTGATGTGTCAGATGAGTCTGATAAAAGCACTTCTGGTAGGAAGAACACTGTAATTTCCCAGACGGGCTCCTGGCAACGGGGCATGTCAGCTCAGGTTGGCATTACCACACCAAGGCCTAAACCTTCAACCACCCCAGGCACATTAAAGACACCTGGAACAGGTGAGAAAAGGCGTAAGATGTAAACAAGCCAAAAAGTGTATTCAGTGTGAACAGTTTACATACTTTGCAAAGGCAGAACCTGAACTTCAGGTCATCCTATCTGTATTTTTAGGCATTGCTTTAACCTAAGCAGCATCTTTTATGTCTACAATTCTATTTCTGTCTCAAAATGTGTATTTCAGATTAGTTCAGCCTGCCAGTTGTTTTCATGAAAACTCTGGTCCTAAGCCAAGCTATTAATTTGGCACAGTATTGCTGTATGAAGAATAAATAATATAGTTTTAGTTTTTGAAGTCACTCTTAACCAAGAGCATACAATATATATGGTTGAGGAGATTTTTTTCCCCCTTACTAAACAAGCATCTTTCTTTACACTAAACATGATTTCTGGCTTTTCTTGTAAGTGTATTAATGATTTTAGCACTTGCAGATGTGTGAATGAAAATTGATTGAATTTGCATAATCAAGCAATATAATTTAATACCTCTCTTTTTATTAGGTCTTTTACACAATTGTATATGAAAAAGTTAATGTTAGATACTGTCTTGAGCAATACAAATGCTTTAACAATGCCTTTTAGGGAAATTATGCTATCAGTAACACTGCTAGTGTGTAATGATAGAAATGGTCCATCTGTGGTAGCTACAGAGGGAAACTTTTTTTTTTTTATCTGTCACTTATGTAAGGCTGTTCTGCTTTTCGTATGCTCAAGGGCAAAGGCACCACATACTTTTTTTGGCAAATCTGCATGTGTAACTCACTAGAGTGGCATGTAAGTTCAGTGCAGACTAGATCATAACTTTGAACCGCACTCCAGTGGCTAACATGCTTTTGCTTTTCATGCTGCTTTGAGTTTCATCATTTGCTTGATGTTTTCAAGTCATTAAATATTAGAATTCTTTTTCTATTTTTGTAGGGAAAACTGATGACGCCAAGGTATCAGAAAAGGGTAGACTATCTCCTAAAGCTGGACATGTTAAACGTTCCCCATCAGATGCAGGACGCAGCAGTGGTGATGAATCCAAAAAGCTTCCCACAAGTAATTCTAGAACAACTGCTGCTAATGCTAATACATTTGGATTTAAGAAACAGAGCGGGTCAGCCATAGGCATGACCATAATCACTGCCAGTGGGGCAACTCTCACCAGTAGATCGGCTACCTTGGGAAAGATCCCTAAGTCATCTGGACTCATGGGTAGGACCACTGGTCGGAAGACTAGTGTTGATGGCTCCCAGAACCAGGATGATGGCTACTTAGCACTTAGTGCACGAACTAATCTTCAATACCGTAGCTTACCCCGACCCAGTAAATCCAGTAGCAGAAGTGGAGCTGGGAATAGATCTAGCACAAGTAGCATAGACTCCAACATAAGCAGCAAGTCAGCTGGGTTGCCTGTCCCTAAAATCAGAGAGCCTGCCAAGGTAATCCTTGGAAGCTCTCTGCCAGGATTAGTCAATCAGACTGATAAAGAGAAAGGGATTTCGTCTGACAACGAAAGCGTGGCTTCATGTAATTCTGTTAAAGTGAACCCTGCATCACAGCCTGCTGCTAGCGGAGCTCAGAGTACCCACCAGCAAGGAGTCAAGTACCCCGATGTGGCCTCTCCCACTCTGCGCAGGTAGGCAACAAATTCCTTGGTTGTGCAGTGGTGTTAGTGGGAGCTGGATGAGCAGGACTCTGCCAGCCAGGCCTGGCTGGCTTTGCTGCCACACTTACTATTTAGTGTCCAACTTCAAGGTCTTTGTATTTACATTTAATTTCACAAGAACAGATTGACTAGTGTTATGGATACTTAGGACATCATGCGACAGCAGCAGAAATCTAATATTTAGGAAACAAAACAAACCTGTCTGGCAGAAAGTTTGGCAATAACGATTTGAGTCTCCTTGTTGCAAAAATAATATCTGAAGGCTCTTATCCATGCAGATGTAACAGGAGTAAGAATTTTCTTACCTGAAGGTTACTGAAGAGTTATTGCACAGATGTATATGTAACAAACCTGGAAATATTCCAGTCACATATCAAATTGTAAACCAACGACTGGAGGGTTATCTCAGATTTTCATGATGACAGTGGCATTGACCTGCCATGCTTAGACTCACTCAAAGCAAACTATTATAAATTGTGTGAATTAGCCCAGTATGTTACAAGTCTCAACATTTTAGCCTGTGTAGAAGAACCCTAAATAAATTACTGTCTAAGTTGGGTTAAATTTTCTTATTTTAATACTGTTTTTTGGATAAAAATCCTTTCTGTCTTCTACTTCTCCAGGAGCACCCCACACACTAACATTAACAAATAGTTGGTGAGGAGCTAATTTGTGCAGTATATATCAAAGCCTTGATATTGGTGAAAAGTTCTGTTAATATTATTTTTCAACTGGATTTGAGTAGCTTGTCTGTTTCAAGTTGCAGTGTTTTGCATTTCATTTTGTCGTGACGCCCATAATACCCATACAGTTACGCTCCATCATCCTGCTTCCAGTGATGTGAGAAAGCCACATTCCATCTGAAGCACCAGTGCAAACATAATGGCTGTGATGGCAGCTTAGGCTGATGCTGTAAACTGCTTTTAGATGGGTGGTTTTATTTGAAGAGTCTATGTGAGGATAATTGAAGATACTTTATTTTGTACCTGGTTAACAGTAGATAAGCCATGTACTTTGGAACACATGATTTTTATCAATGGCCATTTAAAAACTTCAGTAGGCCTTTTACTTCTATAGGATAGACAATGTGAAATGCAGATTTTTCAGTGATTTCTGTGTGCCTGAGGCAATACACTGGTAGGAATGTGACTGGGATTTTTTTATTACTAAAAAGCTACATTGCTGGCTGTGTAATTAAAATGTTACATTAGAAATACATGAAACTTTAAAGAGCAGACAGGCTCAATTTAACTATTCTCTTAATTGATATACAATTTCACACTTGAATTTTCACCAGCCTGTCAAAAGCTGTCATGTGTTGAAATGCATCAGAGTTGAATTGGGCCTCGTCTGCTTATTGCTGATTTTTATGATGATGGTAAAGAAGATTTGGAACTCAATTTTTGTAGTCAATTGAGTTGCAGACATTCTTTTTTGCATATTTCCTCTTGGCCCTGCAATTTTTTTTGGTGTTACACAGTGAATTAGAATCCATACCTTTGTAATGATACAGACTTACCTGTAAGTTTGTGAATATATGTAACTTCCATGTTGTTATAAACAGGGAGTAGCTTAAAAACAGCTTGTAAAACTGTTGTGCGGGTGTTTGGGGTTTTTTAAGCTCTGGGATCCTTTCTTTAAGAGTGATTTCCCCAGTGCAGCTGAAGAGGTTTTATGCTCTGGCACAGGAACCCTATAGGGAATACCCTAAGCTGGTGTAGCTGCTGATGGCCATGGAATTATGGACTGGTTTGGGTTGGAAGAGACTTTGAAGATCATCTCATTCTGACTCCCCTGCCATGAGCAGGGACACCTTCCACTATCCCCACTTACTCAAAGCCCCATCCAGCCTGGCCTTGAACACTTCCAGGGATGGGGCAGCCTCAGCTTCCCTGTGAAACCTGTGCCAGACCCTCACCATCCTCACAGGGAAGCATTTCTTCCTTATGTCTGATCTAAGCCTGCCCTCTCAGTTGGAAGTGCTGTCCAAGTGAATTGTGGCAAGTATGCAGCAGCAGCTGCCTAGCTCAGATGTGTTCCAGGTACTGGAGCTGCAGGAAGCACCTGTGCAGTGCACACAGCACACTTGTGTGGTTTGGACACTGCTGCTGGACAGCATTGGGCTTGCTCCAGGTGTGCTGCTGGTGCCCAGCTCTAACACAGCCTGTGTTTCTGGAAACTGATGGACAAAGTGACTTAAGTGTCCAGGTGTCCAGCAACCTGGGCATACTCCAAAGCAGAGAAAGTTCTGCCTAGTGCACACCCATCCCTAAGCCTTTAGGAACACTTGTATGGAAGTGCTGTAGTCCTCTCTTCTGAAAGGTTTCACCCACAGTACTGAACAGTGAATGATAAAAAAGCAAATCCATATACAGGTACATGTGAGGAAAACTAAGGTTCCAAGGGCACTTACAGGAACTAAGTAGCAGAAACAAAAGCAATGGTGGTGGATGGGGTGGATGTTTGAAGCTGGAGTGGAAGATACGCTTCCTTCCTAGTTTTGAAGATCAGTTTTGGAATGGTTGACAATTTAGTCTAAAGCATGATTTCTACTAAGGCACTTGGGCACTTCTGAGAAGTTTCTCATTGACCGTTTATGAGGGAACGGGGGTCTTTGCTTCTTTGGCAGTGCAGCTGCATCACAGGCAGCAGTGATGCTGCGATCAGCCTCCTCCATCCCCTCCCTCTCCGAGTTCTGGAACTCACTTAGTTTTTTACTAGCCAGTTCCAGGTGCCAAAAAACATCACATTCTCCACTAAAAAAATATGGTTTTCAGCCAGTTTACTTGTAGAATGAAACAAGCCTACATTTGGTATCAGCCTACATTGTTGCATCCCAGCAAAAGCTGCTTCTGTGCAGAGCATTTGGTGATTTGCGCAGAATTTACCTGGTCAGTAAGCTTTCAATCTCTAGTATTCCATACATCAGATTGTTTCTCTGGTGTCCTTCTTCCTTAAGGAACAGAAGATGATATGGTTCTCTTAGTTCTGTGAAGCTGTATTTTAGCTTTGTGAAAATATTGGTTGATGATTCAAAGATGACACACTTGAGATAGATTTGAAGCTGTTGTAATTGCCTCTGGGCTTTATTGAAAGGGACAGTGAACACAAGATTATAAATGTATAGTTGCATATGTACATTCTAGGATTATGTACTCAATACTAGTTTTCTGAAGCTGAGTTATATGGTCTAGATATAAGATATTCTTGTGTTTACTATTCCATTTTATGTATTTTTCATGCTGTCTTCTTTTTTACAGACTTTTTGGTGGCAAGCCTAGTAAACAAGTTCCCATCACAACAGCTGAAAATATGAAAAACTCAGTTGTCATCTCCAACCCTCACGCTACCATGAACCAGCAGGGTAACCTTGACTCCCCATCTGGCAGTGGTGTGCTGAGCAGTGGGGGTAGCAGTCCCCTCTATGGTAAAAGCACTGATCTCAACCAGTCTCCCCTGGCTTCCAGCCCCAGTTCTGCACACTCAGCTCCTTCCAACAGTTTGACATGGGGTACCAATGCCAGTAGCTCTTCTGCAGTTAGCAAGGAGGGCATTGGATACCAGTCTGTCAGCAGCCTTCACACCAGCTGCGAATCCATAGACATCTCCCTGAGCAGTGGAGGTGGGCTGAGCCATAATTCCCCCAGTGGCTTGATTCCAGCCTCCAAGGATGATTCTCTGACCCCCTTCGTCCGAACCAACAGTGTTAAGACTACATTGTCTGAAAGGTTAGTGAGTTTTTTCTGTTCTTTCCGTATGTTTGTATCTCAAGTGGGAGTGAAGTCCTGGCAGCAGTAGCCAACACTGCAGATACACATCAAGTAATGCCTCTTACTAGAGAATGCAGATAACTCTAGGACTAGAACATACAGATAAGTTATTCCAGGAAAGAGCCCATGTTCAGAGCAGAAGGATGGGTTCAGATGAGGGTTTTAATTTGCTGTCACAGCCAATGTGACAACTTTTGTTGCTACCATATGGTTCCTAATACCTAAATTTTGCATTGTAAGTTATCCTTCCAGAGATCTGCTGAATTGAGCTGATAGTGATATTTTTAAAAACCCTCCAGTTTTGATTAGAAAAGTCAACTGTTTCCTGTTAAACTTTTTGGTTATAGAATTCGACAACTTTCAAACTGGAGGTGATCCTGAAAAGACAAGTCTACATCTCCATAGTCACTTGATCCCTTCTCATCCTCTCCCTGCTGCCTTATCCCATCTCCAGTTGCTCCCTACAATATTTCAAGCATTCATGTGAATGCTTAGTGAATCCTGTTGGAAGCTGGATCCATGAGAAGTGAATTGTATTTCAGACTGATCAGTTTCCCAGCTTTGTATACTATGAGATTCACTTTGTGGACACAGGTTAGGACCTGGGAGGAGGCTGAGCAGGGAGGAGGGAACAGGGCTTTTCCAGCATCAGAACTGGATTGGTGGCACATTGAGCTGACACTGGGGTGAACTCGGCAGTGGTCTCTGAAGGACCCCTTTTAGATGGCAGTTGAACCCTTCCAAGTACTGGAAATCAGCTATGTCCTGATGTGTAGTGATGAGTTCAGGTAGCAAGATTTTTGTAACTGTGTCTCAATGGAGAAAATTGCACCTGAATGTAATGTTCTGATAGTTTGGGGTTCTGATTGTGTTTTATTATTTTGTTCTCTCATCTTTTCATTCTAATACTCCTTCTCTTGTTTCCTGTCTTGTTGGACTGCTCCTTCTAGCCCTCTTTCTTCCCCTGCTGCTAGCCCCAAATTCTGCCGAAATACTTTGCCCAGGAGACAGGACAGGTAATGCTGTCTCAGGACAGGAGTACGCTCAAGGCTGTAGGTTTTGTTGCCCATCTCAGTGAAGCAAATTGTTTTGTGCCAGACTGTGCTCAGTTGAGTGCTCTGCTGTGTTCATCATCCAGGTGTGAACTGACACAAAGACATGCCAGTGAGAGTCCCTGCAAATACCCATTTACCCACCCAAAGCAATCTGGAGAGGGGCATACATCACAGTTAGCATGGTTTTGGTGTTGCTCTTGTTTCTGGGACTGTCCTTTGGTTTGGAGGTGTACTTTTAAACCACCCTTCATATCTTTGCCAAAGGCAATTTGAAAATCATGCCCTTTTTTTTTTTTTTTTCCCAGCGATCTAAACTCTCACTAGCATTTCAGCATTCCTCTGGCATGCTGCTTTTCCCACTGCCTTTCTGGCCTGTTCTTTTTGTCTTGAAGTCCCTGTGTCATTCAGTGTCGTCAGTCTTACTGCAGCTTGGCTCATGAGTGTTTTCCAAGTACTTAGGCACACTCATCCTTGTACAAATGAATGCTAATGTTAGCAAAAGATGACAGAAATCAAAACATTCCAGCTCACTTTTGCTCACTGATGTAATTTTAATCAGTCCTATACTGTAACTTAGCTATAAGGGTTGTCATTTAATTAATTTACTTAAGCATAGACATATTTTCTTTAAAAACAAGTTAACAGGCTCTGGTCATCAGTTGTAAAAACATAAACTGAAGTAGTTAACTTTTGAGCAACTGATCAGTCTGTTTTATTTTGCTAATGGAACTTAGGCTAAGATTTGGAAATTTAATTTGGGCTCAATACCTCTGTGTAGTAATTAGGTAGATTCCATAAGTGGTGTCTGCTGAAGGAAATGATGGGAAGATGGTTTGGACTTGAAGATTCCCATCAGGTTTTACCAATAGCCTGCTGAAAAGTGTATTTTTAAATACCCATTTGATGTTTAAAGAGCCATTTTTGTTCATTGTGGGTAAGAGAAACAGTGAAATGAGGTTATGAACAGATTTGGTTCATTGGCATGGTACCAGCTGCATGTTTGTGCGAACCCCACCTGGGTGAGGAGGTCTGTGCATGTTTCTGTAGGGAGGCCCCAGCGCCTTTTCCTCTGAAAAGGTGATGCTGATGTTTGTACGTCCTTTGTTGTGATCTTATTCCTCCCTTTTGTTCTTCTCTGAAGTTCTTTTCTTTTAACTTTTCTGCAGTGACCCACATCTTGATAGGAACACTTTGCCTAAGAAGGGACTCAGGTATTGGTGTTTCCACATGGTTTAACATCTTCTGTGGTGGCTTTGGACTTTGCTTTGTGTTTCTGTTGTGGCTGGTGGTGATGGTGGCAGTTTGCAAGAGGTGGCAACAATACTCCTTTCTTTCTAGCTTTCCTTCTTGCTTTCTTACTTGCTTTTTTTCAATCCTCAAAGAAGGCCATTGACAACTCTGCTTTTTTCATCCAGTGGCCTCTCTGCTTGAGCAAGAACTGTGGCTTTTGCTGGCTTAATTGCTGGAAAGCATCTCCAACCATCCCTGATGGTTTGATTTAAAAACAATAACGTTGCTGTTTCTGTGGCTGTTACAAAGAATGACCTGAAATAGATTTTTAACCCTGGGAATCTTGGTGTTGTTATATAAATAGGAAATATTTACAAGATCATGCCAAACCTTTCAGGATGAAATTGGACATACTAATTTTTGTAAAAAATTGCATCAGAATGCATAAATCTATAAGGGCTCTACTCTCGTAGAAAATAACAAAAAAAAATCATCAAATAAACTTTCAGCAGTTTTCTTCTCACATATTTTGTATGTCTGTAGGGTAGTGATTTTCATAACATACTTTTTTTTTTCCATTGATGCAAGCCATTCTAGTCAGAATTACTATTAGCTATGTTAATTAAATGCTTTCCAGAGAATTTACAGAAGGTATCTTTGGCAATTTAGGAAATTGCAGCTTCTGAATTGCTTAATGCAGCTTCTGGGATCACTGCCTTGGAACTGCAGATGTGACTTTTTCTGTGCTATGGATCTTGTTCTTCACAGCAGCTTTGTGCCATGAAGCTGAGTACTAAAAGCCTTTCTTAAAATGGCAATTTGTTTTAGTGTTTCTATGGTCCTCAAGTATGTCTCTAATAAATACTCTTTTCTAAGACCAAAACATTTGAGTACTGAAGAGGTAAGTATTAATGCTGAAAATAAAAATAAAACTATATTGTGTTAAGATAACATGACTGTTTAAAGCCGCTTTCTAGAGAAATCATTTATATGCAAAGTTTTAGAGATGCAGATTGTCAGGGACTGCTGCTGAAGTGTTGAGGCATAAGCCGAAGAGGGAATGTATTTTTTGAAAGCAGTTTGACTTTTTTAATTATTGCAGTGTTCCCATCAATCTAAAATAGTCTTAATAAGTGATATCTTACTGTAGGGTATTTAATTGAAAGGAATCAAATTAATTAAATAGATAGTATCAGCTAAAAGTAGGCTTTAAGTTTTTGGAAGGAAAGCTAATAACACATAAATATTTGTCCAAAGGCGATGGCATAGGCCAAGACAGACACTAAATTCCATTAGTAGACAACTGCTTCCATGATGCTCTGGCTGTTGATACCTGTACCCTTCCACATAGCTCACATAACACGACATACCTATTTTTCATACATATACACAATAAATCAAGCTTAAGCTGAAGCCAGTAGGTGTTTTGCACTGATGTTGCCATAGACCGTGTTTCTGCTGTTTTCATTGCCTTCAGAAAAGACTAAACGTGGTCTCATTTATGATGTTTTAATCCTGTTAGTTTTGAACTAAATGGGATACACCTCCACAGGCCTCATGAATATCTCTGGAATATGAAATATTGGGTCACAGCTTCTTGAAAAAAATCCTGATAATGACTTTGTTGACTTGAATTTTGTTATAATATCACAAAAAGTCAGCTAAGATTATTGATGTAGCAAAATATTTAAATAGTGTTAGAATTTTGGCATAGCTTAGGGAAAGGTTTTCCAAGTTCTTAAGTTTTGTTTTTAAATCATATGATGTAGCACGCACTGCATTTTATCCTACAGTGCTACACTGCACAATTTTTACCTGTAACTTTTGGTTCACTCTGGTTTGGTAACACCTGAAGCAGTAGAAAAGAAGTTTATGGTTTGGTTTTTTTTTCCCCAAAACAGAGGTGGAATGAATTAGGAACATGTTGGAAGAGCTTGGAGCAGCTCCTTAATTCAGAATTCTATTTGGTTTATATTATTTAATCCTTTAATTTCATATGAAGATTTATCCATTTTTCTTTCTCTCTCTCTCCCACCCCAAGCCTTGTGACATTTCATGGTTGTTTGCGGTTTTTTTTAACAAAAAGTCAGATAAATAACTAAGTTAATCATTAAAAACCTGTTTGTTTTTGTAGGTATACTCCATCCGCCCAGCTCCGTAGTCAAGAGGATGCAAAGGAATGGCTCCGGTCCCATTCAGCAGGAGGACTGCAGGATACTGTTGCCAATTCTCCATTTTCATCTGGATCCAGTGTAACATCACCCTCTGGAACTAGATTTAACTTCTCTCAGCTTGGTGAATAATTATCTGTTCGAATAATCATGGCAATGCATTGTATGTCCTGAAAACAGCATGTTACACAAGATAATTTTATTTCAGCAGCTCCAAGTCCCATATTGAACCTGAGGAAGCACTTTCATTGAAATGAATGTAACTAATTAGCATCATTATCTCATATGCTCAAAGGTGCCATACTTGCAGTAACTTTGAAACTGCTTCTCTGGGAGCAGTCAGATTCCTTAATATAAATTGTCAGCTTTATAAAATGTTCAGTAGAGCTGTCAGTTAATATCACACATTGGGGTGCTTATAGGATGTAAGATGTTGCCTGCTGTACAGTAATAATTCTCTAAAATCTAAGCATTTTACTTGCTGTATGTGCCAGTCTCATCAGTTTGATATTTTATCTTTGTCGTTTTCAAGTGGCTTGTTGGAAAATTGCAGAAAGTTCAATCAAGCAGTATATAAAAGTCAGGGGAGTTTCATGTCAGAAAAAGTTCCATTAGTTCTCTTAATTTCATTGATAAATACATTTTAAATGAAGGAAACAACAAAAGCATGGCAGGATCCATGAAGCACTGCAGATATTAGTTGACTGTATCAGCAGTTGAAATAACCTGATTTAAAGTGCTCGTGGTGCCCATTTATGGTGGGCTGCTTAGATATTACTTAGTTGCTTTGCAATTTCTTCAGGTTTGTAAATTCTGTCTTTGAGTGACATTTGGAAAGAAAATACCTGTTTGTTTATGACTTTCAGAAGCCCCTCCATAATAATTAATTTTATTATTTAAAATAAATGTGTTGTTTATCGTAACTTCTATATAATAACTAGTTTATATGCAATAATTCTGTGCAAAATAGTTAAGCTTGTACTTGTGAACTTCTTGCGTGAATTTGGAGCAGATTGCACATTCACTTATTTCTAGTGTAGTTTTGAGTTGCAGTAATGACATTCTAGAGCATTCCAGAGTGTTCTGGAAAGAAACACATTCAATAAGTGGCTTTAAATAAACTGACACTTAGCAACATTTCAGCTGAATATACACACAGCATGGCTACATTTCCAACAGCTAGAAAACTGTCAGGAAAATTCATGAAATTAAAAAAAAAAATCAAAACGATGTTGTCATAGGCTCAGAAACTTAACTCTTTGTAGAGTTGTAGATTATTTGTATTAGCTTCAAAAGCTATTTGACCACAAACAGCAATGAATATTAAAAAAAAAGAAAATATGTTTTTCTGTGATCTTAAGAAGAGAGCTTAGAGATACTGGAGTTAAGGGGAGACATTTGATTTAATTTAAGAGCAAATGATATGAAAGTTGAGCACCTATAAACTGAATTATCCTGTTTTCTACAAAAAAGGCAATGACAGCACACCAAGAGGAACCTGCCCAGATGAACAAGGATTTTGTTCTTTTTGTTTACCCACAAATCAACTAATAATTAGTAAATAGCATGCATCATTTTAGCACAAAAGTTCTTTAGAGAAATGTGAAATTGGAGTACTTTCGTACTCTAAACACTGGCTTGGAGAAAATTGGCTGAAGGTAAAATTAATAATTTGCAGTTTTCAGGACATCATAGTGGAAAGAAAGTTGTGAAATTTACAGCTATTAGGACACGAAAGCTCTTTACATTTTGACTAAAATACATAGAAAAATGTCATTTTCTTGAAACTTGAAGGCTTTGAAGAAGGTAAGTCCTGCTCTATATGGAAAAAATACTACAATTTTTGTGGCAGAACAGTTCCAAATTAATTGAGGGGTTAATTAGTTCATGCCTGTGTAACATTGACGGTGCCAGTTCCAAGACAGAGACACAAGCACTCTGTGACCATGTGATGAAAAGCGTTTTATTGTTTTGAACTGCTCCTTAAATAACCTCCTTAATGTTCCTTGGCAAGCACTTGTGATTGGTTCAAAGTTCAGGCTGCCCAGCCCTCTGACCAAGGCCTCCGCAGCCCAGGTAGGAACCCATTGGTTCAAATCCCTGTCTGATTCCGAATTTGTCCTACCACTGTCTCTGAAGGACTGTCTGTCCCACCAGGCTGCTTTTCCCATGTATGACTACGTCAGTGTGACATGCCTGGAAGGTGTTAGTAGGGTGACTGAGCTTGTTTGTGGAAGCACAGACATATCACCCGGTGTTTTTAATGACCTTATTTGACTTGAGTTTTCACATTCACTATCCTAATTGGCATACCCCTTACTTGAAAAACAGTGAAGCCTGGAGAAGATGGTATGAAAAATTTGTGTCCTAAAGTTAGGAGGGGGAAAGGTTTTCTGGTAGTTGCACAAAAAAGCAGGTAGGGAAGCCCGTGGTTGCGGCAGTAACGGTGTGTTTGTCTCTGGCTTTGCAGCGAGCCCCACGAGCGCGGCACAGATGAGCCTGTCCAACCCCAGCATGCTGCGCACACACAGCCTGTCCAACGCCGACGTGCCCTACGACCCCTACGGTGACACGCGCCTCCGCAACAGCTCCATGTCCCTGGATGACAAGAGCCGTACCATGAGCCGCTCCGGCTCCTTCCGTGATGGCTTCGAGGAGGGTCAGTGAAGTCCCCTGGTGCTGGGAGTGCACCGAGGGTGGCGTTTGCATGGGAACTCTGCACTATTCAGTTCAAACACAGCTTTCTCAGTGGGGAGCTCTCATTTAGGTAAAACCATAATCCTAGTCATGGTTGTTCTGATCATAGAATCAGAGTGTTGGAAGAGGCCCACGAGGATCATCAAATCCAACTCCTGACACTGCCCAGGACACCCCAATAATCACCCCATGTGCCCAAGAGTGTCGTCCAAACACTCCTTAAACTCTGCTAGCCTTGTTGCTGTGACCACTTCCCTGGGGAGCCTGTTCCAGTGTCCAGTCACCCTCTGGGTGAAGAGCCTTTTCCTAATATCCAACCTAAACCTCCTGTGGCGTAACTCCCAGACATTCCCTTGAGTCCTGCCACTGGTCACTAGGGAGAATGATGATGATGTTTATTTAGTGAATGTTTTGGTCAGACACAGGAAATAAGTGTTGCAGCTAGACCTTGACTGTTCAAGAAATGGCTTAAACTTATCCTGTGCTTCATTTTTAGTGCTCTCAGAATGACTAATTCATGCTTAGAGTCAGTCAGCACATTAGTGTTTCTTCAATTAGTGAACTTGCAGCTCTACAGTTCTGCTTATAGTGTAGATAAGCAATGTCAGTTGGACTGTTTCTATCCCAGTAATTTTTCCAGTATTTAACCCATACTCAAATTGACTTTGCTTTTCATTTCTGCTCAATGTCCTGGCTTGAAATAACTTCGAAAGAATGAAATTGAGTAGTTCTTTGTAACATCTAGGCTTGTCTTTTTACTGATTCATCATATTTTCAAATGTGTTACCACACCTGATAAAAAGAACCCATGTAAATATAATAAGAAAAAGCATTTACCTATAAATGAGTATTTTGTTTGGTTGTCCTGATCAGGCATCCTTGTGGCTGTAGCAGGAGTGGCTGTGAGCACACATTGAAGTCCTCAAACATTGCTCTTTGAAAAGTCAAGTATGGAGTGGTTCATAGGAAACTCTTTCAACATTAACTCTTTGAGTCTTAGATCTCCTTTCTGGCAAGAGTTGGGAGCTTGACTGTACTTTACAGGCCACACAAGCCTTTGATGGCTCTTGCCTCTGCTTCTGAAGGCCTTCACCTAGCAGCACTGTTAATACCAGCACTCCATGGTTGTTGCTCCCCAAGAACCAGACATACATGGGAGCCACACTTCAATGCTTGCAATAGCCTTTGAGAGCCACAAAGTGCCTTCCTGGAGATTCTGGTTATCCCATCACATTTTTTCCCATTGGAAGAGGTAGAAAATATGTATTTGATATGTCTCTGGAAAGATTAATTAATTAATTGGTAATTGAATTTACTCAATCTAACTCAGTACATTTAATTGTATTTTAGAGGTCTGTGGCTGAGGATTTTCATTAGGGGTTGAAAATTATTAGACTAATGCTGTAGGGCTAAAAGCTGGTCATTGCAGGAATTAACCTTCATTTGCTTTCAGAAAGCTGAATGATCATAAACAGTCAAAGACTGCCAGGTACTCAGTCAGTCAAGTTCCATATTGTGATAAAATAATCTATATAATATATTATTATATATATAATATATATGTAATATAATCTGTGAAGAAATTTGACTCACTGCATCTGTGTTGCACTTCAGTGATTAACTGAAAGCTACTGCAGCAAAACTTACTTGGGTTTTATTGAAGACATCCTCCAAAAAATTGTAGCCTTAGTCTTTTAACTGTGCTCAAGATTGCAGCAAATCCATTTTGGCACATTGGAGGTTAAATTCTCTCTTGTAGTTCAGAAATTCTTGTCCAGCAGAGACGCTAGCTTGGATAAACACTTAATAAATATTGCATATTTGAGGACAAACGATTAGAAAAAAGAAAAAAAGAAGAAAAGGACAATTTGAAAAGAGTTCGGTGAAATGTTCTGTTTAGTGTTTTTAATTAATTTGAAAAAAGTAATAAAAATTAAGTCCAAGAAACATCCACTAAGGTATGGACTTGGAAGTTGTCAGAAAATACCACTTTTGTATTGAGGAAGGAATTTGACCCTACAGTGGACATGGAGAAGATCCCTTGTCACTGTAAGGCTAGGAAGTGGCAAAGAGCACAGCAACAAAACTCCTTCCAGGTAGCAAGAAAGAGTGATTTATTGAAAAGCCATGGCATTTCTATTAGGGAGATCACGAAAAACAAAGTAGAAAAGACTCATTGGTCAAAGAAGGCAACACCTCTTTAAAAACATGCTTTCTGCAAAAGTTCACGAGGCGCTCACATGGCTCAGTGGTCAACACCAGGTGTCTGTCTGTGTTTTCTTTCTTCCTTTCCTTGTTTTGTCTTTGAGAAAGATCCCCAGCCTGGGAAAGATCCAAGCTGGAGCTGATAAAAGTCAACAGCCTGGGGAAAAAAACAGATTAGGTTTCTCCACAAGCCTTCGGCAGTGTCCACAATCCCTTTCAGATTTTCCTCAATTTTTCACACCTAAAAGGATAATAATATTTTACCAGATGGATTGAATGTTTAGGTGTAGTCTCTGTATTTTTGTCTTCAGGACAAAGGTCTTTTAGTTCTTCCTGTAGAGAAGGCGGGAGTCACCTGCTTATTAGCTCCTGCTTATTTCTCAGAGAGTCGCAAGGTCTAAGTGATTAAGTGTTTCTGAATAGGGCAGAGATTTGCCCTCACTTTGAGAGAATAATCAAAAAGTATTATAGAAATTTAAATTTGTGGTTAATGAACAAATTGATTTTATATAATCATCCAGTGTCAATGAAGCATAAATCCAGGTCGTAAATAAAGCTTACCAACCTACATCTTAATTATTTCCTAGCACATAAGATTACAAGACATTTGTTTCTCATTAAGTTCAGCAGGGCCAGGATTTATTCTTTAAAGCCTTTTCTTCTCTTGTCTCTGGGTGTGAAGTACAGTCATGTTCTCTCTGAGCACAGCATGGTGAGGAGGTTGGTCAGCCTTTTGCAGCACATAACTTTTGTGACAGATATGAGTTCAGGGCTGTGAGGTGCCAGCAGGAACAGCCTCCAAACTTGCCAGAACTTCATGGGGAAAAAACGCAGCATAAAAATTGAGTGGTCTTCTGGCTCTCCAGTTTCCCTCACCCAGGCAACAGTCTTCCCCAGGAGCTGGGCTGCCGCTGGCTCCACCCTGATACTTCAGCCTCCAAAAGAAAAATATTAAATTTGTTATCATTGGAATATAAATTGTTATTTCTTTTTGTGCTACTGACTGCAATACCAGTTGTTTTTTCTGCTCTCTGGACAGATGATCATGGCTAGAGCCTTTATTTTCTAGCATTAAAAATGATACACGCTTGCCTATATGCGTTTTCAGTGCTTTAATATAATAGCTCTAGACCAATTTGAGATTGTAGGCTGCATGCAGATGCCTGCTGGCTTCAAGAAAGACAAAATGTGTCAGTGGATTCGCTAGCAGTTCAAAGAGTTAATGGTACAGAGGTCACAGCTGGCAAAATAATGGTCTGACTGCAGTTTCTATCCCTGGAATTTCCATCTCTGCTGATTCCCAGAAGGTACAAAGATGTACCTGGAGAATAATCACTGTGTATCTGTCTCCTCTTTTCATTCTTTTCAGTAAACATGGACTGTAGTTGCATCCTGCAACTGGGCTGGAGCTCACAATTAGAACCTGGGTCTGACTCACACCACTTTTTTTTATGTTCTTAGTGCAGTATAGTCCTTAATGTCTAACTAGAAAGTTCATTTTAATTGAAAATATGATTACCCAGAGAAAGCGAATGGGTGTGAGGTTTTTTTTGCTTTCTTGTGGCTTTTCTAAATTGTCTTAAATTCCTTCAGAAGCCAACTTAGACCCTGTTTACTCCTCTTTCCACTATTGCCTTAGGATATAATGTCAGTGGGAAAGCAGAACCCATTTATTACGAATGTAGAATTGCAGTAGGTAATTAAAATAAAATGGCAGCTTTTCTAAAGTTCTTTTTTTCTTGGCTGGAGGACTTAGAAGAAAGAAAAAGTGATTTTATGCTATTTCATATGATTTGTGTTCAGTTACCTGAATTTTGAATGAAAGTTTCAGTTCAGTACTATTTGTTTCTAAAAATAAAAATAAAGGAAAAGTGATTTTGCATGTTCCAGTAGTAGAAAGAATAGCTTCAGGTACTTTTTTCAATAGTGTAATAAAGAATGAAGTTGTGTTATATTTATGTCAGTCTTGATGCCTGAGTGATGGTAACAACCTTGAGAATCCTAGAATAGTTAGGGTTGGAAGGGACCTCTGAAGATCATCTAGGCCATCAGTGTATATGTATGTCCTTTAGCGAATTTAAATGCAAAAATTGCTTGAAACTAATCCTTTTCCAGGAACTTTCGTAGCCATGTTTTCACTGTTACTTTCTTAATGAGAGAGCAAACTTTGCCTTGTTAAAAAAATGTCATTGCTTTAAAGAAAGACCAAGAAACCCTACAGGGAAAGGGAATGTTGGGCTTATTGATGCACTAATACACCTCCCTTAAGTCAGCAGAAGGAAGATATAGCTGCATTTAGAGGACAATTCACAGCACCAAAATTAGACAATGTTTTTTTATCTTGGGTACTCCACATCTTCTCCTGGAGCATCTGGTTACACACTAGATCTGGGTGTTGTGGTTTTCTCAGGGCATTCCCATCTTGGTCTGTTGCTTAAAGAAATCTAAAAAAAAACCCTCAATCTCACCTAAAATTGAGGATTAAATACTTAGATTTAATTTTGTAATCTCTTCTGCATTTCTTGGTTTTGGTTTGTTTTTTTCTTAACTCTTGAGTAGGCGCTTTTGCAAGAATTTTAAGATAAACTGTCCAGAGAAATACTTATCTCTGAACAAATCTTCATCAAAACTTTTTTAAACTTTCTTGGCCATGCCTAATTTTCCCAAATGAACAAGTATGAGAATTTTAAAACAGCATTACCAAAGCCAAGGTTATGGGTCGTATAAACTGGCAATTCATGCTTCAAACCATACATTATTGGTGCATAATACAATTAAGTTTATGGTGGATGATGAAATTTGTGAAAGTATTTCTTCAGCAGGTTGGTGGTGGACAGTGGATGATTTATGATGATTCCACTCAGTGGTTAGTGCACTTGTATTCATTGTGTTTATTTTCTTTCCTTTAGTGCATGGTTCTTCTCTCTCTTTGGTGTCCAGTACATCCTCTATTTATTCCACAGTGAGTATAATGAAACAAAGAGTTTATTTATTCATCAAAATTATTGAATTGGCTGGTCTTGCTGTGCTAGTTTTGCCATTCAAAGAGCAGGAAAAAAGCAGTTTTCATATGACTGTGTTCTGAATGCTAGCTAGGAAAGGAATGTTTATGTTCTTGAAGATGCATGTGGATATTTAGCAGTATCCTCATTAAAAACAGACTTCAATGGCCTAAAAGCAGCCATTGATTTTTTGAGTCTGTATTTTATGCTGTGCTAAGTAGGTTTTGCTACAAGCCACCTCAGTAGATATGAGGAAGTTTAAACTTCATTACTTTTAGCATCCCAAAATTTGCTGAATAGTCATCCCATCCTTATATTAATAATTTGCTACTAAAGAAGTTCAAATCCATTTTTTAATGTGCAGATATTAATAATTCTTAAAAAAGGCAATTTAATCACTCTGCCAGTAACATCTCCACAAGCATGTATTCATTTTGGTTATCCTAAAATAAGGCCTACTGGAGTTTGAAAATACAGGGGAGCACTCAGAGCTTCAGGTTCCTGTGCTTTCTGCACAAGTAGCTCCAGTAATGTGTTTGGATGGGCGTAATTTTCCTGGTGGCTTGTAGTGTTTACTTAGAAACAGTGGAGTGTGTGACTTCCTACCCCATACTTCTACTTAGCTGATAACTGGGGTTAGTATCAGGCCATAGTAGCCACAGTTCTATCATGCTGACCATGGTGGATGGTCAGTACATCAACTTGGCATCCTCACAACTGGCTGGGTGTCCTCACTTTTTCATTGCCACAGTGCCTAGGGAGAACCCAAGTGGGAGGAATTTTAATTTTCTTTTTTTCACGTCATTTTGGAATGCAAAAATGTGACCTCCTTCCCAGGGATAGCTGAGCATGGGACGAAGGGAATTGCCTAGGATTGGCCTAGTTCTGTGGCAGTCCTGGTTGTTCAGAGCCTCATGCAGTTCCTTGGGGACAGAGCCAGGACTTCTTTACGCTTCCGTGATTGAGATCAGAGGTGCACTGACTTGCTGGCTGGGAGGTGGAGCCCAAATTCCTTCCTGCAGAAGGAAGTACCTCCAGCAGCCTATTTTCTCTTTCCTTAAGAGTAAATAAATGAGGAGATTAAATTAGACTGAATATGGATGTGTGAATTCAAAATAAGGAATTCACAGTAGTGTTTTTGAAATACAAAAAGAGAATTTGCATAAATTTGTCAGGCTGGTTATGTTGTAATATCCTCACATGCTTATATTTGCTTTACAGCCAGAAGAGAAGTGCCAGTCAGAGGTAAGAGCACATCCTCTTTGACAAGCATAAATGACACACTGCATTGTGTGTCTTGCTGTTTTATTTCTCCTTGTTATGATGCACTGAAGTGCTCTCTTAAAACCCACAGATTCGTAAGCTGCGGAGAGAATTGGATGCATCCCAAGAAAAAGTGTCAGCCCTGACAACTCAGCTGACTGCTAATGTGAGTACAACTCGCTGAGCAAACATTAACCTGGAACGCATTTAATGCAACAATTACCTCCCAGTATTTTTAAAGTGACAGAATTATTTCATATGCATAACATTCAGTTCGTATTACTGATGTATGCATGTGTGGGACATGTCCAAAAATAGCATCCTCTGCCCTACTAAATTATCTTACACCTTTCTTTAAAAACTGAGTTCTAATATTAATTTGGCTTTGCATGTATGTAAGCCATCTTAAGGTCCTGAGAAAATCATTGGGGACAGCGTCTTTTTTTATAGGGTCTTGCTTTGACATTTGGATGGGACGAGATACAGATAAAGATTATAATTGGTAGGAATAAAAGTGAATAGAAACTTGGACTGAAATGCATTATGTTTGTCTGTTGCATAAAGAAGTGGGTTAGTGGCATGGTATATAATACTGGCATAGAGGGCTCTGGAAACTAATTTAAAGTTAAGCCGTGTAGACAATACATCTGCTTGTTCCTTTCAGGAATTTGAGGGATAAGTAATTTAAGACACTCCGGGAAAAAAAATACTTGGAATCCAGGAGGTGTTGAGGCAATACTGTATGACCTTGAGCAAGTTTATTTGTGTGTTCTGTGCTACAGTCACAAATAGCAGGAATCTGCAGCACAGAAGCTTGCAAGGAAAATAAGCAATTGTAGAGTAAATAAGCTGCAGAGGAATAGTCAGCAGATCAGATCATTCTGACATCCTGGTTTATGGGAATGAATAAACATCAGAACATGTGCTGCTTGAAGGAGACATTCCTGTCCATCAGCTGTCAGAATTGGAGGAGTGCAAAGCTTGGGACAGGAAAGGACAGGTTTCACCTGAGCAGTATCACAGGAAAGGTTCAGGGGAAAATCTGTGCTGTCCACTGCAGACATCACAGTACTTCATCCAGCTTGAAAATGGAGGGGGAAACCAAGAACACAGTTATAACAGAGAAGTCAAATGGAAGTGCTTTAACTGCATGGAACCACTTAGTCACTGTCCCAAGAGGAAAAGAAAACAGTTTAAACATATTTCAAAAGTTAAATCTATATTTGCCTTTCAAATGCAAAGGGGATGGATACACAAGTTGGTTTACTCCCAGAAGTTTCTTTTACTTCTGGGAAACCAGGACTAGATTCTCTTGCATAGGTTTTTAATGATGTTAAATAACCCAGCTTGTGTCCTTCAAACAAAGAACTTGTCAGCTGAGCAGCTCATTTGGCTCTGCCTTGGCTTTATTGCATTCTCCTTCCCACAGTTCAGGGTCACTGGGCTGGTGCTTAGCACAGGCTGCTCACTGGCTGGCCCAGCTGCTCTTCATCTGCCCAAGAATTTCTGTGTGGCTACTACCATTCTCTTTGTGGAGAACAGTTTTTAATGTACACTTCTGTATGTTTTTGGTTGGATTTGGGTCATTTGGGTTTTTGTGGGTTTTTCTTGTGGCCTTTTCTCAAAAAAAAAAAAGTTTGTGTATCATTTATTATTTTAATAATATTCCATTTTTACTTAGTTCACTTTGCTAAAATTTTGCAGTGTTTTATTCATGCTATTTAAACTTTTTAGACTTGAGGCTGCCTCTGACTTGTCCATAAATTGGCAACAGAGATGTTGCTATAACTGTCCTAGTATTAAATTTCAGTCTCTAGCCACCTCCTTCCAGAGAACATGCCCTTTTTCCATGTAAAAGACAAAGTCTGCTCCCAAAAAGATTGAGATTAATAAATGCTGTAGTTAAGAAACTTGAACATTTGCTTTAGACATGATTCCTTTAATAAAAGGCAATTAAAACTTAGACAATTCAAATTAATCTCTTCAATTTACAATTTTTTTCCTGAATTTCCTTGCATAGACACTGAATTTGTTGATGCTTCTCAAGCCATCAAAGGCAAGAATTTGAAAACATTTCTCTCTAACTGTAGAAAGTGAAGATTATTTTCCACAGCTCACTGAACAATTTTGCGATAGGAATAATTGCAATATCTGGTTTTGAAAGAGCAACTAGTTATTAAGGCTCTGGTTGAAGTATTAAGGGTTTGTGTCCTGTTACTAATACATAAAGTTCTGCTTGCCCATTTATTTTTTGCTTTTGAAGAGTATTGCTGAGGATCCCTGAATATTAGCTTTGTTGCTCCCTGGTCATCCTCCCCAACAGAAGCTGTACACTCTGTGTTTTTAAAATAAATATTTAGATTTTCCTGCATATGTAATGTTAGGTTTTGAATTATTTCTTGCCATTTTCTCACAGTCTCAGCTCTGCTTATTTTCACAGGAGCTGATGGGAATGAGAGTGCAGATCCCCATGCTATTGTACTGCTCATGTTTGTTTTCATAGTGAATGTGAGAACAGTTATTTAGGATAAGTCAACTGTGTGCTGCTGCTGAATGAGTCTAGAATAGCTCCATGAAAGGTTTTGCTATTTTGTGTTTTTTTAGGTGAGAAAATGTCCTTTTCTGCTTGGAAAGATTTCACAGTTTTACTTGTCATTGTGCATATAGAATTATTTTAATAGATAAATAAAGCTGGTTTTTTCTGTGGTTAGTGTAGATTATTATGGCTAAAGAGACAAATATGTATTGAAATATAATTGCGATCAGTTATGTGTGCACACGCATATGAATACCCATAGAACAGTGCCATGTCATGGCTCTAGAAAGTTTCTGATGTTCTTTTCCATATTCTCAGTCTACTTTTCCTTCCTTTTGCATCTCAGTCATTTTCTGTTCCTAGCTGATGGCTTTCATGTAATGGACACTGTGTTCTTTGTGCTTCCTGGGAAAAAGATTTGACATTATTTTCCCAAGAAACACAGAGAAATAATTTTTTTCTTTCCTTGGGAAAAGAAAAAATGGTAATCGACCAAGCAGCAGGAATTTTGGATGATATGTAGCAAGCTGACCTTGGTTGGAATCAAGGTGCTTTGAAATATTGGAGAAGTTTTTGAGTTAGATGCAGGTGTATCAGCTGGCAGAGCATCTGTTTTCCTGGTGGGATAAACACAGTGAGAATTTCCATCCCTGTGACTGCCAGCATCTGCTTGTCTTAATTATCCACAAGAAAAATAGTGATTTAGTTGGAAGGAAGTTTCTGCCTGACTTTTCTCTATACAAAAACTTGATTTATTGTTTTATTGTTGGCAAACATTTCCATAATGTGTGCTCTACTATTGGACCTTTTCTAAGCACTGTTGTTTTCTATCCACCATTTACACAGCAAACAATGCCATGCACTGTGTGGACTGATTAAATACTGCAAAATACTCCTTTTTGGGGAAAGAGAGCAAACTCCTCCTATGTGGTTTGATTTCAGGCTCACCTGGTGGCAGCATTTGAGCAGAGCCTGGGGAGCATGACAATCCGGCTGCAGAGTCTGACCATGACAGCAGAGCAAAAGGCAAGCTTCAAAAGGATTTGGGAAGTCTTCATTTCTGTTTCCATCATTGTTGCCCGTGCTCCTTCTGTAGCTGTGTGGGGGAAAAAGTCACATAAGCAATTTGCCTTAGCTCCCTCATTTGTAGTGACAGAGTAAAATGTAAAAAATAATTTGTATATAAAACACTCATTTTCTGCACTGGGATTTTGTGGCAATTGATCAGGTTATTCCTATCAATTGTTGCTTTGGACGTAGGTCTTCAGTACTGCATATTTCTATAATATATTTCATCCCAGTGCATCCACACATGGGCATGTTTGAAAGAAACACCAAGAAGAGTACTTACAAGACTGGCAGCATTGTGCTTTTGGACAGCATACTTGAATAGGCATTATTTCTGCATTACAGAATACATGCATTTTTTGTATCATAATACCAAAGCTGCTTTGTACCCTGTTGAGGGTGTGCATCCCCAGCTATCCCAAACCTCATTTTCACCTCCTTGTACATATATATTCCATGAATTCATTATGAGCTACCAAAACTTAGATGGAAAAGCAGCTTCTTGGGAGTTCTTCCATGTACCGTCATATGGGTTTTTTTTCCTTATTCAAGGACTCAGAACTGAACGAGTTAAGGAAGACAATTGAACTCCTGAAGAAACAAAATGCTGCTGCTCAAGCTGCCATCAATGGAGTCATCAACACACCTGAGCTCAACTGCAAAGGTGAGAGACAAGCACCGCATACAGAGACTCCAGGCCTCTCCAGTGAGACTTCAGTCCTCTGGGTAATTGCGGATGTAACCATCGGAGTTACTCAGAGAACAGAGTAACCCAGTAATTTACACTGGGATAAATTGCTGAAGGAAAAATTTGAAGCATCTCAGATTTTAATCTCGTCACAAGAAACAAGGATTTGAAGTATGCAGTACATCCATGGGGATAAGTGATTGTCTGAGTGCTGGTTTCCCTAAATGTTTCTTCAGGATTGCATGATTAATACCATTAATCAAATTTCCTAGATAATTTGTACATTGCCTCCATTCTATGCAGGTCCTGGAGCTGCTCAGCCCACAGACCTGCGGATCCGGAGGCAGCACTCCTCGGACAGTGTCTCCAGCATTAACAGTGCCACCAGCCACTCCAGCGTGGGCAGCAACATTGAGAGTGACTCCAAGAAAAAGAAGAGGAAGAACTGGGTGAGTGTGTTTTAGCAGACTGTGTGAGGTTTATGTGAAATTATGAGGACATGCACAGTTAAATCCACCTGGCTTCTCCTTCCTGCCTCGTGCAGCAGGTCAGCATAACAACTATGCGCTGCTTAAACTCTCCTGTGAAGGCTTAATTGAGTTGTAAGTTGTGTTGACTCTGCATAGGATTGAATTTTAGCTTGACAGCTAAAAGGTCAGTCTTAAATCAGAAATAGCTGTCAAAGTTTGGCTCTGGCTAAAGGGTTGTCCAGTCCCTTAAGGAGAATGTGGCATCTGTCTTTAAAGTAAAATAAACCCACAAGAGAATATCATTCTTGTGAGGATTTTTTTGTTTTTATCTCATAGGGCTTTCTTATAAATGAACATATTAAACACTCTAAGAACTCTTTGTCCAGCCTTAACTTGGAGTTCTAAGAATAATATCAAAAGATTACCAATTTTAAAAATTTTTTGTGACGGACATCTCTTCTGGAAGTTTTTGCATTACTTACCTGTCATTTCCCGTTTTTCCCTCTTTGCTCATCACGTACTATGTACAAGGTACCCTGTACTGGAGGAAAGGTACACTATCTTCAACTCCATTTTCAATTAGACCATAACTGTCTTAGTGACCTAGTCTGATTGTAGTTTGGACTGAAGTCCCTAGATCCTTTATTGTAGCCAGTAAAACAATCCACCCCTTTCTTCCCACTGAATTTAAATTCCCTGGATCTCTTGAGTGTACAGACAAATCTATAGAGATGCAAAATGTGGTTAGAGCTGATGAAAGTTTCATTTGTATTTGCACAATATCCTCTCAGAAATGTTGATGAAACTCCTGAACTGTAAGAAAGAGCTTCCTGAACAAGTTATTTTTATTTCTCTCTTATCTCAGAGGTTTCATTTTGGTATCTCTTGGTATTGCCAGCTGCTTCACAAAAGAAGCATTTCCACTCTGCTCCTAAGTAATTGGTTGAATGGTAACAATATCTTTTCCAAATCCTTCTGGTGCTGTACAAGTATATAGACAAAGTAAATTGCTATAATATTTAAATTTCTAGCAACCCTTAGTTTGTGACCCAAAACTTTTGTAGTAGGATAAGATATACACTTTTTAAAATTCTTGTTTAGTTTATTTTTTTGTTTAGTTTGTTATTTTAACTTAGTGGATATGGTCCAGCATCAGCCTACATTTCTCATTCATCAGATAACTATTTTTGTAGAAGGTTTAGGGAACATTTCCTTGTTATAAAGCTAAATAAAGTTTTCATGAAGTAGAAGAAACAGGACAGTATTTTAATGTTGTTACTAAAAATGTGTACGTTATGGCTGTGGAATGAAGTCTGGAAATTAAAACACTATGGAGAAGAATATGTGAGTTGAATCTGATTCACACATTCTTTATTCCACCAGTGCTGAGGAAGTTCTCAGCCAAGTCATGAAGAAGCAATGCATCTGTCCATCCAGAGCTGAAACATCAAATTTCCAACATTTCTCATTGTAAGAGTCTTTGTCTAGCTTAAAAACAGCTTTCAGCTCATATTAAGCCAGCCTGTGTACAGTATGTAATTTGCAATGGCATTAAAACCTAGAGTAGATATGTAGATACATAGAGTATCCTGAGTGGGAAGGGAACCATGAGCATCATCAAGTCCAGACCTTGCTTCCATGGGGGTTTAACTTCTAGGGCTCCCTAAAACAGAAACCATATATCTAAGAACATTGTCCAGATGCTTCTTGAATACCACCTGTTGAATTGCAGCTTTGGGGTAACATCACTTTAATGACATGAATATTAAATCTTGTTTGAAAAATTTGACAGTCACATTACAAAAGGTTATTTTAGTTGCAGGTAGGTAGAGAAGTTGCAGTCTTTTCACATGGTGGAATACCTGTTCCTGCAAGGAAAAATACATTATTAACTTGGCTCTTAGCCAAAGCACTCTCCCTGGGCGAAAGAGAAAATGTAATTTTAGTAGTTAAGAGAGTTTGGATCTGGTGTTTTCCTCAGGTAATGCAAAAAACCAGCCAGTGTGGTTTGAGACACCTGGTTTTGGAAAATATAGGGTTCCAGTTTTAAAGTAACTGTTTGTCTTTGTTAATTATTGGTCGTGTTTGTCTTAGAAATCCAAAACTTCCCTTATTAGTGGCATTATCTGTTAAAATATGTCTTTTTTCCTTCCTCCACTTCCTTTTGCTTGCACTTCTTCCGGCAGGTCAATGAGGTAAGGAGGACCTACTTCAAACTTGGAGGTACAAAGCTAACACACTATTGACACCACTAACCCTCCCAGCACCATTAACCTGGGCTGGGCCCTGTGCCAGCACAGCTGCACCACCCTGCTGTAAAGCTTGTTGCACTGAACAGACTTTGCTGTCAAATAATTCTTAAAAAATAGGAGGCATTCATAGCCACTCTTATTGACCTTATTAATCTGATAAAATAGTTAAAGAAAAAAAGATTTTTTATTTTTCCCCTGTGTTACTATGTATGTGAGTATGGCTGTAGCATCTGGAGTATTTGCATGTTGACAGTTTTTGCTCTGTGGCTTTTTTTGCCTGGTTTCATTCTTAATGATGGACCTGCTGCTGTGGTCTTGTTTTTTCCAGTTACGCAGCTCCTTCAAGCAAGCTTTTGGGAAAAAGAAATCTCCCAAGTCAGCATCTTCTCATTCAGACATTGAGGAGATGACTGATTCTTCCTTGCCTTCCTCACCAAAGCTACCACACCACAACACCACTGTTTCAACACCACTGCTGAGAGCTTCCCATTCCAATTCCCTGTAAGTGACTTCTGTAATTTTTAGACAGAAAACAGAATGGAAGGCATCTTGCTGTGTAGGTAGAGGAAAGGCAGAGGACAGAAATGCTGAATTCACGTATTCAGAGATTTAAAGATGTGTGAGCTGACTCCCTACCCAATACCTTTGTATTAGTGTTCAGGAAACCAAAAATCATTGAGTCAGTACTGAAGTGTAAATATTTCATTGGGCTGCTCTCTCAGCAGAATGTACTGAGTATCAATAATATTTATAACCAGGGTGACTTTGAGGTGCCAAATTAATTGGATCTCTTGCTGTTAATTAAACAAACCAGGTAAAATCTGGGAGTTTCTCTTGTCTAAACACAGCACATATTGTATTAATCTGATACCATGATAAGTTCCCAGTTCTATTGACAAATTCAGATAAAGGAGAGGAAATCAAACACTGTAGTTTAGTGATACAGATGAACTCATCTAACCATGTGCCTGGTGAATGGAGATGATCCACCCCTCTTTCCTTGTGTAGCTTCCCAGCTACCTGTGCCTGGTCCTTTCCATGCCCACCTGTGAAATAAAGCTTAACAATTCCCTTGCCATGCTGTTTTGAGTTTGAATTCACATTTTAGAACATTTTCCAATGCATGGAAAATTTTGTAAAACAGCTTTTATGTTAATTCCATCAGTCCCTTTGTCACTTGAGCAGGATAAATAAATATAGAAAGTTGTAACAGGCAGTACTGAGAAACCTGTAATTACTAGATGGCCTCCTGACCTTGAGAGGTCATGCAGGCCTTCCAGCCTGATTTCAGAACAAATGCTTTGGAGTAGCTCCCTTCCATTTGTTTTCACATGAAGAGGTGAAAACAGTAGCAATAGTTTCCAGCTGTATAACAGAGATTAAATGTCAGTAGCAGAAGATAATCCCCCATGATTTTTATTTCAAAGCTTCTTCTGTCTCTTGAGCCTAACTTAGTGCATTTCTGGTGACTACAGCAAGTTGTGCTTTAGAACTCTCAGGACAGAAAATTGTCAAATGATGATCCGATCTGTCATCAGCCAAAATACTTTCACCCAAAAGGATAAACATGAACAAAGAGGGAAGGATAGAGCATTAGTAAAACTAGTGTGTTTTGGCCTATTGGCTTTTTGGTGGGGAAAACATCTCTCATTAACCTGATTTAGGGAGACATGTTAGGTAAAATCTTCATTTAAGTGCACAGCTGTGTAGTTGATCTTTATACAGATGCACTTTCAAGTGTGCTGAAATGTTGTTACTGACTCAGAAATTCCTCTTTTTATGGGCAGAAGGAAGAAAAATGCCACCCAAAATTTTTTAAGCGTGAGTTCTTTAAAGCAAGCAGGAATCTATCATGCTTGAATAGGTGTAGGGTTCCAAAGCCCTCCAGAGCAGTTCAGGGAAATGCAGCTGTGCACACCTGGTAAGCTTTAAATCTGTCTGTGAACTCATCAGTCTCCAACCAACTGCTGTTAAATGCCTGCACCCCCTAAATTTATTTAGATTTTTGTTTAGAAATTCTCCTGTATAGCAACTGCCACGAAAAAATGAAGACTATCCAATAGTGGGTGATTTCAGATAATTCTGTTTCCGATCCTGATTAAATAAAAATAACCCTCAGCCATCTTTGTTTCATCAGACTCTAAAATTTCCATGACCTGCTTAATACCTGATTTATGGTGTCACTAATGCAATAAGCTGAAGTGGCTACCTGCTTCAAGCAGAATAAAAAGGGCATTGTTCCTCTTCTCCTAATAAATCCTGGAGAAGCAGCACGAGGAGAGGAACGAGTGTGTGTTTGTTGGTGTCCACAGCATTTCTGAGTGCACGGACAGCGAGGCTGAGACGGTGATGCAGCTGCGGAACGAGCTGAGGGATAAGGAGATGAAGCTGACGGACATTCGCCTGGAAGCCCTCAGCTCTGCCCACCAGCTGGACCAGCTGCGCGAGGCCATGAACAGGATGCAGGTGAGGAACAGCCATCCCACATCCTGCAGCCTCTGCTGATGTGGCCAGCCACCCCCACAGTAAAGATCAGAACTTTATGGGTGCTTGCTAAAGGCTGTGCTCAGCTTTGTGCCAGTGTTAAACCTTCATTAAAAGTCAGCTTGAACACCTGGCTGTGCTGCCCTCAGCTTCAGCTGCTTCATCTCTGAGATGGGACAGTATTTTGTTGGCTGTCAAAATGTTTCCATACTCTCTGCCTTAAGGTCATTGCATTTCAGTGTTAGTGAATTCCCACATATTTAAGTATTTTAGGATACTTCGAAAAGTTTCACAGAAAGGACATTTTAATAATTAAATTCTTTAATTAAAACATTATGAAAACAACTTTTCTGCTAAACTACCATTTATTCTTAAGTTTCTTATGTTGCTATCTTATTATCATGTTTTCACTGTGCCTTCTAATGTCTGACTTGTCTTTTCAAGAGTGAGATTGAGAAGTTAAAAGCAGAAAATGATCGGCTGAAATCTGAAAACCACGGCAGCTGTAGCCGGGCTCAGTCTCAGGTTTCCATCTCCTCCTCTCCCAGACACTCTGTGGGACTCTCTCAACACAGCCTGAACCTCACGGAGTCAACCAGTCTCGGTGAGTTTAATGAGAAGGGTGGTGGGGCAGGTTTTATCCTGCATTTGGAAGGCTTGGGTTGGTTAGCTATGGAAAAATGA
The DNA here is from genome assembly GCA_030060385.1 of Muscicapa striata striata. Classification (NCBI taxonomy): domain Eukaryota; kingdom Metazoa; phylum Chordata; class Aves; order Passeriformes; family Muscicapidae; genus Muscicapa; species Muscicapa striata. Next base: position 587,361 of record JAREIS010000279.1, on the reverse strand, counting down.
AAGCGTGAGGATTATTAACAGCTGAGGTGTGGAAATATGTCACGAGCTGGCACAAGGCCTTCTTTTAAATATCACTGTAGGTTTGCTACACCCTCAGTCAGAGGTGTCCAATTATGACTTCAGCTCTGAAAAGTCATGTTTAAAGCCATTTAATAATGCACATTTGCCAGAGGATATATCATAGGAAGGAAAATACAGAGTAACTGGTTAATAATTTTCAATGACCTTCCCTTTTTAAGAGGGATGTGTGGCAGGGGAGTCAGTCAGCCTGGTTCTTGTGTTTTACCTTGGGGCATGTGAAGCCCAGACGTGTTGTGTTTGACTACAATAAACCAGAATAACCTCCATTGTAATTGAGCTCCATCTGTGAAGCTGCTGATGTTTCCTGTCCACAGACATGCTGTTGGATGACACTGGAGATGGCTCTGCCCGGAAAGAAGGGGGCAGGCACGTCAGAATAGTTGTCAACTTCCAGGATGAGATGAAATGGAAGGAGGTGAGTTGTGTTTCATCCGCAGCTTTGAAATGTGACTTCAGATTGTGTGAGGGAATTCAAGTTTGCCAAAAGACTGTTAAGAATTTTCTCAGGAAAACAGTTCATCAGTGTGTTAATAGTGATAGAGAAGGCACTTGGCTGCCTCCAGCTTCCTTGGAGCTGCTGAGAGGGACCAAAATGCCAGAAGCACCAATCTTATGGAAGAGCTTGACAAATCCAAACTGGTAGATCTATACTGTATCATTCTAGTTTAAGTTGTTCTCTCTGGCACAAGTACCGTGTTTAGAATGACATCTTTCAGATGTTTTCCATCCACAAGTACGTGAAAGAAATCCTAAATACCCAAATAAATTGCAAATATTGTAAAGTTGCGTCCCATCTTGTGTGTTTAACGTACTACATGCATGAATATGTTTAACATACTACACGCTGTCTCTGCCAAGCAATGGCCTTGCTGTCTCACATTTTTGAGTGCCTGTAAAAGTATGTTTAAGAAGTAACTTCATTTCTTCCTGAGGGCTGGACAAAAATCTGAATGATCAGAAATAAAATTAACTTAGCCGATCTTTTCATTAAATTTTGCATTAATTATTACAGCCCTGGGAAAACAGTAAAACTGCTGCTGATCGAATGCAGTCAGAGCAAGTTTTAGTAACACTTCAAATCTTATGATAGAAATTAGTTTTCAATTGATGTTTCACAGTGAGTGCAGCTGTAGAAAAACAGAAAAATTGTATTTCTCTGATTTCTTTTATCTGCCTTAAAAATTACTTTAAAAATTCAAAGTGCTGTGATACATCAAATATAATATATTAGTATAAATTCTGTATTACTACTCTTACATAGAGATATGCATAATTTCTATCTATATATATAGGTTTCTATGCCTACAACAGAATTTCTAGAAATAAATAGGATAAACCTTGCAAATGTAACATCTTTGATTGTGAAGTCATGGAAGAATGGACTTCACTACAATATTCCTAAGAGTTTTCCTGTCTCTTTGCTAAACTGTAATTCTCTCAGAGATTTTTGAATTGTTCATGGATTGATTAATAAATACCTTTAACTTAACATCACCATCACCTGAGTATTCTTTAGATTTGTGACTCCAACACTGTAGAAAATGTTTATCATGTGAAAAGGATTCCATATACTATTCAGAATTCCCCATATGGAGTAGTAAGTGTGCACCATTATTTAGAAATAAAAGGAGAGGGGCAAGGAAGAATTTTAATGACATTAGCCACACTTGTCTGATAGAGTTATTCCTGTGCCTTTAGGATTCCAGGCCTCGCACCTTCCTCATAGGCTGCATTGGAGTCAGTGGGAAAACCAAGTGGGACGTTCTGGATGGAGTTGTAAGACGCCTGTTTAAGGTCAGTTGGGTACAAAATGCTGGGAGCTGAAGTTTTTCTGTGGTGTTTTGATGGTACCAAGCTGTATTTAACTTTGTATGTTAAGTACTGTCACAGTAGAGAACAAATGCCCTGTGATGCCTGACTTCCTGTGTCCCTTTTCCGTCCCAGGAGTACATCATCCACGTGGATCCTGTGAGCCAGCTGGGGCTAAACTCAGACAGTGTTCTGGGCTACAGCATCGGGGAAATCAAGCGCACCAACAGTGCAGAGACCCCAGAGCTGCTGCCCTGTGGGTACCTGGTTGGAGAAAACAACACTATCTCAGTTACCATCAAAGGTAATTTCACCTGACCTGCCTGGTGTTTTCACTATTGAGTTTTATCAGAGCTTGCTGTGTCAAGAAGCTCAGAGGAGTAGAAACTTTTTATTGCACTGCTTTTTCCTGTTCCTACCGTTTATTTACTTCTAGCTATTTTCGTTTGATAAAGTCACCACTTGGAGTATGCTAGGTCTGTAATTTCAGCAAGTTTTCAACCTGTAACTCTAGGAACAATTACACACTGCACAGATCTTGATTTGTCATGGAGAAGACTTCACACCACAGGGGATGTAGTAGAGCTGTTTGAGCAGCAAAGTACTTTCCAAATGAGTCAAGCCTGAAAATTTTATTAGCTCTTTGTCACAGGTATAGTTGTTATTTCCTTCATGCAGGGAAAAAAAAAAAAATCTTGACTCCTTTGCTTGATTGGTCTCACTGAAGGGTCTCTCCTTAAGTACCAGGAAGGAGGGAGCCCAAATTTTATGAAACACCTTAAACTGTGGATTTTTCCAAATGTGTGGTTTACAGAATTCCCATCAATTTCTTTCTCTAATACTGATAAAAATTTAGTATTTGTGTTTCTCATTTGGTTTCTCAGGGAAGCACTTTTTAAATGAAAACTCTACTATGAAACAAAGTTCAAGAGTAAAACCCTCAACTGCTGCATTTAGAACATATATCAGTTTGTTCAAAGTTAGACCAGGGAAATCTGCAGACAGATGGTATTTGAGAGCAGTGCCAAACATTCTTCAGATCAACTTTGAAATTTGACTGAGAGCGGATTTTTGAATATTGATGTAAAAACCAAGGTACCTTGTATAGCAAACCAGTGGGCAGGAAGACAAAATAAACTGTGAAATACATCAACTTACTGAGGCTTGACCTTAACCCAGGATATTCTACTTACGTAAAATGCATTGTCCAGTCATAAATCCTAACTGAAATATTGCATAAGGTCTAACTGTGTCTGTAAAGCTACAATTTGAGTTTATATTTAACTTGCACTGGCTTGACTTGTACCTTGAAGGTTCATAAGTGATAACAGTTTTCAATAAAATTGAAATGTATTTAATCAATTTATGGAAAATCACTTACATATGCCTTTGAGATATAAAGCTGTCTATATAAATATTTAATATTTCAAGTAACCACTGAGGTACAAACATTTCTCTGGGTGTTCTGCCAACTTTCCTTCCTGCTGTTTATTTTGAAGCACTGTGTATTTTCCCTAAGCCAATTCTGCCTAAAGTGATTGCTGACATGGCATAAATGCTTATCAGTAGGAGTTTTCTGTTAGAGTAGATAAGTATCAGCATACAGAGGAGGAGTTTAATTACAAGCATTTGGGAAAGTAGGGGGAGTTGATGATAGCTGGGATTTGTTGGTTTTTTTTCTTTTTTGTCTAGTGATCCAAAAGTAAACAGGTACATTCTGGGTGAATGTGTGGTGAAATGCTGTAAAATGGATGGCTGGTTCATGGAAAGTGTGGCCTGGAATCCTTTGGTGTGGCAGCTTCCAGAGGGCCTTAGGGATGCAGCTGAGGACTTACACAGGCTGAAGGAGGATCCAGGCTTAAGCCCACAGTTCATCCCTGCACTTGTTTTCCAGGTTTATGTGTGCCTCTCTTGCCTTGCCTCTCTCAACCACGAGGGATACTGGGGGGGGGGAAGGGGTTTAGCTCTGAAGTGAAGAACAGCTTGATCAGGTCAATTTGGCTAAAAATTGGAAATGTCCCTAAAGGAGGCCTGTTTCCCTGCTGCAGGTATCTGTGAGAACAGCCTGGACGGACTGGTGTTTGAGTCGCTGATCCCCAAGCCCATCCTGCAGCGCTATGTGTCCCTGCTCATGGAGCACAGGAGGATCATCCTGTCCGGCCCCAGTGGCACGGGCAAAACCTACCTGGCCAACTGTCTGTCTGAGTACATGGTGCTCAGGGAGGGCAGGGAGCTGGCCGAGGGCATCATTGCCACCTTCAACGTTGACCACAAATCCAGCAAGGTGAGCACGCATGAACCATCCTCGCACAACCCGTGTCCTAAGTGAGAGACCTTTCTTAATTCGTCATTTTGAACTTCCCTTTGTTTTCAAAGTATTATGTTAATCCTGGAGGAAACAGTATTTAAAGGTTTTCAGAATCAGAATGTTTTCAGAATGATTATGGGTTGGGAACAGCAGGCTTCCAGGTGTGTATTTAAACATCTGAAGGTGTCATGATTGTCAAGTGTTTAGGAGCCTGAGAATTGCCCAGGAAGTTAAACACCTGCATAAAATTCCCAGAGACTTAAGGAATGCCTATTGCATGTGGGCACTTTTCCCAAAATCCTCAAATGCATCTCCAGGCTATCAGGAGCTTCTGCAGCTGCAGGTATCAGCAGTTGTAATCATGTGTTGGGTTTGGAGGGGCAATTGTGCAGACGCATTCCTGGGCTGGTAAGGCATGTCTTTGCTTTTTTATGTGCTGCTGATTTTGCTGAATATACTTTCAGTGATCATCTAGATTAGAGAAAACGAAAAAAAAAAAAAAAAGAAGAGGGGAAAAAAAGAAAAAGCTGTTTATTTTATGGCCTTAGGCATATTTTCCTCTGGAGGAACGGGATGGTTGAAATCGTGGTCATAAGCCACTGGTATGATTTCAGATGCTTTAAAGCTGCATTTCAGCCACTCATCAACAGCACCAAAAGCTTGTCCTTCTTTCCAGCATTACTGAAGGCATCCAAATTTGCCTCTGATGCGGGATGGTTTGTTCCAGATTAATTTTGTCTGCTGTATTTTGATGGGAATACAGTTGCAAGATGATATAACAAATCTAGCTGGAATGCGGTTTGGTTTGGTTTGGTTTGGTTTGGTTTGGGGAGAGTTGATCAAGTTCCTGAAAAGAAACAGAAATATATTTCAGGCCTTTTAGGTCTGACATAGATGAATAAAAATACGAACTAAATTATAAAATATTACCCCTCTTCAAGCCCCTGTCTCACAGGATTTCTGGTACAGCCTCTGAGTCTTCAGCATAACCTGCAAAAGAGAAGGAAAACCATATCTTTTGTTTTCTTGTAGAAAATGTGTGATTTGTTAGATGTCAGACTCTTGCTTTAGGTTTTGTTACCAAGCTTATCTGTCTTAATTGATTTTTTAAGAAATGTGAAGAAAAAGGGTTTTTTTCTTCTTTTTTTTTTTTTTTCTGCTTCGCAGGAACTCCGCCAGTACCTCTCCAACCTGGCAGACCAGTGCAACAGTGAAAATAATGCTGTGGATATGCCTCTTGTCATAATTTTGGATAATTTGCACCATGTTAGCTCCCTAGGAGAGATCTTTAATGGACTGCTAAACTGCAAGTACCACAAATGGTAAACAAATTGTATCAGGACACATTGCAAATGTTAATCTTGTACTCAGAGCACTGCTCCTGCAAAATCCAATCACAAAACCAAAGTCTACATTAATTTAGTAATGTGGAGGAAGATGACCAGGTTGTCCATATTCTGGACAGTGCTTCAGAAGGATCTTTTTCCTTCATAAAATTATCAATTTTTCTGAAATAAGTAATTAGAAAGTAGTTGTATTTGCTTCATGATGTAGATCATTAGTAGTAAAGTTCCATTTGTAGTGAAAGGTCTTGTTTTGGGACTTCTGGTTTGCTTTCAGAATTCGATGTTCTCAGAATCTCAGTAGAGAATTTTGTCATAAGTAACTACATATCCTTCTTTGACAAAAGAGTTTTCAATAACCTTTTTTAATGTTTGGGTTTTACTTAAAACTTGATTTTCAAAGTTTACAAGTTTGATTTACTTGATTTTTTTCTCCCAATAGTCCGTATATTATTGGCACAATGAACCAAGCCACCTCCTCCACACCTAATCTTCAGCTTCACCATAATTTCAGGTACTGTTTATTCATGTTTCTCATTTATATTTGTGGCCTGGCTACTGAGTCATCTGAAATTTTTCTTATCAGCTGAAATAGCAAAGTGAGAGAGAAATGTGATTTGCTTCTGGTTGCTGCCCTGACGTGCAGCTTGGTTATAAGGCTGTCATTAAAAGAATGGGGTTCATAAAACTTTTATTTTACAGAGGATTGTTAAGGTATTTGATCTTCTACCAGATTTTCAGTCAGACATTATTTAGGCAAAGCAGATTAATGAGAAATGAGCTGAAACCATGCACAGTAAAAATTGGTTCATCTAGTGAAATATTCCAAAGTAACTTTTGCTGAAAAACATGTGTGATGGGAATAGGCCATTTCAATCCTGATAATCTGGAAATAAGAGGAGAAACGTAGTCAGGAATAGTTACACTCAGTAGCATGGAAGAGAAATAATGGCTATTTCTGCTGTTCTGCCATAGATGGGTGCTATGTGCAAACCACACGGAGCCAGTCAAAGGCTTTCTTGGCCGTTTCCTGAGAAGAAAACTAATTGAAACAGAGATCAGAGGCAGGATGAGAAATGCAGAGCTGGTTAAGATTATTGATTGGATTCCCAAGGTCTGGCAACATCTGAACAAATTCTTGGAGGCTCACAGCTCCTCTGATGTTACTATTGGTAAGTACTCTGCCCAGGCATATGTAAATATATGTATTTTATTTCTTTGTATATTAGATGTATCTTTGTACACTTCCTTGTGCTGTATCACATAAAAAAGACTTTCTTTAAAACCCTGCTTTTAAATGTTATCAATCCTATTTTTGATGCCTATTGTGATTGTGGTTTGAGTGTAATATCTGAATTTCCCCCACCAGGTCCACGACTCTTCCTCTCCTGTCCAATAGATGTAGATGGTTCTAGAGTTTGGTTCACTGACTTGTGGAACTATTCCATCATTCCATATCTTCTGGAGGCAGTAAGAGAAGGACTACAGGTGAGATGGCAAAGGGAAAAATCGTAGGTCTAAAATAGCATCTGTTCAAAAGGCAACAAAGCTCGGTAGTGACAGCACTTTCTGTAGATACAACTTTGCACATTGAATATCTGCATGCCTATGAAAATGTAACTAGAATTGTCAATAGTTTCAGGCAGAATTAGTCTCTTCAAGCACTTTTGAAACTGAGAGTGGAAAAACTGATTAGATGCCAAACTGCTGATGTTTTCAGTGGGGGGAGTTAGACATACAAATACCTTTTAATACTATGTTCCAGAAGCACACCTTAAAATTATGCTGTGCATCAGAAAAATAAGTTTGTGGTCATTAACTTTGTTACACAGGATTTTCTTCTGGAAATCAAATCTTTCAGCATAGGAAAAAAGTTGTGCAGGGAGAGAATGTATTCCTGAGTGATAGGAGCACTATCAGTGACATTTGGGCTACTTCTCAGTATATAAGATTTTTTTTTTAGTAGATTCCTTCATAATTCTGTCTTCTACTATGGCTTCTTACACATTTGTGAAATACATGAATTCTCCAAGTTTGGGGTAAAATTTGGCAGTACTTGGAAACCTCATTTTTTGGGACAATTGTGGTAGACCCTTAGACATGAGGAAAACAATAGGTCGTGGAGTACAAAATACACTTCAGGAACTTTGCTAGAAATAGAACAGGTGAACCATTTTACATGAAACTTGTTATAAAGGAAGGTAATGGGAGCCAGGAATCTTTCCAACCTAGAACAAGAGAAAGGAGAGCAGGTTGAAATGGAGAAAACTGATACTCACAGTAATGCATGGGCTCCTTGTACTGGATTTTGGAGCTCTCATATCACTGATCAGTATGTGTGGAAAGCATTGAAAAATTAGTAATGAAAATGGAGGAAGAGAGAGAGCAATTGAAAAAACCAATATTTTGCTTCCTTGTTCTGCCCAGTATCTCCATCTTTCCTTAGGGTATTTGGGAGGCTTGTGTTCCAGGTGTAAGGACTTCAGTTTCTCTCTTTGTGCTTTAGATTCTTTATCCCCTTCAGTCCCATTTCCCCAAATTACACTAATTCATCCCTTCTTAAGTAATATCTCTTTTATTTGGTTGATGGATAAGAAGATGCATTTTAGTACTTGAAGAGTAGCCAGAGTGCTGCTAACAAACAAGCTAATGCTAGGAATGTGGATTTCATCTGGGGCTATTTCTCAGCTATTTTTATATTTCTGTTTCTCACTGAGAGAATTATTTTGGGTCAAATACAAACAAGCCAAATGGATCCTTACAATAATTGCTCCCATGGGACCTGACTTGTTTTGTTCTTCAAAGCAGGGATGTGAGAAAGTAGTGTAAAACCTGAGTTCTTCCTGCTTCGTGTACAGAATACAACACCAGCAGAAAGAGGACACAGAGTCCCTGTGGCTTCCTGCCACTGTCACTCCAAAGATTTTTCTTTCATGCTTTTTGGAGCAACTTGTTCCATCCTTGTCCCATGACTTGCTCCCTGGAAAACGTGTCAGTGGGAGGGGTGCACAGACCTGGTTGCCATGGAAGAGGATTGTGAATCATTTAGTCTCTCCTGAGCTCGGATCCACTAAGACCTTTGCAGGAGAAAAGACGTGAAAAATACAAAATCCTTGCCACTTACCAAATGGCATGTATCATTGTAAATTTGAGAATGAGATTAAATTAGGAAATCTGGTTTGCCACATCTTGAAGCCATTATGCTGGGAAGGTAACATAGCAGGGCTGAAGGATGAAGGGTTTGGGCTGTGGAGGAGGCTGTGTTTCAGATTGCCTAGCACCATCTGCTGGCACCTCTGCTCCCACACACCACAGGTTGGTATTCAGAGCAATTTAATACTTTTGTCCGTGCAAAATCTAAACCCACAAAAAACCTACCAAGGAGAAATAGTATTGAGGAAATTGAGATAGTCCTAGATCCATCAGAGAACTGGTGAATTTCTTTTCTAAACCGTTGTTTTTACCCTTGTGCAGGGGAATAAATGAAGGGGACAGTGACAAAATGTCAGAGACAAGCTCCAGTTGCTGAAGGATGGTGATATTTTTAAAGTGGAAATAAATGTTTTAAAGCCACTTGTAGTTGTATTTATGCTTTTGGAAGTCATGAGGCATTAAAATGAATGTGTTGTCTAGCTAAGGCAAATGGAATATAACAGGGAGAATACTTTGGGATTCAGTAGTACAGTCTATTCCAGACAGAAAAATGTTTTTGAAGCAGGGCTTGCCTATTTAGGAACCTGACCAGAGACAAATGCTGGTGATGCTTTTTCTTGGTTGAATACGAAAAAAATCTGACTTGAAAACTCTATGCCTGACATCCATCATAATTGCCTGATGACAGATCTCACATTTCCTCCTCCACATTCCATGGATGGCAGTTTGTAAGGCAGCTGCCAGTACAGTCCAGATGTCAGCACTGATGGCTCCTTTTGTGTGCTGACATTATTTAAGTTGACTTAATTAGGTGATTTTATTTTCAGGAGTTTCTTCCTTCAGCTGGTGCCAAGAGAAGGGCACTGCAGTCTCAGAGAAGATGGTCAGCTCCTTCCAAATCAGTGCCATGACCAAGGGTTTTGTGTGTCATTAGAGTAAGGAAAATCTTGCATTCAGCCCTGCTTGCAAAGTGTTTCCTGCAGCCCAAGAACCATGGCATGTTCATTTTGGTTAGGTAGGTACTGGAGATGGTTGGAATTTTTGACATGGTTTTGTGCTTTCAGTTGTATGGGAGGAGAGCACCCTGGGAAGATCCTGCCAAGTGGGTCATGGACACCTACCCCTGGGCAGCCACCCCCCAGCACCACGAGTGGCCTCCTCTGCTCCAGCTGCGGCCTGAGGACGTGGGCTTTGATGGCTACTCTGTGTCCCGGGAAGGCTCCACCAGCAAACAAGTTCCAGTGAGTGATGCTGAAGGAGATCCTCTGGTGAGCACTCATTTCTGGAACAGCAGAACTTTTCTTTTGCTTTGTTTCTAGGGATTAGAAACAGGAACTAGTCTGGGTGTAGACTAATCCCTTCAGTCGCCTCATTTTCTCCTTTACAGGAAAAGCTGTGTTTTATCAGTAACTTGAATGCTGCTATGGTTTATAGTCAATACCTCTCTTTTGAGTCTCAGCATTGTTGACCTCACTTGTTTCTCCCTTTCCTTCCTTGCCTGCTGGCAAAGCAAATGCTGCTGTAGCTGTCATGTGGAGTTAATATTGTTCCTACCTCAGAATACAAATAATCATGAACTTCCTTGCCTTTGCAGATGAACATGCTAATGAGACTGCAGGAGGCAGCCAACTACTCCAGTCCCCAGAGTTATGACAGCGACTCCAACAGCAACAGCCATCATGATGACATCCTGGACTCCTCTCTGGAGTCAACGTTATGATCTCCCTCAAACAAAGGTTGTTTCCACTTGGCAAGAGCCCTGATTACAGACTCATGAAAAGAACATGTTCCTGGGCTGGGATCTCAGTATTAGAGCTGCAAGAACAAGACACTTGGAGCAATCTTGAACCTGGGTGCAGGCAACCCAAGCGACCTTTGCCAGTGATGAGAACTGCACTACTCCTTTGTTTCCTTCTTTTTAGTTGCTGTAAGCTCTCATGCCTAAGATCCTGAAGATGTTAAAAATAATTATCATTACTAAGTCAAAAGGACGGGGGTGGGGGGCAACTTCACAGCTGTGAAGCAAACAGCTTTGTGCCATATACTGTCTGGAAAGACATGAGAGGGGGAATATTTGCCTATGCTGCTGTTGACCAAACACATTTATGTGAGGGCTGGACTTTTACCAATCAGCTTTTTTGATTAAACTCAAACTCAGCTCCATATAGTTCTGGTGCTATAACAATATTGCTTGCCTCGGTGGTAATACTCAATGAAGGCAAAGCTGCAAAACAGGGAAGTCTGAATAAATATTAAAAAAAGAGAAAAGGAAAAAAAGAAACTAAAACAAAAAGTGCTGCTCTCCTTGCCAGTCTGAGACCTTGGCTTTCTTTCATTGTGTGTTTATAAAGTTTATATATATAAATAGGAATATATAAAAATATATATACAATCTGAACAAATCAGGGTTTTTTTCAAATACTGTGTAACAATCAATCCTGCTACAAGTGAAAGATCAGGTAGTCCTTTGCTAGTCAGGGCCCAGTTCTCTTCCCACTTACATCCACACCACCAGCTGAGCTGACTTCTGTGGCATTTATACCCCACTAATCCACCCTGAGGAGAGGGCTCTTCCCTCCTTCACAGAAGTCAGTGGCAGGGCTGTGTTCCTTGGAATCCTACAGCTCCAAAGGACCCTTGGCAGTTCACGTGCATGGTGAGCTCTGTACACAGAGGTGAGCTACACCCCTGCAAAGGGATGAGTCAGAGTTTCAGTTTTTAATTCTTGCCATGAAATGTTACAGCTGTTTTCTAAAAACTTTGAGTTTCGTTCAGAGGTTTCATTGCAATCAGCACAACCATAAGGAAGTTAATTAAAATTCTGCTCTGTGACCGTTCCAGTGCTATTCTGGTGACAATACTTTCTTCCATTACTTTTCTTTTTAATTGCAAATTAAAAAAGAAATAGTATTTTAGCAGTATTCAGGTCTGGAAGAAAAAAGATAAGGTACTGAGTACTGTGTCTTTTGAGTTTAGCTGTGCCATGCTTGTGAGTTGTGGCAGAGCTGTGAATCTGGTTTGGTTTCTCCTCCTCTGTGGACGCACACACCTACACAATCAGTGTTAAGGCTTGTCCTTGTGCTGGGGAGCAAGAACACCTCCCCAAGAATTGCACTTCCATGGTGATACCACCGTCCCCAGCACATCAGCTGTACCTCAGCCAACACCTCACTCCTCAGGAGGGATTTGTACGAGCCTTTCCAGCTCTCCTTTGGTGCTGACTTTTAAAATCGATGCCTTATTTTGTACTAATTCTGTTTGATTAAATTAGTGCTATATATTATGGGATTTTATTTAAAGAAACAGGGCTAAAGTCATCTCTTGAAATATCATAAGTTGCTGTGAATATTGTTTATATAAGATACTAGAATTTGTTTAAATGTGACAAATAAGGAGGGAAATGAGATGTTTCAGGTTCATATCAATCCGCAGCTAATAAATCACTGAAGAGCTGTTTTATCCATGCAGGAGGGACAAAGGAAGCTTTTCAACTCTAATAAATTACAGGAATATGCTGGTTTTTCAATGTACAGAAAGAAATCTTATTACAGTCACTTTTTCAAGAGCTTGTGGGTTTAAGGGAACATAACAGACAAGTTCATGCTTCTGTGGCTTAGCTTGAGAGGATGGTTTTATTATACCTCATGACTTTCTGTAATATAACTGTACTTTGTCTTACTAAGCTGGTCTTGAATCTGCTCCTGTTACAACTTTTAAGTGCTGATGATTTTTTTTTTTTTAAGAAAAATATTGTAAAAGGAAAAATTTAAATATTTTAATGATGGGGGAAGAGCTTGATGTTGTTACTGTTTTAACCTTATGAACTCTGATTTCATTATTTCACTGAATGGAATAACAAAGGTTACTCAGCCAATTTTCCTAATGCAGTTCATGGTACTGTAAAACATGGGTTAGATATGTATGGAATCAAATCCATAGCATGCTGATGATGAGTTTGAGAGAACTTAATTTTTCCAGTAGTCTTGACAATTCTGCTTCCCAGCACTGACTTTACCTGCTACTACTGTGAATTTTGGTACCTAATCCCCCAACTGAATCCATGCAGACAGAGCATGTGCCTGTAAAAGAAATCCAGTTGCAGGGCTAGGGCTTTAACTAGACTTGATATCCTAGAAAATGTCTCAGTTGACCCTTAACTGAGTGCTAAAAGACATGTTTAAAGTAGTGTTTTATTTGTGGGGAATGGGGTATTTTTTTTCTCATGTTTAAACCTGTGCTTAAGCTCAGGAAGAACTTTCTATTATCTGTTCTTTTTTATTGACACTAGCTTGGCTTAAAGTGAGAGAGGCAATTTTGAATAGGCTAATCATTCTGAGCATCACAATATTCCGTGTCTTCTGAAACTTTGGGAAGCAGGGTTACCTGTTGTATACACGTCTTAGGTTTTATCAAGACTGTTCATAGATTAAGTCTTTCTTTAGGTGACTTCCTTCTCATTTCAGGCTTTTTCAAAACACTAGCTTTTTTTCTTTTTTTTTTCTTTTTTTGCCTTCTTTCTCCTCCTTACAAAGTTGGCTTGTTTAAAAAAATATCAACAAGAAATTAAAGATTCTATGCAACATTCATATTGAGTTATAAACTGAGAGAATAAACCATTTTCTTTCCTTCACGACTGCCAAGAATTATACAGGCCATAAATGAAATGTGGTTTATTTGGGGAAGGGGAGGGAGGGGGTTGGTTACCTTTTTTGTACATTTTGAAAGAAACAGACTTGATATTTCATTGTTGATGCTTAACTTCGATATTATGTGTATGAAATCTTGTCTAAATGTGGCAATTTTCTTTCAAGAAAAAAATAATATACAAAAACAAAGCAAAAAAATCTTTGTTGATATTAAATTGAAGGTTGCTGTTTTGATCTAGTCGTTTCCAGTGGAACAGTTTATGAAATATGTTCTATAAGATGTACATTTTTTCATTGTAACATAGAAATGTAAATATTTGATTAAAAGTGCTGCATTTTGATGAATTTTTTCTAGCCATTTTTAAAGAGAAAACTAGGAATTGAGTATTTTGTGTACATTTATGATGTTTTCCATTTGCTCCTCTCCCTATTTAATTTTCAGTTCTCATTTAGGATTGGAATTTGTGAATGGTCTGTTTGAGATCATGCCTCCCCTTTCTCACTCTCCCCATTTCTACCCCTTCCCCACCCCATGTCATAGAGAATAAAGCTGATGATTGTACCAGTCTTAAATTATTCATGATTCAATAAAATTGATGCTTATTTATTCAGATTTGTGGCTTCCCAGAACTTTTTATCCCTTCCAAATCACCATTTTATAATTTTTTATTTGAAGATCGTGGGTTTCACTCCTTTGATTTTGTTGGCTTTTTGTAAGTACTTGTGAGGAGGTGCCAACAGCCGTCACCCATCCATCCAATTTGGCCTGGAATGTTTCCAGGGGCATCTCCCACCACTCTGGACAACATTCACATTCCACACGGTATTCCCATTTCCTCTTCACTGGTTTGATAGAGACATTATGGTTATACAGTAATAAATACACGGTCAGTAAAAACACGCAGGAAACTATTATCCTTCATGACAAATAAATACTCTGACTTCAAAAAAGAAAGGAGAAGTTCTCTATTTAGAAAGCATAAATGCAAACATCTCTGCATGTAAAATCTTAAGTTTTTTAGGTTTGTTTTTTTTTTCCTGGAGACTTACTCTTCATATTCCTGCATTTTTGACAGTTCCTTGTCCACTTATCAGCTATTTGAATGATTAATGTTGGTAGGACTGGTTCACGTGTAGAAAACTTCAAAGAAAATAGAAGTTCTGCTGAAAACGGAAAATCCAAAGATACTCTTAATGACACAGCAGTGTAAATGGTAAATGGTAGCTCAAAGTTGGCCTGTAATGTGGGCATTGTCTGTCCTCCACAGCAGTTTTCCAGGGGCAGAATTGCTTTGAATGTGCTCAAGCACATTTTTCTGTGTTCTGTGAACTTCCTTTGATTCACAGAATTGCATGTCCTAGATTTGGTCCTAGAAAATGCTTCAGCCATGATCTTAGACAATTTTTGAATCCATGCTGGACTGCCAAAATGCTTATTATCTCTCAGGAATTCTTCCTTTCCTTTTTGGCTGCCCTATCCCTTTCCCACATTATTCTTTTCTCTGCTCTGTGCACTCTGTCTTGTATGCTTAACTTTTTTTTTTCCTTTACCTCATCCTCTCTTTAAACTTTATTTTCCTACTTTTCTGTTACCAACATCCTATTTCATTTTATGTCCTTCCTGTATCCCTCTCATCGTTGCTCAGCGACATAAGATCAGTGCTGACTTCCTTTCTGCAATGGAAAGGGAAATTCCCTGGAGTCATTTCATAAACTCAGTCTGCAGCCTGTGACATGTATTTACACCCTTCTCATTCCTCTGACCTTTTCCCCTGGTACTTTGGAGTAGTCGCCTCAAGAACCAGAGAGGAAACTCCTCCTGATGCCCTGCAGGCTCCTGTCCTCCATTCCACACTTTCTGTCCATTTCACCACTTTACTGATGCCCAGGATTCTGACATTGATCTTGTGGTAACCAGGGGTTATCTGTGGTTTCTAATGTGGACATTTAATCTGGGCTTTTGGGGGTTAGAGCAGAGTACAGCAGCTGAAGACAACTTTAATCTTTGCCCCTGGCACTGAGGCTGACTGTAGGCAAATCTTTCCCCATCGTCATATTTGTTGACTAAGCCACACTCAGAAATCCATGTTCCTCTCTCCTTCCTCAATCATAGAATGGTTTGGGTTGGAAGGGACCTTTAGAGGTCATGTAGTCCAACCCCCTCCAATGAGCTGGGACATTTTCTGTTAGAGCAGGTTGCTCAGTCACAGGTATTTCTAATTTACTCAGAGGCTGGAGAGATGTTACAGGGAGTGGAGACCATGCCCTGGCTAAACATGGGTCATCCCTTCTCTAGGAAGTTCACCCATGAGGGGCTGGGCAATTAGGAAGTCTGAAGGACCTTACATAAAATGGGATCCACAGACACATGGAAAGAAGTTGTGCTTCCACTGAGATCCTGTCTGAAACCCCATTGTGGATGGAGGAGCTGGTGATCTGCATGTCAGTGAGCCTGAATATGGACTGTACTGTGCTGTTCTGCCCTGTGCCACACGGACTGGCTGGCCTCCAGACCCGGGTTGTGATGCACAAACCCTGTGTCCATGGGATCAGCTCAGCCCACTCTAAAAGAGAGGCGTGCAGCTCCTGCTGGGTACCGAGAGGTTGAGCCATCTGTGTGTCCTTGGCTTTGTCTCACCATGCAGCAAGACGGTCTCATGGGTACATCCTTTCTATTTGACAGCAGAAATGGTTAATAGAGTTCTTTCGCTGTGAGAGCACACCCTTCTGTAATACCTTGAATGCCCGCAGCCATGGCTGGGGTGTGGCCAGGATGGTGCGCGTGAATGCTGCTCCGCTGGGGGTTCTCAGCATCTGAAGGGACAGAAGATTGCCTCTGCTGCTCCCATCTTGCAGTGCTCGCTGTAACAAATAGCATTTGATACCTCACCAGGTCTGCGTGCCTTTTTATTTGGATTGTGATGAACCAGCACCACCCAGTGCAAAAGAGCAGTTAGGACACAAAGCCCAAGCCCAGTAGGGGAGTAACAAACTCATGAGCTCAGATCTGTGTGAGCCAATACACCTCATCCGCAGCAGGATTTCTGACAACGTTGCTGCACAATTTTCAGCTTCACACTTTTGACAGACCACCAGCCTCCAGTGCCTAATCAGTCCAGATTATTAAACGATATTAAACGATATATTTCTGCACAGCAGTGCCCAGGTCATCCACGAGCATCCTGGAAAACTCCTGAATGCTTCCTGCTGACATGCTAACTCATAACAACCCATTTCTGGCTGGATTTAGTGCTACAAAGTAATATTTACTTTACTGCAAAACTATCAGCGGTGGCCTTGGATAGAGTGATAATAACATTGTGAAGTTTCAGATCCTGCTGAAAACACTGAAGACAACTATTAGGACAAAACCCCCGGATTTAAAAAGCATTGAAACTTCCACTCCTGAAACCTCCATATGCTGTGAAGATCTGTGGGAAGCATCCATGGAGAGCACAATCAACTTATAAGGGGCTGGGAGTTATTAATGAACAGTCCAATCCCTACAAAGGGAGAGGAAGAAAGCAGAGCAAGAGACCACTCTGGCTTAGCAGGGAGCTTTTGCATGTGCTTAAACACACAAAAAAAAAAAAAAAAAAAAAAGTACACCTTTGGAAGGTGGTCAAATACCTGTCAAGGACTACAAGAACCTTGCTGGGCATACAAAGTTGCATTTAACAAGGCTAAGCTTGGCTAAACCTAGGAGGGGTATGAGAACCTGCCCTGTGAAGACTGAAGTGGTTGAGTCTCCTCCTGAAGAAAACTCGTCAAGGTGCTCATGGGGGGACTTCAGTACCTAAAGGGCAGCCACAAAGGGGATGGATGCTCTCTTTTCAAAAGGAGTCACATGGAGAAGACAGGGAGCAATAGGTACCAGTTGCACCAGGAGAGGTTTTATCTCACTCTCACAACAATATTTTTTACAGAAAGAACAATCATTCTGTGGAACAATTTCCTCAAGTATATGGTAGAGTTCCCACTGGTGGAGGTTTTCCAAAATATGGTTGATCAGAGTAATAGTCCTCATCTAGATTGCCTTTCCAATAAAAGGCTGGACCAGAGGATCTTTCCAGATGTCTTGCAACCAGTGCTGTTGTATGATTTTTTGAAGTATTTTAGCCTTTTGCTGGTTACACCAGAGGGAAAATTAGGTAAAAGCAGCACACCTGGCCACTTGTGCATGTCCAGTAAAGGCACTCCTGTGAGGCCCCACTCTGCTGGGCTTCCCAGGTGTTAAATCCCTATCATGTAGGTTGGCAGAGTGGTGCTGCTGTGCGTGTTGGAGCTTGAAGGGCATTATTTAGTTATATCAATTCAATCTTGGTTCAAAAATACAAGAGCCCTAAAGATGTCCACCTAGGTTACTTGATAAGGGCCAGCAGAAAGGATGATTTTTGCCATCCTTGCTGTGTATTTCTGCCATATTCTCCTCAGACACAGCAGTTCCAGTTGCTAGAAAAGCAAATCAAGGGAACAGATCCATTTTCTGCTTTTCAGCCCAATCACTTCTGCTTCCAGCCCATGCACACACACTAGGACATGGCTGGGCCTGGGGAGGGAACACAGCCAGGAGCGAGAGAGAAGTCAGCCAGGAGTGAGACTGTGTTGCTGCTCCTCAAAATAACAGAGCCCACAGCTCTGTGTCAAACCCCACCTTAAACTTCCCAGGCAAAGGGTTTTAAATGCCTTCAGTGTTTTCTAGGACTGAACTTGGGTGTCTTCAAACCAATCTATTTTCCTGTAGGATGGGGGTTTAGAACTGGTTGGAGTTTAATATCCTGCCATCACTCTCACCCTTTGCTTCTGGAAACTATGGCCTTGCATCATGTGCTCTACTTAACCTCTTTAAGGTTATTGTAATGTTCAAACTTTCCTGAAAGACGAATGTTCTTTAAAAGAGGTTATTTTTGTTTTACTTTATTTTATTTTATTTTGTTTTGTTTTGTTTTGTTTTATTTTCATTTTTTTACTCAACCTGCTCCCAGTAAAAGGCTATGCAGGAGTTTTGCCTGCCTGGCTGTGGCTGGGTGAAAATACTTCCAGCTCCTCCATTTGGCAGGGCACTGCTCAAGAAGCCATTAAACCAGGGAGCGGACCAGAGGGACACACTCCAGGCCTGTCACCAACAGCTCTGCAGGCAGCAGCAGCAGTACAGACTCCCCAGGAAAGTTATTTATTTCGTTTTCTCCCCCAGTCCAAAAGCCACTCTCCCATGCTGGTAAGCACAGATGTTGAACCAGCTGGTTTCTTAAGGGATAAAATAGTTCAGAATTTGCTGCCCTGAGCTCACAGTCACCAAAGATAAATCCCCCTCTCTGCCTTATCCATTCCCCAGTTTGGGAGATTTGCCTCCTGGTTCTGAGGAGGAAGAAAAACACACAAGATCTCTAGGCTGCTGGGTCATTAAAAAGCGCTCTTTGATATCCTAAAGCAGAGGTTGTTACAGGAGTGTATTACATATGGGATTACCAGAGTTTCTAAAACTCTGGATGCTGCTAGTCATTATGGAAACCATTCCATCTCCATGAAGGCAGGAAAGGTTTCTTATCACCTTCTCTCCTTTCCAAAAGCATACAGAGAGCTGCATTAAAAACAGAGAGAGAGAGAGAAAGAAAGAGAGATGAGGTTGTTTCAGGAAATAGAGGGAGGTCGCCTCTGACACTCTGGCTGTTAACAGCAAGTTACGTAACATTCAGAAATACACCCAAGCTGAATTCCCAATGCCATGCACACCAGGAAAAGCGCAGCTGTCACTAGATCATCCTAATGTGACTAGAATTTTTCCACATTTGAGGTAAGAGAATATGTTTATGTCTTTGACATTAAATCTCCAAAAAGGGTGTCTACTTCTGCAGTACTTCCCTTGGCACAGCTGTGCCACATGAGCCATCCCATTGTAGTTGGGGACCCTGGATTCTTCATTCCGAGTGTACAAGGGAAGTGTTGGAGAAGGAGATCCCCTTCCTGCAGCCACAGATGCAGTCTGGAAGCTGCTGGCAAATAAAAATTAACCCTTTAATTTCATACTAAGGTATCCCTGAATCTCAAATGTTTGTGCTTAATAATCACACAATATTTTTTTGCTGTTAAAAAAAAAAAAAAGACTGAAAGGGGAAAAGAAAAAAGTGCAAGACTAATAAATGTCACATTTTGTGTAAGGAAGTTTCCCTGTTAAATGGCAATTCCACAATATTTTTCCTTTAGTATGGCTATTTGTCTATTTTGTATGAGATGCAGTAGCTCTCATGCTGAAAGAAGCAGTCAAATAGTTATTTTTGATAGCATTTTTAGTGCAGAGAAAATGCGAAGAACAGAGGATGTAAGAAGATCAGCGGTTTCTGTTAAATGATGAATCAGGAGGGGTTTTGTATAAACAATACCTGCTCTTATTTTGGACATATTCCTTTCTAGTGTGTTGTAGTATGTGTGCTGGCACCTGTGTTCTCTGGAATAGCCACTGGATTTTAAAACAAATTGTGTTTTGAATTAGTTCTGTCTTTATAAGTTACTTAAGTATAGCCTTATGCTTACTGCATGTGCTGGTTTTGGCTGGAGCAGAGTAAGTTTTCTTTCAGTGGCTGGTAGGAGGCTGTATTCTGGATTGTGCTGAATGCAGAATAATATAGACATTAGCAATGATGTTGATAATACAGAGGTGTTTTCGTTATTGCTGAGCAGGGCTTGCACAGAGCCAAGGCCTTCTCTGCTTTTTGTTCTGCCTCACTGGCGAGGGAGTGGGGGGTGTCTGGCAGAGTGGGAAGAGACACAGCCAGGACAGGTGACCCTAACTGGCCACAGGGATATTCCAGACCATATGGCATCAGGCTTAGGATATAAATTGGAAAGAGGAAGAGGGGGAGATATTTGGAGTGATGGTGTTCGTCTTCCCAAGTAACCATTCCATGTGATGGGGCCCTGCTCTCCTGGGAAGGCTGAACACCTGCCTGCACATGGGAAGCAGTGAATGAATTCCTTGTTTAGCTTTTCTTCTGTGCATGGCTTTTACAAAACAACAATACAACAAACCCAGCAAGCCCTTTTGCTGTTTCCCTGTATTTTGTGGAATAAATACTGTCTGTGTCTTTTCCATCTCCTTTTCCACTCCACCTCTATCAGGTGTGTGTTATCGACGGCTAATGGCTTCAAGGTGTCAAATAGGTAGAAGATGAGAAAAATGACAATGTGTCTCAGCTTAGATGTCCAAGTATCTAATTGGAAAGAGGTTGAAGACCTGGAAAAGCCTTTCTGGCAGGGGCTAGTCATGCTCTGTACCTGACAGTGCTCAGGTGGCTTTTGGACAATACCCTTTAATAACACCTTTAATTTTTGGCCAGCCCTGAAGTCGGACTAGATGATTTTTGTAGGTCTATTCCATATGGAATCACTCTCTTCTTCCTTTCACACCTTCCCTTGTGGCTGTGGCAGTGGAGGACAGAGGGAGAGTTGGATCTAGGGGACATCTGCTGCGTTTGTTTCTTTTGTTTCAGTATGTTATGAATGGTGGGCATTTGAGATCATGTAGCAGAAAATAAATGCAGTTTTGCAATTAAATCTCTGTTTCAGAAAAACTCTGCTACCTGTATGCAAGGTAAAACCCACTAGCATTTTGGTAGTGTAGAGAAGTGTAAAAACAAAAAGCATGTGGGTGGTTATGTATTTGTCTGGTGTTGTAGTAATGATCTTTGGCTGGACTTGAGGCTGAAGGGTTGAATTTCTCTCTTTCATCGTGTTTCTCTACCCTGTAAGACTGATCTAATTACCTGCTTCCAGTCTATAAACTGTAGTGTCTTAGTGATGTGTGGTGAGTTGCTCCCTAGTTAAAAGGCAGGTAGATATTCTTATAAAGTCACTTAATTAGGAACTGATAAATTCTTATTGAATCACTAATAAGGTAGTTTCCTCTCTCAGACACAAACTACAGCAATCGGTTATCTAGAGCCAAGTACTACCGAAAGATCACATTTGGAAATCTACTTCTTTTTTATTTGACAATCATCCACTTTAATATATATACATATTTAAAGTCTGTACATGGTAAAATACAAAATAAAAGTGTTTCTTTATAAGTTACACAATTAAACAGCTGCATTCGTCTGTAGTTTAGCTGTCATTTAATTAAAAAAAAAAAAAAAAAAAAAGAAAGAGAGAAGCATTGTTGAGGCATTGTTATATCCCTTGACAATCACCTTGGTATAAAACACCCATACAGAGTAAGTGTACAAAATAGTGTACAGTTCATATAAGCTGTGCAAAGACAGCAAAGTTCAGTTAAAAATCAAAGAGATGTATCCACTTTCCTCTGTCCACACCATCTATAGAAAAAGCAAAGTGGAAAATAAGCACAGATTCATGGGCAAGAAAATGGGTTGGACAGTGCCTTGAACACTATATTGATGAATAAATTAAGACAAAAATCATAAGTATATGAGATCTCCATTCCAAGGATTTCAATGGATCTGTTGCACAAGCATGGTGCCATTTAGGATGAGGAGGGAGGCAGAGCATGGTCTGGGTCTCTCAAGGGTATTTATTTTGGTGGAAAGGGTTTCTAGATCAGATAAGTCTTCAGTAGCAGCTGAAGTAATACAGTAGCTGGAAATTCACTTTAGGTAATAGAAATGGTCACGCAATCTATATTGTATTTTTGATGATATTTTTTTATCTGGGGGAAGAAGTTTCCTTTCCTACTGGGAAATTTCACTTTCCTCCCTGCTGTATTACCAGGAGCTGTTATTGCTGTTTTTTGGGAGAAGGTAGTTAATTGAGCAAATACCAATCACTAAGCAGAGTTATGAAAAGTTGGGCAGATATTATGAACATGAAAACCTCCACACAGGGCAACAGATGAGGAATATCAGTGAGAAGGAAGTCTTACAGCCATTGTGGCAAAGAACCTGCACTCAAGAAACATGTGGACATTGGCGTGGGACAGCACCTCTTCAATTTATAGCACTCTGGTTTATTTACATCTTTGCAGTGTCCTCATGTGATGGTGGGGGCAGGCAAGTGATCTAAGAGACTGTTATCTCCTCCTCTTCTTCCCCTTCATCATCCTCTTCCTCTGAGTCTGAGAAGTCTGAAGGTTTGCTGGGGCTGCTAGAATGGGATGGAGAAGGAGACGTCTGGGAGTCCAGTCTGTCCCTCAGGTGTAGATGTTCTGGGGACTGGTGGTAAGTTAGGGGATGCCGGGGGCTGGGTGGGCACACAGGCGGAACTTCCTCCTCCTCTTCCTCTCCTGAACATTTCTTGCCTACATCACTGAGGTCTGGGTGAGGGTTGAACTTGGTGGGTAAGGTCTGTTCTCTGCAGCCACCAGAAGAGAGGAGCTCTCTTTCTTTAGAATTCCTCCATTTCATCCTCCTGTTCTGGAACCAGATCTTCACCTAGGGTACAAGGCAACAAAGGAGAGTAACAGTTCAGTAAAACAGGGACCAGAAAAGGTGTTCTGGCTGCACTCTCAAAACCCTGCACATGCCCATACTAAAGCTAACAGGAGCCACAGAATTTGATCTTTGGTGGACCCTAGGAGAGATCTCAAGGGCAATCAGACTGTGATCCCACTCACCCAGCTGGGAATCATGATAATTTTGGCTCTGTTGATGGCCTGTAACTTGCTTTGGATGCTCTCCTTGCTCCCATTCCCTTCCCCCCTGGTTCTCTCTAACTGCCCCAGGGAGTGGGGGATCTTGGCTCCCCACACACCCTCTGCCCTCCCTCCACCCGGTGCCCCTCTCACCTGTGAGTCCTTGAGGCCAAGCTTGGCAGCCAGCTTCTTCCTGTCGGGTTTGCTGATGTACTTCTGCTTCTGGAACATCTTCTCCAGCGCCTTGCGCTGCACGTCGGAGAAGACAGCACGGCGCAGCATCCCCCGGCGGGGCTTGCCCCTGGCAGCCAGCGGCCAGGAGAATGTGCCAGGGATGGGGACCACAGCGGAGGCAGCTGTGGGAGCGACACACGGCGCTTAGCAGAGCGGGACCGGCCCCCACCATCCCTCCCTGCCCTTCGGGCGAGCACTCATCAACCTGGTGCCCTGAAAAGGACCTTTAGGCTTAACCAACCGTCCCCCTTTTCAGGCAGCGATGGCCGGGATTAAATCTATCAACTCAAATGTGGAAAATGGGTCAATGGTGGCCGGTTTTGTTGGGAGATTCAAAGGTCCCCGGCCTGAAAAGGCAAAGCGAGGCGTACCGGCTAAAATAGAGGTATAATAAAAAAGCTCTCCCTCCCACTCAGAAGCATTTGATTTTTTTTTTTTTTCAGATGCTTTTATCATTTCAGATGCTTTACTATGCTGGAGATGAAAATGAGGACTTTTCTGATTCCGAACAAAACTGCTTCACTTCAGATGCAGTTTTGATCAATCAGTATTCATCTTTTTATAATAATCTCTTCTCTCTCCCCTACCCCTTCTCCGAAGTTGGAGAATTCAATTCGAAGACATGAAAAGTAGCAGCTAATTAGCACACTGCCTGGTTCCCAATGGCATTAGTATGATAAAAAAGGGCAGAGTTTCGCCTTAAAAAAAAAAAAGAAGGGGGGAACCTCCCCAAGAGAGACAGAGATGCTAATGAAGCGTGAATGGTAATTGTGTAGTAATGAACTAACAGAAAAAGACTGAGGACAAGCAGCTAACGCCATATATTATTGGAACAAAAGAGATTTACACTTTCAAACTAAACACAACGGCATGCCAGGCTCCTCGGGAGAATACTGATGGCACAATCGTCTCTTTCCCCAAATCATTTTCATTAAATGGACATGAAAAGCTATTTATAAAGCTCAAGTTGTTTTTGTTAGGCTATTCACATGCTGGAGAAAGGAAGCAAATTCCATTATGCAGAAGATGAATAGAAGAGCTTGGGTTATTTTTTTTTCTCTCTCTCCCTTTCCCTGATTTCTTTTTAAATTCATAGCTTGTTTGTGTAATTAGATCTTGGGGGTTTTTTGTTTTGTTTTTGTTTTGTTTTGTTTTTTAATTGTTCTCTCAGCATCATAATACTTTGATGCTGTAACAATCACAGCTCCGTGGCCTGCTTTCTCGCCTTTCCCGTGTTGTTTGACGGTGTAACCGGGAAGGTGGTGGAGGGAAGTAGGCGACGGAGGTGATGGAGCAGAGGGTATGGATGCGGCGGAGGTGGACCAGGGCAGGCATACCGCTCCCGCAGGGCGCTGGATCCGCCCGTAAGGCGGAAAGGTTTGGGGGATAGCCGCAGGCTCCCGCTCTCTTCCCTCCCTCTCTCCGTCCTTCCCTGCCGCTCTCCCTGCGCGGGCGCGGAGCGCCGGCGGCGGAGGGAGCTGACCGCTCCTCGTGGTGCTGAAACATCCCGGCCGGGATGAGAGGGAGGGAGAGAGGGAGGGATATAGGAAGGGAGAGAGGGAGAGAGGGAGGGAGGGAGCGGGGACCCGCCTCACCTCGGGACCGTGACAATCCCGGCTAATTTGCGGATCAACGGGGGGAGCGGGCAGGGAATGTCAGGCAGTCACTGCCTGTGCTAAATCGGGCAGCAAATTGGCGCGACTGATGTTTGAATGTTGTACTCCCTCCAACCTCTGAACTGCAGCATAACCCTGCCGAGGGTATGCAGGGAAGGGAAGAAATCACTGGGCTGTGCCGGCAGAGGGGCCCGCCCGCTTACAGGGATTCTTGTGAACACCTACCTGGGAAATAGGAAGATCTGAGAAAGGGTTGGAAGGATCCTTCAAAATACGGAAAGGAGAAAGTCTTTGGCGGGACGCTCTGAAGCAACGCAGGGGAGGTTTCTAGTAAATAAATAAAATCAAATTACTCGAAGGGTAACCACCAGTTGGATTCGACTGACTGCAAGGCTGAGTTCTCGGTCGCTCGGTCTGGAGATCAATGCTGTGATACTTTTAGAAAAAATAAAACAGCCAGACTGAACTCGGAACGGCAGAGGGAAAGTGGCACTTTTGCTGGTTTTGCCAGCAAAAAGGACAGGGTCAACCAGAAGACACGGCCGGGGAACCCGTCGTCTCGGGGACCCCTCCCTCCGGCTGTTCCTCCCGTCCGTCCTGCGGCGGAGCGGGACCGGCCGCCGGCAACGCTGTCCCTCGCCCTTGAAATCCCAGCGATGCGGGCTCTGCGGCTCGGGATTGGGTCCTCCCTCCCTCCCTTTCCTAAGCCAGTTCCCTGTGCTGTCCCTCGCCCATCATCCCCCTTCTGTGAGCGGTGTGTCCCCAGCGCCCAGAGCCGCGGCTAGCTCGGGGTGTTCCCCGCTTACCGGCTCGGGGCGTGGAGGAGAGGATGGCGTTGACTCCAAACTTCAGGAAAGTGGAGTCGCTGCTGGACGTCTGTGGGGAACAGATCCTCCTGGAGCCGGCGGTGGTGGAGCTGGGGAGCTCAGGCGTCCCCGAGTCCGTCCTGGCCGCCGAGGCTGGGGGGGACATACTGGGCGGGGGGGCAGTCCTGGGCAGATAGCTGGTGGGCCTGCTGATCCGGATCAGGTCTTCCACCAGGAAGCTGGAATGGCTGGAAAAAGCCGACTGCAGCGATTGAGGCAAGGTGAGGGTGGGGGTCGGCCGGAGGAGGCTGGGGTAGACGGCTGGAGGGGCGATGAGGCTGGGGAACATCATCGCAGGGGCCGTCCGCGGAGCCGGGCTGGGGGCGCTCGCCTGCTTGTTTGTTTGCTTTTGTTTTCTGCTTTGCAAACTTGGGTTGGTAAAGATCCAGCCAGCGAGTCTGGCGGAGTTCTCTCTGCCCCTTCCTCCTGGACCATGGGTTTTATAGTGGTCAGCCCCGCTGAGGCTCTTTCAAAAGTGACAGCCCCAACAATGGGGTTCAACAAAGTTCTCCACTTGAGCTTCATTCAGGGCGAGCTCCCGGCCTCCCAATTGGTCCGGGGCTGCAATTTATGATTGGATTAGACTTCATAAGCAACCGGGGCACAATGGCCCCGCCACAAAGAAAGTGTAGTCATCAATTTTGCATATTGACCGCCTCTTTGGAATACAGCGCTCCAAAGGCTCCCAGCAGGGTTTTGTTCAGAGGCAACACACACAGGCTAATTAAATGCCTATTTAAAAGTTTCAAATGACATCTTGCCTCGTAGAAAGGGAATTATTTAAAGAAAGCACTAAATTTATTTGCCGCTCCCCTGCTGAGTTTAGAAAATAAATCAATAAATATTCATGTAAATTTATCTGCGGACTCTCAGTAAAGCACGGGTTCTGTGGATTTGAAAATACAAATTAGAAAACGTGGAACTAAACTCTGCTGAGGGAGAAATACGTTTGGAGAGTGGATCCCACAGTGATTTTAACATATTCTGCTCCTGCTATTAGTATGAGGCAGAATTAGTGGGTCTAGTGAGTAGATGGGGTTGGTTTTCTATCTGCACATCAAAGGTCCGGAATAAGTCATATTTGAGGTTTCAACATCTCCTTTCAAGATCTGAACTTCGTAAAAATCTCGTGTACTTGCGCTCAGGCAAAAGGTTTGCCCAGACCGAAATGTGAGCCTTGATGTGGCCGGTGAGAACTCTGCTCCCACAAAATCTGAGTCTTGCACACAGGAGAGATTTGGACAGCTTTGTGAGACCAGAGCCAGTCCTTGGGGTTCTCTGTCTATTGCTCCTGTGTAGCTTATCTACATTCAAAATAGTGGGAATCGCTAGCCTCCAGCTGTGAAAATGAAGACAACTTAGTCGCATTTGGATCCTTTTGGCTGAAGTTGTGCGAGCTTTGTCGGTGTCGATGCCTCGAAGCAGCCAAATTCACCCGGTCTCGCTTTTTATCTGCGCGCGAGTGCAGGATTTCGGAAGGTGTATTGCTCGGTGCTACAGAGCCTGGCGTCCCCTAACTTTGGTGCGAGGGACAAATGATATCGTCTAATGGGAAAGTAGTAAACAGGGATTTTTCTGTCAGAGAGATTTTGTTTGTGGTGGCAAATATGGAAATAGGCGCAAGTGTAGTCAGTTTCCTTTGGAGGTGGGTGATGAAAGCGACTATTGTGAGTGGTTTTACCTGATTTCTCTGTTAAAGACTATAACAGATGTGTTAAATGTCCTATGTTTTAAAAGCACCCTATTCAGCCCTTTGATGCGTCTGAACCTTTGCAAGCAGAAGTGTGCAGCTCAACCATGCAGCCTTTATCCTATTAACCATGAACTAACTGTCACCTTCAGCTGTTTTTCCTTTTTACTTTTTAACACAAAGCTTTCTCAAAAATCTTATTAACCAGCTTTATTTCTCTCGATGGTTTTTGTCCTAACGTTTTGTGTTGATTATCTCCATGTCGATGCTTTAACCATTCAATAAAAGTGCATCTGCGATTTATATCACATTTGTGAAGAAAGAAAGTCTGTTAAACCTCTCCCTTGATTCAAATCAAAAAGTTATTTATTAGAGAGGACGGAATCAGCCCTGGAAACTGTATGATCCTGACAAGCTTTCCCGGCTCTGTTCGCCGGCCCCCAGCAGACGAGCACCTGCAGACCTGACTTGGAAGGTCCGCCGTCTGAAAGCATCACTTTGAAATAAAACCTTGCTGGAGTTTTTGTCCCCGCTCCCCACTTTTGTAGTCTTGATGCTTAGCAGGTAAAGAAAAAGGGAAAGGAAGGTGTAGGCAGAGCGCAGGGGGCTCGGGGGTGTGGACGGGTCCGGCACCTGCCTCTCTCCCCCGTCCAGGCTCCGCGGTGTCGGGGAGTGCCGAGGGGAGCGGGGGCTGCCTCGCCCTGCCCCGGGCTCAGCTCTCCCCTCGCCCCCACCCAGGGCGCTCCGGGGTTACCTCAGCCTCGTTTCTGGGCAGCGCTGCTCTCAGGGTGTTATTTAGCAAGCTGTCGGGGCGGTAGCGAATGGAAAAAGCAACCCAGGTTTTCCCAATAAAATAATTACGTGGCATCCTGCCAGCTCCCAATCCCATCTCTGTTCCTTGCTCCCTGCCACTCTCGCAGCCGCCTCCCGATCCCGTGGCTTCCCACATGTGCTCCGCCCGGGCTGTTCCGAGAACACTTCATTTTTTACAGTCATTATACGTTTCCTTTGAGATGATTTACTCCTTTCTTTACATATACATTGGGGGCATATTGTATCACTATAGACCAACTGCTGCTAATTTCTCTGGTTTTAAAAAAGAGGGGCTGACATTTTCTGGAAGGTTGGGTCAAACGCATGCTGGGGCACGCGTGGACCCAGTTCCTTGTGATGCGTCTGAGCACACTCATAAAGAATTCCTTAAGCACCACGGCAAAAGGGACTAGACATCTATTGAAAGGGAAGATAGACCATAAGAAACGAAGAAATCAGACGAAATGATCTTATTTTAAGAGATCTCCTTTGGGAGTTTCTTTTCAGAGGCAGTGATCATTTAAGAGGAAGGGAATTCTAATGTCTCAGGATAAAACCTGTGACTAATGCCGTTTGACCTATGCTCGGGCAGTTTTGTGTTTCCTGCCATTCATTTTAATGTCGTTATCTTCAAATTTATTTCTTAAAAGTCACTCACTTTCTTTGTAACGGGAAAAAAAAAAAAAAAAAAAACAAAAACAAAAAAAAACAAACAAACAAACAAACAAAAAAAAAAAAACCCGAACCCTAAACTGCCGGCGGGTGTGGGGTGGGGAGGGGGAGGTGGCGGTTGAAGCTGCGTGTGTCCCGGTCCGAGGCTAGTAATCCGCATGAAATTGGGAGAGCCAGCATTTCAAATCCGGAGACCAAAGGGCTGGGCAGGGCCGAGCCGGCGCCCCCCCGGCGGCTCGGAGCCGCGCTCGGAGCCCCATCGCTCTCCCGCATCCTCGGCCCCGGAAGACGGACGTCTCAATCACCGCCACGGCGCGGCCCCACGCGGGACACCCTCCGCGGGACAGCCCCTCCCCTCGGGGACGCTCCTCGCAGCCAGGTGAAGCCGAACTTCTCCTCCCTCCCTCCCCAAGCCGGGAGCCGCTCCACAAGGGACCAGCCGAGCCCCTCTCCGCACCCCCCAGGGCTGCCTGGGCCCACAGTGCCCGCTTCTTCCTCTCGAAAGCTGCGTGTTAACGCGTGTGCTCGCCTTTTAGATAGTTTTCTTATTTTTCCCCCCACTCCTTTTTCTTTTTTTTTTCCTCCGGGGAGGGGGCTACGGGAGAGGGGGTGGGGTGCTCTGTCCCTGCTGTGTCCCAGCCCCCTAACGATGCTCATCGACCACGCCGGCAGCTTGAATGGAAACTGCGGGGGCGAGGCTGTATTAAGACACCTAAGTCTTCACCTTTAGAATTCAAGCATAAGGAACAGTAACTGTTGGTTCGTTCAAAGCTCTTCTAGATCCCCCCTTTTCTTGAAAATCCTTCTATTGTGCCAATCAAGCAGATGGTTTGCAGGAAATATAGCTTGGCCCCAGTGACCGAAACTAATTTTAACTAGCTTTCCAAGCCTGGCACGTTTGTTTTGCTCTTACAAAATAGCTAAAAAAACAGCTGGCAAGGGTGAATTAAACCCATTAAAGACACATTTATAAGAAATTATATTCACATAGGTTGCTTGAAACCCCCCCTAAGAGGGGAGAGATGAGCGTATTGAAATGAAAATGTCCCCGAGCACACTACCCTCCTTAACATCGCCTGAGAGTCTCAAAACATTTTACTAAATAGATTAACTTGACTATTGTTTTGCATCACATTTATCAGCTTCATTAAGCGAATAGCTGAACAAATATATTACGCATGCATGAAAAGCTCTTTTGGGGGCTGCCTTATTGTGTCCTCAGCCCTGACAGGTGGTTAACTGTGTTTCTCTCTCCTCTCCCCCTCTCTCTCTCTGCCCAAAGAAAGACGGATCTTGGACAGAGTGCACAGCCCAGACTTGGCAAAAGGACCTCGAGGGGAGAGTTACTTTCTTTTCCCTCGCCATTCATGCTGGCCAGACCAGAGAGCATGCAGCCTGAAATGCAACCAGATGATCTGATCATGTCAAAAGTAATTAACTTTAGTTTAGTCTCTGTGCCTTGCTTGTGCTTTACTAACTCCTTCCAAGCCTGTTTTATTTGCATTCTTTCTTCCAAATTGTTATTTTTTTTCCATTTCATCCTTTTATCCTTTCCCCAACCTCCATCTTTGTTTTAAAAAAATAATCTGGGATTGAACAATCGCTCTTCTTTCTTCTCCACTGATCTGTCTAATAAACAACCACACAACCTCCTTAAAAACAACTCTTTTCATGAACTAAGATTGGCACATTTCGGAGAGCTAGAATTTGCAAAATACAATATGATGGTCTATTTGCTTCCTCAATTTCATGATTTCTTGGTGCAGTGGAACCTCGTTGGCAATTAGACAGCAGCAGTTTGGATTTCAGATGTTGGTGGACAGGGTCCTGTTTCTGGTCTGTGCCCCAAGGGTTTCCAAATTAGACTGTGCAGATGAAATGTGGAGGAGGATGACAGAACACAAAACTTGCCCATTTTTTTTCTGAAAAATATATTTCTCTCATGTTGCTCAAGTAGGTCAGAAGAATTAAAAAACCTTTTGTCTTTCAAATAATTTCTTAAGAGTACTCCTACCTCCTCATTGCAAACTGAAGTTGTGATCCTTTGCTTATGACAGTGGCAAATTTCTCTGCTGACTTATCTCTTTGCAGTGGGCAATTTTAAGTGCTGAGACTTAAAAGTGCTGACTTTTCTACTTATTAAGACCCAGTTCTATTCCTTACTCTCCAGGTTATGACAGGAAGGACAAGTTTCTTTGGAGGACAGAAGTTTCAGCAAAATCCAGCAGGAGAATGAGTATGTCCTGGGGTGGATTTTAGAAAATCTGAGAGTTTGCTGTCACTTTGAACTGAGGGTCCTTGAGCCCACACACTCTTGATGTCTGCCAGTAGAATGGATTTAAAGGCTGCTCTCTACCCCTCTGCCTGCTGGAACATCACACAAGGACCTCTGTCTCTCAGAGAAAAAACAGAATTACTATTTGACTCCCTGTAGGATAAAACCAGGACCTCCTCTTGTTTGTACACCTTTTCTTAAAAGGGCTAGAGCATCAATCCTCAATCCCTTGAGTTCTTACATGCCAGCCAACTGATGCTTCACTTCCTTTGGGCTGAAGCCTCTCTGGGAAGGTTTAGGAGGAAGACTTGGAAGAGGAATGCTGATGAGAGCCTAGGTACCTGTAAACACTTTTCCCAGTTGAAAGCCTTTCCCAAGCTATGCACTGGTAGCCAGGAGGATGGTGATAGGCTGAAAGGCTCACTTTGCTCCTTCTAGGTGAAAATACCTTCAGACATTGCAGGGAGAGTGTTTTTCTCTTTGAGTCCCATGTGAAGGTGCTGAAAGGTCCTTTAACAGGGATTAACCTGTGATTCATTTGATGGGACCCAAAGCCATGTGATAAGGAAGGAAAGGAAACTCAAATGCTGTGTAATAGTTCTTTGGTAAACAAAAGTGCAGAATTTCCTTGTTGGGATACTCTAATGGTCTCACAATTGAAATGAGGGAATATCTTTTAAAAATAAAATGTGAATTCCAAGGTTTTTGGAACATCAGATTCCCTGGGCATTTAGTGTTTTCTTCTTGCAAGTATTGCATTTGTGACCTTGTCTATTAAGGCAATGGGCTTGCAGTTAAATGGTTCAATTACAGACCATGCCTTCACTATATATGTTTAAGGTGTTGGTAAACTATCCTGCATCCATAGAGGATGAGAGTAACTGTCTGGACCTTTTTAATAAAGACAGAATGCTTGGCTCCCAGAAATACTTATCTGTTCTTGTGGATGTTGATGTCGAGTGTGTTCGATCTCTGGAGCTCTGACAGAAGAAGAATGGCAAACTGCCCCTCACAGTTCACCTTCAGAGGACCACTGAGAAATGAGTTAGCAAGCACTGGTCCACATGGTCCATGTGCTCTGCCCCCAGTTACTGTGTGTGAAACAGGAAGTAAGATGAATGAAAATTGCTATAATTTATTGTCCCTTGGGGATACTTTTACCAAGTGAGCTGTTTCAGGTACAGAAAACCAATTAACAATAATGCCAAAGGAATTAACAGCTTCATAGTCTTAGGCATCATGGACATCTCTTCAGGATTCTCAAGGGTAGGTATCTAAATTCAGGATGACTGGATTCCTGCAGAGCCAGAAGATTTTCCACTGGATCTCCACTTGTGAGAAAGAGTTGTTCTCTTTAGAAAACACTTGGCTCATCCTGGAGACTAGAACAGCACCAGCTTCTTCTGGGCTTTACTTTGCAAGTAGTGCAGCTTCCTGATGTCCAGAGATGGAGGGCTCTTCCATTTAATCATCAAGAAAAGCTGATGAGGTCCTGGACCTTGAGAATCTTTCTTGAAATGACCGAGGCCTTTCTCCTGGGAGCTTCCCCAACCTGCAGAAAGTGCATCCCTTCTCAGAGAATAGTGTTTCTTTCTGACGAACAGAAGAAAAATGCCCGACTTGTATTCCAGCAGGCATGAGATCGGACAGATGCACAGTGAAGTGTGTTGCCCATTTATGCCTTCAGGTCTCTGAAAGCAAATGGAAATCTCTGGGACTAAGGAGAGTGTGAGCAAGTAAAGAGAGTTGTAGAAAAGCTTTTCCCCATGCCTTTGGCCTAAGAATGTTGCTTTTTCTGTCAGGGCTGAAGTCAGGGGCAAAACTCATGGTAATTTCAATGCAGTGGGGTTAAGCCCTAGAAGAATTTGAATGTGCTTGTCTCCTTTCAGGACTTTGTCAGTAGAGTTTTGGTACTGCAGGGGGAAATATCAAAGACAGCTGAAGTTTAGAATGAGACAGCCAGGATGTTTGAAGAGGATCTTCATAAGATGAAACAGCTTTTCTCAGGTTTCTCATCATACCCATAGCAATGAGACCTACTTTACAAAATCCATGTTTTAGTGATTGCATTCACATTTTTGTCTCTCATCGTGTCATAATTCTTGTCTTTTTTTTCTCTGTTTTTCCTTGTCCATTAAAAATGTTAGGGTGGAGAGAGGGTGGAGAACATCAAGTTATATGTCTCTTGTAAGGTCTTTAGGGACATCAGATGGGATTTAGCAGATTTAAAGTTTGACTTGATGAAATCTGGTAATGTCATGTTGTCCTGGCACAGGACAGGGCTCTTTTTGAGAACCCATACTCTGGCTGTGCTTCTTCAGACCCAGGAGAGTCAGGACAGTGGAAATTAGTGTAGCTATAAGCTACATTTGCAGCCTCCTGATTCATGAATGTACTGGGATAAGGGGTATTTCTCTGGTATCTTTTAAACTGTTCTGCCTTACATCTTAAATGAAAGTTTAGTCTCTCATCTATCAACCTTTATCTAACTTTCACTAATGATATTATACAAAAAATGTTCTATCCTCCTTTTTTGGTGAATGTCTCTGGCTCCTACTGATTAACAAATCAACAGGGTGGACGGAAGGTGTAGAGACAGGACTACGCTGCAGACCGTCACTCTTGGAAGAGTTCAACCAACCAGGCTGGACTTCTGTGCCAGGGCAATTCACGTCTAGACCTTTTCCCTGCTTCTGCACTTAAAGCAGAAGCAGGAGCAGGCCGGACAGCATGAAAAATTTTCCATCCACTGCTGTGTATATGGTAACTGTCTCCAGATCTGTGAGTGGAAAAATGGAGAATGTCTTCTTGTTATCTTCTGCTATTTCCACAGCATCTACTAGCCAAAGAGAAGGCAGCTTTTTGGTCTCAGTTCTGGTTGTCCAGTCCTAATACTTAAAAGACTGTTTTAAGATGGATGAAATAACAATAGGATTTATGAAGTGTACTGACGTCAGCAGGAAGAACCAGTAATCAGAGGTCTCTCTTTGGAAAGATTGGTACACACAGGGATTTGCATCCGGTTCCAGGCCCCACAGTGCAAAAAGAGACTGACATTTGGACTGGTTGAGAATTCAAAACTGGGATGGATATTTGCACTCTGGGCAGATGAAAGAGGGCTGTGAAACAGACTCACTATTTCCAAGAAAAATATATACGCTTTGTATGAAAGGTTTAGGAAGAACCTTATTTTTGATTTAGCATCATATCCAGGTGAGTGTAGGCCTCTGCTCTGAGGGAACAGGCAGGGATGATGTGCTCTCTAACGAGCTGCAACTCTTTTCCACTCCACTTTTACTGTGCCCAGGAAGTCACCACATTCAAACTTCCTCTTTACATTGGGAAACTAACTCCAGTACACAAGTAGATTGCCAGGCCACATAGAAAAAATCCACAGAGATAGAGAAATCAAATCATCCTTCTGCACTGAGGAGTTTTCAGCTCTTCTGACAAGGACCTGGGATGTCCCTCAGTGCTGGGACCATGTGGCCAAGAGGTTTTTCTTCCTTCTCTTCCCCAATTCGCCATGAAGAATGTTTCTAAGGTAAAAAAAGACATCTCTAACTTTTTTTTAGCTCTGTTTTAAGTGATGGTTGTATGAAGAGCTGCTGTTAAATCATACGGTTTGTTTTATGACATATTTTCAAATCAAGCCACGTTCAAGCAAGAAAGGCAAGTAATTACATATAACATTTTAAGAATGTGCACTTTGTTTTCTTTTCCTCTTCATTTAAATTCCAGAGTGCACAGGACTCCTGTTTTTAAGTAGATTTTAACCATGACTAGAGAAGCTTAGTTATCAGTTATGGACTATAAACAATATGCAGTGGGGGGATGTTTTGATCAGAGCTATTCAGCGCTTGCTTGCTAATCTAATTACAAAGTGTAGGTTTTTCTGACATAGAGCTGCTTGCACAGAAAAGACTTTTCTCACACCTGGTGGATTGTTTAGCCAAGCTTTTTAAATGCTTACAGTTTTAAATTGGGGGGGGAGGGAAGCCTTTTAAAAAAACAAGTTCCTGTGCAAGGCAATAGAAAGAATTTAGTGGTTGTCAACATGAGTTTAGTATAAGGGTGCTGTGTAAAATGTGGGTTCACTCCACATTGACCTTTGGACATAGTAGCCCCTAATGTAGTCTTTTTTTTTTTTTTTTTAAGGGTTAAGGAGAATATGAAAGATAACAGATGTCAGTGACTGTATTAAATTGTGTGCATGAGTGTTGTAAATATCTATGTATGGCTGGACACGATGCTCCCACATTTTTTTGGATGTTTATTGTTCGTGCCTCAAGGGCTCAGCAGCTCTGAAAGGGCAGCTTTGAATCACAGCCTCAGCAAAACAGTATTTTTGGGTTGTTTAGTGCCCCGATTCCTACAAACAAAATAAAGTACCTTGTTGAATAAGGGCCATTGAGCAGGAATGATGGGTTAAGAGTGGGGGTCTGAGGTGGCAGCGTGGGTGCTTGTTTATCAGGGAGGAGTTGTCAGTTGTTGGTTGTACTGCTGAAAGGAGGGACGCTGGAGGCTGATGGCTGGGAGAGCATTGATGTGAGGTAACGGGGTAATCGGATTGAAAGTTAGCCATGGTATTTATGTCAGTTCACATTTCGTCAAATGAATAATATGAGGTTGCTACCTAGCCCGGGCCTTGGCCTGGGGGTTGGGTTATAAAGAATCTAAGGCCTCATTTGATTCAAATATAAATTAATTCTCAGTGGAGCGTTAGCTGATTAATCTATTTGCATAATAGTAGGAAAACTGCAGTGTGGTTACTTTTGCGGGGATTTGGACAAGAAAAGCTTCAAATTCATTTGAAAGAATGTTGTGTGAGAAGTCAGGGAAGCAAAAGCACCTCTATAGGGCTCCCTCAAGCCATTTTGCTCCCAATCCTGATGTGCAAAACCGAAGGCTAAACTTGTTCACTGGGGAGTCTCCCTCCTGAAAAAAAAACCTGTGTTCTGATGTCTAGCTACACTTGCATTTTTGTTTTTGATGTTGCTCTCGTAATTGTAACAATGGCATCCTTTATAATTTCTGATACTAATAAAAATGAAGCTTAAATAAAATTGCAGCGTGTGTAGGTGGAGTAAATGTTGGACTGCAGTGAAGCTCTGTGGGAAGACGAAGTCGGAGAGACAAATGCACTTGAAATGCAAGTGCTGTTTGTGTGAAAGCCTGGTTATCCTGTGGGATTTGTACAAACAAGCTGTAGATTGCTGGTAGAAACAATTAGCACCTAGAGATAAAAGAAACAATGGAGGGATTACACTGATTGATGAATGGAAAAAGAGATTTCCCTTCACAAACAAACTGTAGTTTGCTAATAAATGAAATTGGGTCACTGAAGATAAAGAAGCAAGGGGGGAAATGATGAATTCTATTAGAATTAAAAATTAAAAGGAAGGGTTATAGATTAGACGGAAATCTTAGGCGTTCCGGGAAGTCTGTGCCTCTCAAGTACCTCAGCCTATGGGGAAAGAGAGAGGGAAAAGCGGCCAGGAAATTAGGATAAAAGGAGGCTGCGTCCTCCAAAAATTTGAGAGATCCCAGGGGAATGCCCTATGGCCTCTCCCTTTATTCGAATAATGCAGAAAGGATTCCTCTGTCTCCTTTTTGGACATAAACCTCTGGTGTTTGTGGATTAATTTTCCCTGCTCTTACATTCTGCCAGCAAGAAAAACACATGCCCTAATTAAGCAAAATATAAAGCTTCCAGCAAGGATGTCAGGATGCAGTTACAGAGGAGCAGAGTCCATATGAAGAGTGGGAGGCAACCTCCAGGTCCACATTTGCCTGTGTTAGTTGAGTATTTGCAGGAAAGCTGGGCTGTTACTTGGATTCACTTGAGTTTTGAAACATCCACTAAGATTAAAGATGTCAGGGTTTTGTGGTGAACCTGCCCCCACTGCACAGTACCAAGGTTTTTACTCTTAGTTGTTCCTGCTAAAATATAAAGATTTCCAGCATGGACGGTGGGGATAGGAGATGTGTCACCTATCCCCTTCAGTTAGGAGCTGAGGAAGCTCAGAGTGGCTATTCCTGATGAAACCTCCGAATCCAGATACTTGGGGGAATCAGATTACAATTATGCTAGAGCAAATTACACTGTAGGAAGAGTTTGCATTCTAGGCAGGAATATTGTAATTTATAGATCATTTGGAAATGTCTCCACAGATGGAAAATGGGGTTCTTCCTGCCTTATGCCCTTCCTGGGCCTTGTTTCTGGTTTCTGCATAAGCCCATGGGTCCTCTCTGCCATGATATGAGTTCAGGCTGCAATGTGTAACTTCATATCTATTGAATTCTTTGGTTACTTCTTTTGTCTCCTGATTTTGTTTTGCCTTTTTTTCTTTCTCTCTTCCCCCTCCCCCCCCTATTTTTGTTTTCCCTTCTCTTTCCTGGTTTTAACCCACCAATAATATGCTCCTGGTGTAATTATTTTAACCTGGCTTTCACTCTGTTGATTGCTTTTCAGAGCTATTTGGGAAGGATGTGTTGCTCCTCAGTTCAGTGCCATCTCTTTAATAAGCTAGGAATTAGGCAAAAGATCTTGACAAACTGCCATTAAAAAAGGAAAGGTGTTGGTCAAAACCCCTTATTTGTGTTTAAAAAAGCCTGCTATAGTGTATGTATGTTTGCTCTTGCAAGATCAGTGTCTGAAAGCACAAAACAAATTGGTCCTATCCATGGTCATAAAGGAACTATGCTGCAGTGTTTTTGTGGTTAATTCTTGTGGAAGGGGAATGTTTAGGATCTGGGCCATACAAACAAATGACATGCCTGATTAACAGAACGAGATGATAGTGGCTCTGCTGTCTTGCTCTGGTATTTATGAAGAATAAACAAGACCAAAGAAAAGCCAAGACATCTGTCTTCTGAACAGAGGCCCTCGGCCTGTTGACAACCTCCTCATCCAATTACTCCATGTCTTTTACACCCAGTGATTGATGTGAGTCTGATGGTTTAATCTGGGAGAAGTTGAAGGCAAAGGAAACAGAGCCTCTGTGCTTGTCTGACTGACCTGGGTAATGTAATGCACACATTTGTATTATCCAGGAGCACTTCAGGCAAATCCAGGACTTCTGTTTACCTTGATGCCACAGAAAGGAGGGGTGCCTGACACACTGAAGACAGTACAGTGCTCTTGGTTTCATGGTTTCATCTGCAACATAAAATGATGCAAATGAATACATTTACTCAGCCTGTCTTGTTCCTTCCATCAGATCTGGCTATAATGCTCACGTTACTTGGAATCAAGAAGTTTTTTTGACAGTTAAGTAATGGATCTACTTTTTCCCATGCTTTACCAGAAATTGACATTACATTACCTGTGCTTACAGCTTAAAGGAAAGCTTTAGTTTTGGATTTCTGGTTTCTCCCTAGAGAACTTTTAGCACTCAGTATACAATTTTTGCAGTTTAGACATCAACTGATTTTACTTCCAGTAACTCTCATTACATTAAAGGGGAATAACAGAAAAGAAAAAAAACACAAATTTTTTTTGTCTGCCTAGTCAAAATTGTCAAATAACAGTGCAGGTGACAATAATCAGGATGAAAAAATAGCTGTTGCATGGGCACTGCCAATGTTCCCAGGTTGTTTCGCGTGCTTACAACAAACCAGTCTGTCTGGGTTGCCCAGCTGAAGCTGAAGGTGATGCTTAGAAGGTGCTGCTAGACAAAGAGGCTGAGCTCTGCCATCAGCTTGCAGTGCTGGAAGGTGGAATTACGCTCCTATTTGGACCACGAGTCTGTTTCACTTGTGGCAGTGTTACCACTCATTTGCCTTTTTTACCAGTTTCATTCATTAACTCAACTGGAAGTTCGTCAAGGGAAGAAGAATGCAATTTTTTTGAAACAGGGTTATGGCTGAATAAAAGGAACTCGTGCCACTAAGAACATGTATCTATTTAATTTGATTACTCTATTCTGGTTAAATTAGCGCACGAGAGATACATGTGTCAGGCAATTAAAAGAAACAATACCTCTCCAAATTTAGACTGGAGGGCACCTGGCCTTCTTCAACCAGGCTTATCAATCAGAAATATTTGGTCCAGGCTAAGTTTAAAAGCCATGAGTTCTGCACACTTATTTCTTCTGTTTTTCTCATCTTTTATTTTTCTTTTCATGCCTTTCTATCTGAGAGCTGTCACAGAGAGAGGAGGGTTCAGGCGAGTGTAGTAAAGCCAGAACAAAGGACCAAGTGGGAATTTCTATTCTGGAAAGCCATGAGTACAGCATGAAAAAACCCTGTTGTTCACTCACGATTGTCTTTGGTACGGGCTTAAGTTGACTAAGCAGGCATGCCAGCTATGAAACTCCAGAAGAAAAAAACATCATGTAGGTCTTCATGCTTCCTCCTGGAACTTTTCAATGTAGGAACACCACTGCAGGCTGTTCCAGGCTTTCTCACCTGTCTCTGTCTGCCTGGCCTCTGATGTTTCACATTGTTTGTTGGTTGAACAAACCTGTGTCTGGCATTCCCAGGGCAGTCCATTACTGGCAAAAAGGAAACAATTTTGTGCCTGCTGGGTCAGTCAGACATATGACACCGAGAGAAATGATCTTCCTCTCTGGGCTGCAGGAAGCTGAGGGGCACAAG
This sequence comes from Muscicapa striata striata, assembly GCA_030060385.1. Lineage (NCBI taxonomy): Eukaryota > Metazoa > Chordata > Aves > Passeriformes > Muscicapidae > Muscicapa > Muscicapa striata. Next base: position 547,671 of record JAREIS010000279.1, on the reverse strand, counting down.
TGAATAACTGACAATGGGATATGCTCGACAATATTTATGTGAGCTTTGTGTTCCCAGATACACTTGGATGGCAGTGAATCGTCATTTACTATATCAATCTGCCAAGTGTGAATAGCTCTTGAAGAGCTTGAACCTTCTCAGGTTAAGGCATCTGTAAAGCTAATAGAGATCATGCATGATATGGATATGACCTCATTCTGAGGGCATATAAATTAAACCATTCCTAAGGAAGGGCTTTGACTTGCTCAGCAGTGTTCACATGCAAACAGGAGACATTTTGCAAACCAGCAGATCCCCTGGTACTTCTCTGCCACATTGTTAAGTTTGTCTCTATCTATTGTTTTCAATTAGTATTCACTAAATTGTCTTTATTTGACAGAGAATCTCTTCTGGTGGGAGTGGACTTAGTGTCATATCTGTGGCAGAATCTTATCTAAAAACACTTTGCATGCACAAAATAGAAATGAATATAGAAACTGGGAAAGACTGCAAAGGTTGTTCTGATCACATCCAGACAGGAGACTTTGGCAGTGATGTTCAAATGGCTAAATGGGAGTCTAAAGTCTTGTCGGCAGATTATTGGCTTAGTTACAGATCCAGTAAAGATCCAAGTCAAAGGTACTCTTGATTCTCTACATCCCTTCAGTACAATAGTCAGAGCTCATCAAACTCAATTGATAGAGAAAATCCACTTTTTTTCTTTTTCTTTTTTTTTGAGCAGACAGAGTCTCAAAAGCTTTAGGAAAAAGAACTTACAGGAGTAATATTTAGAATATTACTGTCAAATCTAATATTTGTGTCATACGAGAAGAGTAATTAAAATTTCTGGAGGCCAAAAGTAATTGGATAAAATTTGCAATAAAATTTTATGTGTGTGTGCCTTTCACTGAGATCTCAATCATTTACTGAAATCAGGCGAGCTGTCCTGAGAGGTTTTTCTTCTTGAACAGGATGAAAAGGTTGTTTTTAATGTAAGATATCTGTTAAAAGCCTGCCATAGGGCCAAGGGAGTTGTAATTTTGGCCACAATGGTTCCTTTGCTAGGGCAGATCCCAACAAACTCCACTCTGCTGATACTATGCCTTTCCTTCCAGAGTTCTTAGGACCTGAATGGAAGTCTAGATTTTGACTTTGCTGTACTCACCAGAGGCTGATCACAACTATGTTTCCATCATATCTCCCAAATCATTAATTGGGAGTTTAGTTGTCCAACCAATGCCTAAAATGCCCCTACAGAATAAACACTTGTATTTATATGTATAATCATATATTTCTGTATATTCAGGTTAATGAGTCTCTGTTTCCATTTGCAGTCCTATATCATCAGGTCCCTAATTATGTAGCAAACAGGATCACAAAGCACAACCTATCAGCTCACTTACAGCTACCCTACTTAGGGCCTGCTTATATTTCACAGCTTATATCAGCTGTGAAATGTAATTGCTGATTTTTAATGGTGCTGAAAAATTCAGGTTCTAGGAGAGAGAGAGGATGGAAAGGACTGAACTCATACCTTCAAACTGAGCTGAGAGACTTTCTGCTTGGTTATACAAGTTATGAAAAAAGATTCCCATTTGCTCTGTATTTATACAGCTCCTGACACAGAGAGGCCTCCAGACTCCTTTTTTCTTCTTTTCCCCCATTTGTCTGTGCAATGGGACTGAAGGGAGTGTTTAAGTCTTTTATGTTTTGTATTTTACTGATTTAGTCTGGATTGACAGGGACATTTCTGATTCTTGTCTAGTGTTAACCAGGACAAGGCTGCACAGCCTCCTGAATCATCCAGAAACATCTGCCACTACTTACTTTTATTTTTAGGTTTAAATAGAAAAATACTATGTTACTATGGAAAACTACAGAACAAAATTATTTTCTGTAGTAATCAGTTCTCATATTATTTATTGTTTGCCTTAAAGATATAATTATTTCATTATATATATATATATATATATATATATATATATATATATATAGTAATTTAGTATTAGTAAAGGTAAAATAAAGACAAAAAAGATTTTGCTGTCATATAGAACACAACAGCACATTCTGTTGATCAATTTTCCAGTAAAATTATTTTGCAGTGATTGTATTTGGGTATGAAGCACATTGCCTTGGCCACCAGTAGGAAATGGCTGCACCATGACATTTACATTAAATAATCCTGTCTTACTGGATTCATCATAGTATGATTACACTGTGTTATTTCAGTGCCTTAACACAGTCAGCTTCTCCCAAGGAAAACCCAAGAATGTAATCCATCCCTGGTGTTTGGTTTCATTTTGCACCAGTGATGGAAATTTTTACACGACTTTGGTATTTTCCTCAAAACAAATAGTAGATTATATATTATATCACTAACAAACCAGCAAAACCAATTCAGTGATCTTATTGCTTGGCTCACCAGAAACAAACCACACTGTTTATTTCATTATTATAGGATCTCATTCACTAAAGAGAACATGATAATTTAAACTTTCTAGTGAAGGGTGGCCTATGTAATTATGGAGGGGGTGGGAGGTATTTGGTGCATCTCATAAAAACAAAGCATGATGATAACATGCAATTGGAAATCAAATGGTTTTGCATCAACAGCAAATAAAGTGGAAAGGAGATGGGATGATGGGTGAAGCTGAGGGGGTATATTTAAAACTTTTTTTCTCACTTTTTCATTGGCTTTATTGTGTAAAAGTCCATAGTGCTGCTTTAGAATGTGATCCCGGTTAGTACACCACAAATCTCAGCGGACAAAATTTGTCAGCAGCCCATTAGGACCTTTAGAAATCTGATCTACAAAAACATTCTCTGAAAAGAGATGAGCTACTATCTGAAGCAGGGCAATACTAAATTGAAACACCCCTAATCTTGCTTGGTCAGTGGTCTCTCTTCTAGCAGCAGTTCCACTCATTGCTCCATGAATAGGAGGTGCTATTTCCAAACATTTAGTATAAAAGAAAAAAGCCCAAAGACATATTAATTAATTAAACATAATTTCCTTTTTCCTTCCCAAGTATGCTTTTATATCATTCCAGGGCAACCAGATAACATAATTTAGCTACAAACAAACATGAAAAGAACAAATTGTGGAGAAAGAAAAACCCTGGGACATTTTCTCTCCTTTTTCCACTTCTCATTAATTGCTTGGCCCTGGGAGGAAAAGGACTCCAAGCCCGAGCTTTGCACAAAACTCATCCAAGAGTGAAGAGGGCAAGCCGAACACTGAGCCTCTCCAGCTGCCCTGGAGTGAATGGCTTTCTGAGGGGTATGAATGCTCGCTGTCTCTCCCCATACAATGTAGGTGTTACTGCTCATGAGGAGAAAAAACCAAAACAATAATCACTTGAAGGGGAGAGAAGGAGTCCTGGGCAGGGGGGCAAGCACGGCCTCTCCGAAGGATAGGAAACCTCCTCTCCTCAGTGTCAGTGAGAGGGGCTGGGCACAAAGAGTGGGGCTGGGTAGTGCCCTCTGAGGCTGGGGGAACTGAGACAGAAATGTTCTGCTCTGAGTGAAATGTGATGAAAAGTGTGTTTTATGGTAAAATGGCAAAAAAGCTCCCCAAAACCCAAAAGATGGAGCAGCACATCTGAAGATCCTTACTACTTCTGGTTTTCATTTTGCGCCTGCACATTGCTGAGCCCTTAGTGAAATAATAGCCTTTGCTGTTTTCCTTCATACACAAAATTGAGTGAAAAATTAAGTTATTACTGACTTTCCTGTAAGTGAGATCTGCTTGCAGGGAGAGGAAAGCACCTGGTGCTCACATAGATAACAAGTTCAGTGCTTTTCTGGTGTGGTGTATTCACCTGTATATATGAGAGAGATCTCCTTGAACCTGGAGAGAGAAGCAGAAATGCAGAGGACACAGAGTAACAGGACTTTTCTGTCTTCATGTTCCAGCATTAGCGTATCTAATTTTTTTTTTCAGTCCTTGTTTTTCCCCACTCATCTTTGTATTTACCACTCACTTTTGGGAAAAAGGAAAGGGAGCATGGAAGGCAAGCTGGGTGAGATCAGATGCCTGCACTTTTAACTCTGATCTTGTTCCGTTTGTATTTAGACCCTCTGAAGGCCTTTTGCATGAGTTACTTTTGGTCTGAGCAGACCTTTACTCTTTTATCAGCACAAAGGGGTTAGGTGCAGTGCTTTCTGTGGCAAAAGCCCTCGCTGGGGCTGAGCAAAATCTCAGCTTCTTCAGGAGCACGGCAACAGAAAAGATTTAAGGGGAGAAATTGTTAAAAGGGAAGCCTTTTTTTCTTTGCGTTGAATGCAGTGGGGAGATTAAAACTTTCATTTGAGATTTTGCTGTATTCATAGTAGTGAGGCCATGAATAGGTCTAAGTCAGAGCCCACAGTGGTTGTGGTGTGCCCTTTTATTCTCTGGCACATCTTCAGACACAGGTTGTTTTGCACTTGAAAGAGGTGAAAGAGGGGAATGTGGGATTTTGACAGCTGATATTAGCCTCTGAGCTCTTGATGGGGATTTTCTAATTAACCCCAAGGGCCCATCAGGTGGTCAAAATGGAATGATTTCTGTCAGAAAGGGCAAAAAGTTGGGATTTTCTTTTTTTCTTTTTTTAATTTTGGACAAATACAGTGGGCATGATTTTTAATGATATATGTACATTGGAACCAATTATGAGGAGAATTTTGGAAATTTTCGGGGCCTGAGTACTCCTAAAACTCCAACTTTCAAGGTAAACTTTCTCCCTTGTGAAGATTTATTGGGCTTTATGTAGTAGTAGTAGTAGTAGTAATAATAATAATAATAATAATAATAATAATAAAAGCTAATTTAAGCAAATGCCTTTTGATCCCGATTACTTCCCACAAATCTTTACTACTGAGACAACCTGAGGTGGCATAGTCCCACCCTGTCCTCTCCAGCTTCGGGAACTGGGGGTGGTGAGTCCAAGGGAATCAGGATGCAGCTGCAAAAAAAGCTGGCAAAGCTGATTAGAGGAGCAGCCATAAAACAGGAAGGTTGGACTAAGTGTATGATAATTTGTGTTCTGCAGAAACCTTGCAAAACTTCCTCATGAAGCTTTAGAAGGCAAAATGTGAGCAAGCCTGCCTGTGTGTGTTTGCACTGATTTTGTGGTTTTGGTGATGATATCATACTGAAGCACATGAAGTTTGAAGAGGCTGCCCTTGTTACCTTGTTATCTTGTCTCCTTCTCAATCCATGGTGCAGGATGGAGGAATAAGATGCTAGGGATAAAATCTTGAGCTGTGATTCCTGTGAGTCAGGAAGGCTAACAGAAAGGCATTTAATATTGATTTTGTATGCTGCAGAAAGAGTGGAATTACAGCTTCACAATAGGTGACTTTTTACAGACATTTATATAGGATGGAGATATCTATATATCTGCATATCTATATATCTATATCTCTTACATCTAAGAATTAATGTATAAACTTGAGTGACTTGTTCAAGATAATATTAATTAACTTTTTTATGTTTGGGGTATTTGAGAGTTGAAAAGGTATGGAGAAAAAGGCAGAAGGAACATGAAGGAGATGAAGAGGATCCTGCTGAATTAATTAATCTAGAAGTAGTAACAAATCTAGCTGTAAAAGGGGATGTCTTCCTCTATTCCTCTTCTTGTCCTGCACGTCAGAGACAAGGGCAAGAAGTTGCAATGGTTTCATCTTCCAGTCATGGCAAAAGTCATATGGGACATCTCTGCCTTGCCTGTTACCTCCCAAACCAGAAGTATCCCTTATCCACTTCCCATATCAGTTAAGTTCAAATCTCACATGATTTAGAACTCACCTGAAAGCAATGGCCTGGGTCAACCTTAGGTTTGTGCTGGACAGGAATACAGATGCACTGAGGGGAGGAGTGAGATAACAAAATGAATATACATAAATAGTACTCTTAATTAATAAAGAGTAAGTAAGTTAAGTAAAGAAAAAAAAAATAGTAAGAATGCTGCTAGTAAAGGGTGGTAGTTGCAGGGAGTAAACAGAAAATGTAAGGATTTTAGAACCAGACCAAATGTTTCAAAACAAAACTTAAAACCAGGCAAAATTTGCTTTCACTGACATTTGGCCACAAGATGTTAAGTACAGGTCCAAAAATGATGGGGGTTTTTATTCTTTTTCTGGAATTCAATGAGTGCATTTTGAGTGCACAGAACCAAAAGCTGCAGAGACTGGTCTGTTTCTGGACTTATCTAATGCCTGGAGACAAATCGAGGTGTATGTTAACTTCCATAAAGTAAAAGATACACTTTCCCTTCTGCTTCTGCAGAAACAACTTCGGTATGGTGTGTGAAATTTTAGTTCAAAAGCCTCCCACACAGGTTGAGAACAATCTCATTTGGCTATCAAGACCCAGAAAAATTTTAAGACTATGTAAAGATGGTACTTGGCAATTAAAATAGGTGCTAAATAACTGTAAGAAAATAAATTTTTAATCTAAAAAATGAACTCAGAGTGAGCACTTTGGGAAGTCCAATTCCTCTGCTTACTTCTGTTAGAAAGAGGTAGCGCCCCCAATGGAGATTTTTTTGGATGTTGGGTAACATCTGCCTGATTATCATTTAATGGTCTTGAGAATATGAATGAATAGAATTGACTTGGCTCAGGGACTTTATACTCTATTTAGCCAGGGATTATTTTAAGAAATCTGATAAGATACAGACATTTACCCATCTTTACTGAAATAAATGACTACTATTTCTTCTTGCCCAAAACATGCTGGAAACAGACTGGGTTTTTTTTCCCCTCCACTGCTGATCAGCTCTGCAGTGTGCATGAACAAGACATTAATCTTGCTGACACATCGTGTTCCAGCTGTTGCTGTGATAAATTGTTTCTGCTATAGTTTAGCTGAAGTACTGCAGAGGTTTTTTCATAATGAATTTTAAACTGTTTTTTGAGAATAGTTTTAAATCAAAATCAGAGTGAATGCTGCAAAGTTCTGTCAACCACAAACAATGCAGACAGAGGGACAAAAATATCTCAAGGTGGTTCCCAGTCCTCATGAATCTACAGATGCTGCCCAGATTCTCAGCAATTTTCTGCACAGTAAGTTTTGCCAGAACATGTTTCCTCCATGTGGGGGAGGATTTGGCGTCTGAAACAAAACCTCACATCCACTGCCTATCAATGAAATGCATTGTTTGAGATCTGGCCTATGTATTGTATGAACACTCTGGTGTTTCCTCCACCACTGACTGCTTCAGACTGAGATCAAATTTCATGTTTTGGCAAGGGTGAAGAAAATAATGCTACCATAATGATGATGACCATGTTATGAAACATTAAAGGCAACCACACACTCACTCTAAACACCAGTTTTCTCCTCATGCTTAAGAAAAGTGGAAAGACCATATCTCTATTTGGAATTATTTATTAGGGTAGAGTTATCATCCTGCACCCACTCAAGAGCTCACCAAGGCCCTCCATGTTTATGGGTGCTTACTTACTGCTGGTGGCCCTTGGTTCTGTAATATGCTCCTACCCCAGCTTGTCACTCCTGGTGTAGATTTGGTTCAAGTTTTAATTTGTAATCTATGAAGCAAAACATCTATTGGTTCACAGAGTGTCAGCCCAGTATCAAAAAGAAGTGGTTACAAGTTCTCTGGTATGTCACAGTGAGTTTGGATAAAGCCATGGACTTGTGATTCTGAACATTTGAATATGTCACGTCTTACCAATTAGCAATTAATTTTCTCTCCCATAAAAATTTGTCAGCTGTTTTGAAACAAACTGGGAAGAATTGAGATCTTTTCTAATTCCTCTTCCATGCTTCTAGAACAAAGATACTTCATTCCATTGACTGTCCCACAGGTATCTGCTCTGTTTTGTCCCAAGTATTTGCAGAAGTGAGAGCTCTTAGAAATGTCAAATCTTACAGGGAGAAATATTTAAAAGGGAATTTTGAAGTGGAATCTCTTCAAGTTAACTTCCTGAGTCTTTTAAGTAGTGGTGGAATCAAATTGTAAACTATGCCTACTTAGCGGCTTTAGCTTAGTGGCTTTAGTGGAAGCTTTAATATGCTTTAGCAAATATATGAAGGCTCTCTTCATTATTAGTTTTTCATGAGGATGTAAATTAATGTGCTCTCATACTTATTTTCTATGTGCATTTTCTTTTATTGACCAGTGTCACACAGCAAAGAAGGTTTGTGCTTATTCGTAAACATTATTTATTTATTTATTTTCTTTCTTGGTATATTCAGAGAGAAATGCATCTGCTCTAGAAAGAGTTTGAGAAAAAATAATTTCAGTGTATTCTCAGGGCACAAAATTGATGGCAATTTTGTATTTTTTAAAATCCTGCTTCTTATGGCACTCTGTCTGTTTATAGCAATTATCAGTCTTCCTGAATTGACTTAGACAGCTTTTAGCGAGAACTAAAATCTCTCAGAAATTAAACTGCTTTTCTTTTCTCCCCTGAGCACCACATCCTGATGCTCTTTTTGTTGCTGAAACAAAGTTTATTTTGCATACAGTGTCCTTTTTCACAACACTTTCTGATTATAAGGGTTTATTCACAATTTCTTAATCACTGACCCTCCAGGAGATTAAGGCTCATCTCTAGAGTATTTGGTAAGCCAGCTAATTGCGGGTGAAATCATTGGGCGTTAGAGGAAGCTGTAGGGCTTTGAGAGCTTGAATAGCTTTTGGGACAAGGGAGAGTGTCAGTCACTGCCTGACAAAAAATCCTGAGGCCCCTGGATTCTGTTTGCTGCTGGTGTCCTTACAGATCAGCTCTTACTTCTGAAGGGCCTCTGGTCAGACAGTACTTTCCATGGCTTCCCTTGTTTAGAAAGAGAAACCTCAGTTGAGAACTTGTGGGCCTTCCCTTGCTTGCACTTCATCTGAGGAAACTCACTGGTGTCAGTGAGAAAAGCCTTTGAATTTTCTTGCTGGGATAAAACAATGGAACAAAATAGTAAATTCAATATAAACATGCTTAATGTGCTGTATAATGTAGAGATGATGGTGCTGTGTACATGGGTGCCTGAGGAGGCAGATGAGGGCTGTGACAGGGAGAGGGAGAGGGGCTTTGGAGAAGGACATAGACAGGATGGGGGAAAATGGCATTGAGATGAAGGGAGGTGGATTTAGATGAGATATTCAGAATGAATTCATCCCCATGAGGATGGTGAGGGCCTGGCACAGGTTGCCCAGAGAAGCTTTGGGTGTCTTATCCCTGGAAGTGTTCAAGGCCAGGTTGGATGGATCTCTCGGCAAACAGGTGCAGTGGAAGGTGTCCCTGTCCATGGCAGGGGAGGTGGACCTATATCACCTTTAAGGTTATTTCTAACCCCATAGAATCTTCTGTGGTTCTGTGAAATATGTAAGGATATTTATAGAATTACCAGCATAAAAAATTCTTGCTATAACGGATCACTCTTAGGGATAGAAAGCTGGTCTTAAACTTCCAAAAATACATCTATAATCACAGCTCAGTCCTAAGTGGGTTGAGGTAGGGCCTGCTTCTTCATCAGAGCAGCCACGAGAGGGCAACAAGAGCATGAGCACAACAAAGAGTGATACCAAGGAAGAAATCAGTGGTGTAAAACATAACTTGCAATTCCTGCATCATTCATGCAGCTTGCCTTGCCTTTAGCTTGTGTGCTGGGAGGGTAGGACAGGACTTCTCCTTGTTTGGCATTTGCCTTGTGCTTTGGGGACCTACCTAAAACCTGGGGGAGGGAACACATTACTGTGTTACACAGCAATTTCACTTGGCCTTTCTCCAAGTGCAGAGGTTGTGTAAGACTTGGGATTTGGAGTGGTGCTGCTACTTCTCTCCAGTTTATGGCAGACCTTTAGATGTGAGGTCCGTCTGCTTCTGGAGTCTTCTGAATATATAGGAATTTCAGAAAATAGCCCTGGTCCTCAGAACCGTGCAGAAAACCATTAAGTGGTGACTTCAAATAAAAGAGAACAAGAAGGATCTATGATTTTTAAAAAGTAGTAGTATGATGGCAACTGCCTGAAAACCAGCCCTATGTTTGCTTGGCTAAGAAGCTCAGGAAAATATACTCAGCAAGGAAACCTTGGGATGTATCAGACTCAGGTGGCTGGTTCTCTAGAGCAGATCGAAACTGGGCCAGGGAACTGCAGCTTTGTTGCAGGGTCCCTGCCCAGAGACTGAATGAGAAGCAAACTTGTGGCAAACCAAGCACTGCCTTAAAACAAAATCGAAGCTTAGGTTTGTGTCAGCCTGCAGCAACTGAACCATGGGGAAATGCATTTATTTTCCCCTTAATAAACATGGGCTTGAGCTTCAGTGACATGAAGTCTTATGCCTGAATCCAAAGGAGGAGGCAAATGGTGTCAGGTTTGCTTCAGACTCCATTTTCAGTAGCTGCAGCTGACCTGTCCAGGGCATGGGCACAGTCCGTGACTGTGCGACCCCTTCCTAAATACTTCTGCCCAGATAATACACATAAAGATGTGTGTGTTTTGTCTGCCTGGGGAAAAGACACCCTTGTAGAAAATCTGAAATCTAGAAATTCATGTAAGACTGAAAACTTGTAAGAAACTACAAATTATTACTAGGATTTCAAAGAAATAGCTGGAAGTATTTACTGCCCTGATAAATTTGAGTTAGGAGAAAATCTGGTAATACCAGATGGATTTTACGCTTTGAGCATGGTCATTGGGATTCTTTGCAACCATTCTCTTAAAATCAGGGTGTGCCCTTAATGGAAGGAATAATTTAGGAAAGAAAGCAGGAGAGAATGCATTTTTCTGGGGTACCCTTAGAGGAGGAGATCCCACCTCTGAGTGTCTGAAGCTACTATGATGGATATCTTTCTAGCAAAGCAATCCCTTCCTTAAGGGGGTAGTACTCCTGTTTGTTACCAAGTTCTCCACACTGCTGGTCTATGATCAAAGCTAGGTGCTGGTCAGAAGAGGACAGGGCTTGGGAGCTTTGCTCTTTAGCAGAGAAATCTCTGCCCCCAGACAGATCACACTGACACACAATTTATGGGAACACTCTTTGTGGGGAAGAACTCCCATTGATAGGAAAGCTGGACTGGGGACTTAGCCAAGTGCTCACTCTCTCCAGTCTGAGTGGGTCCTGGCAGGCTCTTACAGTAAAGTGTTCACCTTTTTTCATTCTTTTTGTTTCATTTAACTATTTTTTCCCCTCTAGTCTTCAGGTTTTAATTTTAGCCTATAATGTTACTCATGGAATTGTTAATGTAAATAATGTTTCAACCAATTTTTGATTCTTTCAGGAGCTGCCTAAGATAGTGTCACTTATGACTGTTGGGCCTGGTGTATTCATTCATTTATTTATTTATTCACCTGGCCACTCTGTGGGAGCAAGGTATGTGAAGATCCCCCTGCAGCTGCAGGACCAAACCAGGAGTCCCCAGAAGATGGGGAATATGGGTTGTAGAACTTCCAGATGGCCCTTGCTAGGTTGTGGGAAGAGGGATATCCTGTTTTTCCACACTCTGCCTGTCCTGGTTTTGTGGCAAGAAGCTCAGCTCCATTGTTTTCCATTTTTATAGACCCCTGAAGACACTCTCCTGCATCAGGTTGAAAGGTGTACCTCAACTGAATAAGACATGGAAAGTATTAATGAACCTAATACACTCTTCATATCTTAATTAATTTGTGTGACTATTTTCCTTTGACCTTTCTCTCTGGGCATCTATTTGATGTATTCGTGCAAAGAGATGTTTTGCACAGAGGGAGGAAAAAATGTTCACCTGTTCAAAAAGCTGCCACCAGGGCACAGATACAAGCAGAGATTCTTTCTGTCATCACTGTATTATTTTCCTGAACACACTGTAATTTCATCAATTTTCCATGCTTATGGTCATGAATGCTTGACATTACCATGTCTTTGCGTTAACAAAAAAGAAATTTCATGGCTTAAGATTTCCCTGGAAGAATAAGGAAAGCGTGAAAAGCCAGCCAAATTGCTGAGGGTTGCAGTGTCCTTTGTTCCACAGCAAGGTGGTGTTTGGAGAAATTTGTATTGTATATTTTGGGCTGGTTATCAGTTACATGTTTATAACAAACTAGAAGTCACACAGGTTTTTTCTACTTTAACTGTTTGCTAGTTTGCATCTGAGGGGTGGTTTATCACAGTAAACATGACTAAATGTTTCAGATTAAATGTGAATGCGATGTTTAAGGCTTTGGGCATTTGGAAGGCACATAAATATTTGCAAGGCTAGACCTCGTTCATCTTGGAGGTTGGACTAGAGGATCTTTAAATCTGTGTCCCAACCCAAACAATTCCATGATTCTACCTTCAGGCAATTTGAATAAACATGGGGCTGTGTTGGCTAGTGATAGACAGAGATGTAACTCCAAATATTTCTAGGTTACAGATTTTTCCAGTACATTACAGGGACCATCTGCAAAGAGCATTCTAACAAAAAGGCAGGTGGGTTTGGATGGATATCACATTCTTTACTTTACAATGCAGATTTCATGTGCCGGGCTGATCTGGCCAGTACCTGAACTCATAATAATGAATAGGATGTTTCTGAGTGACCTTAGAAAACTTCAGACTTCTGACACAGAGGTGATGATGATTCTGTCAGAGTTACCCTTTCACTTTCCTGTGACTCTGTGAAAGGAGTACATGACATTGCTTTTGTCCTTGGTGAAATATATATCCTGACTGACTGACTGACACACAGAGTAAACTGAGTCAGGCTGGGAGAGCTTTCCTATCTATTTTTATGGAGAATGTGGAAGGACAGTAGAGCTTATAGAGTCTTGTTGGCCAATGGGGATGTGATAATGCAAATATGCTTTCCCAAGTCACCTGACATTTTTGTGTCAAAGAATGGCCAAGACGAATTAAGACCTCAATAAATCATTTTTAGAATGTGTTACACTTCTTGTTTGCTGATTCTGAGGGTGTTGGGCATTTCTAGCAAAAGTTTTATTTTATTAATCAGCTCATGAGTGAACAGGGAAATTCTTTTAGCTGTTAATCAAAAGGAAGGTCTGAGTAAGAGGAGGAAATGGATCTGGCTTGTCTGAGGCAACATCATAGACCCAACAAGTGTGAGACAGAGACCACTGCTCTGTTTGCTGGTAGATAGCTATATCTTCATGTATTTCTTCCCATGGAACACTTCCAGTTGAGACTGGAAGGACTGGAGTTGGCTGCCTATGCTGCTGTGCTGGTGTGCATCAGAAGCAACTTCACTCAGGTCAGTAGTTCCTAAAACATAAAGCTGATATAAGGGAAAGCATTGAAGGACCTAACAAATAACTCCTGTGGGAAGACTTGAGCTACAAAACTGCATAGCAGTTTTAGTCTCTGTGAAAATGAAATTAGATCAGACTCCCGTATTTGTTCCTTTTGTCTGACAGCCGAGCCTTTATTGATGTCCTGTTTCTTTCATTTCCATAATCTTTCAGCACAATGCAAAAAAAAAATGCTAATGGAAGCCATAAACTGCTCAGAAACCTACTCCTGTGCTATACTAAGGATAATGTCACAAAAATATTGTTAGGGACAGTAGGAAGAGTGAGGTTTTACAGATGACTGTACAGATCTCCACTACTTGTGGAAATTTTGCTTCGAAGTCTGCAGTTACCACAGGAAGGATTTAATACTATCCATTCAGAATAAGTGATGGCTACTTCATTGAGGCTGATATGACCAGATTTACCTCTGTCTCATACATTTGCTTGGAACTGCTTCTTATTTGACTTAGTGGGGGCAAAAGTGTCTAGGATCAACAGGTGGGAACACTTCCAGGAGTGTTTTTTAAATGCTTACTATAAAGCCATGACTGTGTGTTATCTACCATGTCTGGCATGATACAAGGAATACTGGCTGCTTGGGAATGGGATGATTCTGGCCTTTGGGAATGAAATGTGCTGGCATAAAGAGCTCCAGGCACTGTATGGTTGGAATGGATAATGACCCTCCACCTTTCCCTAGTGCCCCATCACCTTTCTATTTCTCAGTGAGAGCAGCAAGGTTGGGATTCACCCCATGCTAGATTCTGGGCTGGAATGATAGTGGCTGACATGTGACTCGACAAACACAAAGGAGGTAAGAAGTTTGTTCAGTCATCTCTGGAACAGGTGAGCTTGAATTGAGCTATTGAATAAGACACAGATTAAAAAATCTGCCTTATGTCTCCCCAGACTAGGGTACCAGCAATTAAGATTTTTATTGATCTTTCTCAGTTCTGGTAACATCTATGGAAGTATGCACAATGCTGCTTGAAAGTCACTTTAACACAGTGAGGTGCACAAAAAGTATGCAATTAGACTACAAGGAAATAAAACTATTATTTTTAAAGTAATTAACTCATAATTCTTTCATGACTTATGGTTAATAATAGTGTGAGATGCTTGTACAAGTGGAAACATAAAGAGACTTAAGCAGCACAGTCATATTCTAAATCAACACACATGTGAAGGTGTGCTGCCAGTGAAGCATAACCAAACTAAAAACATATACATTGAGAAAAGTCTTTGGGTTTTTCATTTTAGAGAGAAACATGAAGATTTTCAGGGGAAAGGGAGTCCATCCATTACGACGGTGTATCAATCGAATCTTTGGCACAGTCTGCTCAGTGGGGAATCATAGCACTGGCAAGCTGCTCTTCACTACTGTACTTCCCATGCTCAAAGCAGAAGCTTCTTCAATCCAAATATTTATGTCAAGTGAATTCTGCCTGGTTTATATCCTTGTGTAATAGAATGCTATGGACATAACTTTTTGTTTATAAATTTCTTTTAATTATGAAGTTCACTTTTTTCTTGTTTTATTTAGTATATTCTTCTCTATTTACTCCTTCTTGTTGTAGCAAGGACTGAATGTATACTAGACCATGTTTTTCTATATGTTCTATTATAGAAAGATAATAGTTTACTTTCTCGAGGGCATTTACAATTTTTGCAGCTGAATCATGAAGTGAATTGCTTATATTGCTTATATTGCTTATATTATTCACACACTTGTACTTTGTGACCTTACTTGATATTCACCTGATGGGCCACAGAGTCCTGAATTTTAGAGTTATTATTATTTTATTATTCCTGATTGTAATTATTGCTTACTCATTTCATCAGTTTAAAACGAGAACAGGATTTTAAATAAACTTTACAAGTTGACAATTCCATACTCTTGCACACAGTAGAGACCTGTTGTTGATTATCAGCTTTACCATCTTTTCCTTTCTTTTTGAGTACATCATATGCACATAATGCCTGTGCTTCACAAAAAAAATCCGTTTCAAAAAAGATATTTCACTACTGCCAAGTGACTTTATCTCCTGATAGGCAGAATTACATGAGCAGTGTCTGAGAAACATAAAGTTGTGTAGGTTTGGGTTCTCTTTTTTGTTGTTTTATTTGTGTGTTTTGTTCTTTGCTGTTTATAAAGAGTTTTGTGAGGTCTATTAATTTCTTTTCTTCTCCCAAGAAACACAAAGATATAAAAAGTCCACTCAAAAGTATTAAACCCCCTCAAGTCTAGAATAATCCAAATAGGAGATTTTTAGCAGGTTCTTCAGGTTATAAAATCCTGTGACTTGTAAGACAGTTCTGTGGGTAATTTTTTTAGTATATTTAATAAACTGAATTTATTTTGCTTTCATGAATTTAATTAGATTAATTTGAAGCAAAAGTTGTAAACCCCAGTGCTAATGCACCAAGAGAAGTGCTAAAGCCCACAATCAAAGAAGATCAAAGAGACTAATTGAACCACAATATAAATGAAAGGAAATGTAGTTTCTAATTTCTTGGAAAAGACCTTATTATTTTCTGTTGGTGATGTGATTTGGGAGAAGAACTAGAGGAATTGTCTCAGATTCATTTTATTGCCTGGACAGAGGCTCTGAAGGGGTGTAACTATTCATCTTAGGCTGCATTTTGTGGTGGCTCATTTCAAACGCAAAACTCTACTTGGTGCTGCCTCTGTGACGGTGATGCCAGAATAGGGGGCTCCCTATGGAAAATCACCCCTGGGATTTCCAGCTCTCCTATGCCCCAGTCTGAGGGCTGTTCTTGCCATAAACTAGCCCTATATCAGGACTTCCCAGAGGTAAATGTTTGCAGAAGCCACAGAATCATATACAGTCTCCCTAACTTCATTTTCAAAGCAGGCTCTCAACACACCCACAGCCCCATAAATTCTTCAGCGTGCTCATCCAAGAACATGATTTCAGACTACAGCCATTGTTTTACTGATTTGTAAAGGCTGTAGCATATTTAGACATAGTAATAATAATAACAATATTAATAAAAATAATACATTTATTTTTCCTTTGATGGCTGTAGAGCACCCTAGGTCACATAAGTGATGCTATAATACTTGTTTGCATACTGATTATGCTGTTCTTTTGCTTTCAGTTATAATGTGACCAGATGCAGAGAAGCAAAATCTGCCTCATGGTTTACAGAGTACTGAAATATACTTGAAGAAAGTAGAAGATGAAAAGAAATAGAGTTAGATGCTAGCTCTCTGCTCTACTCAATGTCTCAGTGGCTCTGCTTTTATGAAATACAAGACAAAACAATGTGAAGTTTTTTAAACTTCTATGTAGTAGCATGTCTCTGTATTTAAAAGCACAGGCAGCCTAAGTGGCAATGGTTTACATTGTGATGCTGGTAGGGAAACCCAAAATATATTTGCACTCATTTGCTGGCACTTCCGAACAATTCATTTGCAGATGACAATTATCATGGCCTGATATTTTTGTTGTACCAGCAGAAATCAAATTGATGTGGCTGAGCCACCTCTAAGAGTAGCTGCAAGGCTGAGAAGTTCAGTATGTTGGCACAAAATTAGCTCAGTCTACAGACAGAAAATGACGGGACTGACATGGAGGTTTATTGCATAATCAGTTAAACAATATTTCATCCACGGTTTTTATCAAGCTGTAGGACAGGCATATCTGTTGTAATTATATTTTACATCTGTAATGTGACACATTAATGAAATGTGTAACTGCAGTGGTGTTAGGATCCATTTCATTAATGCAAAAGACTTTTGTTGCATGCTTTACATTTAGAAACAGATTTAAGTATTAAGTGGCTAATGTCTGCAGCCGGGGAATCCTTTCCGAATTTGTAACACTGACCAGAACAGACCGCATTTCACTCTCCAAATGGTGCATTTTTGCATTTGAATGTCTGAATTATCCTGGTTTCTTAGAGACGACCACAACACTAACATCTTAAATCCTCAAAATATTGTCAGCTTCATTGAATGCTCACGATCTAAGCATATGTGTAATTATTCTGTAATTCTCCCCAAAATGTGATTCCTTGCAAATGCATACTAGATCTCCCCTATTGTAGCTGCAATGACTATTTCTTTGTGCCTGTTTCTTTAAGTACGGTCACAAGGAAGTCTGTGTGCCTTGGTGCACCGCATGTGTAATGATGATTTTTTTTTTTTTTTATTCTCTCCCCACTCCTAGTATGCCCACTAGCAGGAAAAAAACCCCAAAAATCAAAAACCTCCACCAGCAACGTGATTAATTTTTTTCAGGACACAGAGCAAGGTCACAAAAAGACCGTTTAAGACAGTATACATACAACAGTAATCTTTCTGACAAGAAATGGCCTAATATCATGCACAATGAGCTTAGGGTTAGGCAAGTATACAAAATTAGAATTTGCAAGAGTTACCAAACCTGGCTCATATAACATATTTGTGTGCACACTTTGGCAGAGGGCAAAGGGGAATCCCATATACCTTAAGCAGATTCTCAGCACACACCATGCAGGAAGATGATTTTTCAGAAATTGCTGCTAGTGCAAAATATATACATGCTTTAAAAGTTGTCTACAGGAAAAATTCAATTTTGTTAACTTAAAAGATTAATAAAAATTAAATGTAAATTAAAAAATTTAATTTAAAAACCAGATTAGTTTACTTGGTAATACAAATTAAATTTATATGCATTTTTAGTTGAACATTTACTCGCTTTCAATCACAAGAAGAAAGTTCTTTGGCAACAGGACTGTTGCAGACATCAGAGGTGCAAAGGCTAAGATCTCATTAGTTGTTCTAATTCACAAGTGCCTTTACCAGTCCATCTTTAAGGGACCTGCATGTAAGATTTGACTTCCAAGTCCTTTGTAGTAGTTTCTCTTAAAAGCTTAAAAAACAAACAAACAAACAAAAAAACCAACAACTTTTTGGGTCTTCATTTGATAAAATTTAATCATTAATTCTTTCATTTCCAAGGAACAAAATTCAGAATCAGAAATACATTAAAACAATGCATTATTAAATAAAATTAAAAAGTTACAAAATATTCTGCAAGTTTTGAACCTTGTTTATATAGAAGTGTTCCTTATTAAATATCTTTTCCTCACATTTTTCAGGTTTAAAAAAACCCAAAACACTTTAATGGTGTGAAAACATTTTATGGGTTGATATTGGAAGATTTTTCTGAGGAGTCTTCATAATATTATGCTTGCTTGTTTCTCAAAACAGATTCTATTTGGGATAAATTATATGAAAAAATCTTCCACACTAAGAAAAGTTCAGCATTAGAGTTTATTTTTCATTTTTATCCTAAAAAACTATTAAGATCTAAGTCAAGCAAAATAGGTTTAGCTGGAGGAATGCGCTGAGGAGATTAAAGCTGTGTAAAATAACTCCTGCATCAGCTCGGTGTAAGAACTCTCAGCATGTTTTGGCTTCTTGCACCATTTCACCTAATATTAATGCACAGTTTGAGTATTAATATATTTTTATCTTTTTTTCTGATAGATTTTCACAGCTAGAATTGAAATGTAAAATATATTTCTATGGTTCAACCAAAAAAGAAGTTACAAGACTGAGGAGTTACAACAAACAGTTTAGTACTGCTCTGGCTTTTACTTTATAATTGAAAAAAAGGTACTGTTTAGACTGTGTGGAACAGATATTGGCTGAGCTAGGCTGTTGCAGTTCAGTCATTGTCTGAGGCACTAAAATAGTGTTAAAGCAAACAGGTGATTCCTGCACTTGTATCCTCAAGCCCTCCTCACAAATGGGGAGGTTTCCCCCATACACTTTCCTCCTGGTAGCAGCTGTCAGGGTTGTCCTTCATTTCCCACCAGGCTGGGTGAGGAAGGAATTTATAAAAAGTATCTGTGGGATTCACAGCCCTGGTGCAGGTCTCTGACACACCATGGACTCGTTAGGCACAGGCACAAACCTCTTCTGTGCCAAGACAGGCATTTCCGCAGAACATGGTGGTGGTGCAGCACCTGAGCAGGCAAAGCCATCCAGGAGCGGCCTCTGAGAAAGTCACTCCCTGCACCTTCTTCCTCTGCCTGAAGGCAGGGAGAGAGTTCCCAGTGCAAGCATATAACGAATTCCAACCATGTAAATTTGGTTTGGGAACTGTGAAATAAAATCCTAACCCTGTGAAGTGGATGGTGAAACACTGAGTGATTTGAACACAGCTTGGATTTCTCTCGGAATTCATAAGACTGCTCCCTCCTGAAATAAAACATCTGGGACTGAGAGCTCCATGTGTGCAGGGCCGCAGGACAGAAATGGGAACATATAATTCACTTTTTTAGAGCTAGAAACATCAAAATCAATGCATCAAGTGCAAGGGCGAAATTTTTCATATGCAGTCTAGAAACATATCTTATGTTTTTATTGTGAAATGAAGTAGTGACAGAAGTGGCTTTCATTTGAATAGAGCATTTTTCATTACTGCATTCCTCCTCTCATACTTTCCTCTATACCATTATTTACAATATCTTTTCCTTAAAACTCTGAAACTTCATCTGAATGAAAATTATCTGAACAAGTAAGGTAAGTACCTATAAATAAACATTTGGCAGGGAATCTTTGCTACTGTGTGAATATTGATGGCAAACATTTTAATGAGGGCAGACTTGGGTTTAAAAGAAAAAAAAAAAAAAAGTTGAT
Source organism: Muscicapa striata striata (assembly GCA_030060385.1). Taxonomy (NCBI): domain Eukaryota; kingdom Metazoa; phylum Chordata; class Aves; order Passeriformes; family Muscicapidae; genus Muscicapa; species Muscicapa striata. The sequence goes on along the minus strand of JAREIS010000279.1, from coordinate 527,820 downwards.
TGTACATCAGTAAAATGTGCTGGGCTTTCTAAGCTCCAAGTTGGCAACAGCTTGTTGAGAGTAAATCCTCTCATGGAAGGTTTTGCTGATCTGAATAAATTCAATTTAAAAATCCTTCCTTGATCTAAGCTTGCTTAAGCTCTCACCAAGGCCTAAGGACCCTGACCCTGAGGGTCAATTCCAATAACAAAAGATAAGAAAAATCTGCCCTTTCTCATATCTCTTTGCAATACACTATAAGCTGTTACCTCACTGCAAAAAATCTTTGGCTTTAATGAAGTTGCCTTTTGATACTTGTTGAGGATGAAGTTCAATGTTTCCCACCCTGGTGCCTGTCTGCACTGCTGCCACCCAGGACCAGTGTCACAGAACTTGGCTGGCTGCTTCCCCCTGCAGAAGTCCTTGAAACCACTACATAGCTCTAAGAAAATATATTAAATGGAGCTTTACAAAATAGATAGGGGCCAGGGGCGGGGAAATGGGGTGTGTGGAGGGGTGGTGGTGCTAACTGATACCAGGCTGGGCAGTCTTTTTTTAATTAAAAATTCTTTGAGGAGAAAGTTTAGCTCAAAACCCAAACAAATTCTGGGACTGGGCTGTGATGCAGGGACAGCCCTGCAGCTGCTGTGCAGTAGTACTACAGGTACCTGTTAGTTCTGGATGATGCATGAATGAATCTATGAGAGATGCAAACAAAACTTGTGGTTGGTTGAGTTTTTTCCTCCAATAGTCCTCTGTTGCATTTTCCTTTTTTATATTGAGCAGTCATTTTCATTTATGTAAGACTGCTCAATCTCATCTCATTGCAGTAATTGGGTAAGTAATATAAAAATCACCAACACTGGAGCTTTTGAATAGTGTCAGATACTGGGCAGCTATAAACTGGTTGTAATCTTGGGCAAAATTAATCTTGTTGAGTTTCTTGGGCAAAAATGCTCCCCAAATCAATTCTGTTATGATAATTAAATTTATAAAAGAAAGTACCAGAAGGATTTAGTCTCCTGCTCAGAAATTCCACCACAACATGTAACTTCAGACACCAGAGAAGGGAATGATTGCAGACAACTGTAGACATGGCAGACAAAGCAGAATCTTCAGATGGCCATGATGTATCTGTGGGGCAGAGGGACTTCATGGAGATTACAAATCTGCTCTGTCTCTAGGTGATGGATTTGGAAAACTCACTCCATCTCTGATTAGCTCAAGAAAATAGATTAAAAGACCTAACAATTTTTGGTAATATGAAACCAAATTTTCTGACGTTTTGTTTGCCTGGGTGCTGGAGGAAGCGCTGTACAAAACTGAGTTGGAACTGCATATTCCTGGGTATGAGTTCATTTTGTTTATGCTATTATTATTCTAAAAGAATTTTCTAAAATAATGTTTAGGAGGCTGGGTTATTTCAGTTTGTTGGGATGAGGCTCTGCTTGTGTTCATTGTTCAGTCTTATAAGTCCAATTGTGACTCTTCCTGAGACGTGTGCTAAATATTGGCACTGCTGCAGCGCCAGGATGCTCTCTCCTAGTACCTGTAGCTCAATGATGTGAGTATAGTATAGGCTCTTAGATACTCTGGCTACTTGACCGGTAAAAGGTAGCAATAAATCTACGTAATAATGCCAAAAAATTAGTGGGAGAATTCATTATTTAGCATGTGTGAAAGAACAGAGGGTCTCCAGGTGAATACCTGTAAAACTGAGGTCTGACAAACGAAGAGGCTTCTCTCCAGAAGAAAACTGAGACCCATTTAACAGGCTCCCCAAACCCATTTGATAGGCTCCCATTAGGCTCCAGTGGAGATACTTCTGAGGGAGAAATGGAGATATATTTTTCATAAATATATTCCTTTATTGAAAGCTGAGTTTTCTACCAAGTTTCCCTCCTGCATATAAGCTCCAGTCTGAGCGCCTTTGTTACTTTGCCAGTTCTGGCCTTCAGTCTGTTCCAGATCCAGAAATTAGTCTGGTTGCTGTGGCTTGATATGGACAAGTGGCATTTGAATCAACATGGTGGTTCCCAGAGGAATTCTGCACTGTGGGAGCAAGGAAGTGAGATTGGTGTACGTACACGCAATGAATGAGTGGTCCTCACAGGAGCAGTGGCAAATACTCCTGTGAGTATAGCTCAAGAGTGAGTAAAGCACTATGGCTATTTGCCTCACATCTTTGCTATTTTTCCTATTTCCTTTATTAAATTTTATGCATTAAACTCACTACTGTCTCTGTAATTTTTATTTAGGTTTTAAAACCATCCTTTAGAGCTCAAAAATACTACTGTTCAAAGTTATTCAGCAAGACAGATCGTGTTAATAGTTATTACCCAGTGTAACCAGCTATTCTCATGGATTAGATAATTTGCTCAAAATGGTGTTTTTTGTCAGAGCCACAGCTCCTGTAGTCATATCATTGTGTAAGGATATTGGCTTTCATTAAAAAAAAAGTCTCACTGGAAATCAAGAGAAAATATGAAAAATTGCTTAAATATACTAGAAAGCTTTATTTTTGAAAGTCGAATGAAAGATCCACTGTAGGTTTTAAAGAAGATGTAAAATAAAGTGTTTGTGATGTGATATTTGAAGTTTTGCAGTAAGCAGCACAATTAATCTATGCTTGTACTTTACCTAGCATCTGTTTTTTCAAGTTCTCAAATATCTTAAAGGCATGCATGTAACTTGTCACATGCAAAAACAATATTAAGGGTTTAAACAAGAAGGACATTGAAGATGGTAATGACTGATCATGGTGCATGTGCGTTAATGTGACTGATATTCCTACATCTCATTTCTGTCACTATTTCAGTTTCCTTGGCTTTTAGTACTATTTAACATCCTTCAATTGGATCTTCTTGCACAACAGATTATTCCCTTCCATCCACATTTCTTTTGCAGCTCAGCCACCCTCAAGTAACAAATACAGGGTTTTAACCAAACTAAAGTTGGGATTTTAGATTAAACTTTTTAGATAGAATAATTATTTACATTGTCTCTATATTATTTTCATTGTCCATCTATATCTTTACTAAAGGGCTTTCTTTGTGCCTTAAAATTTCTTTCTGTCAGATATACAGTGCAGTTGTGATTGTGGACTGATCATACTGAAATTGTAACCAATTTTGTTTTCCAATGTCAGTTTTGTTTTCTAATTTTGAGTTGAATATAAATAATAAGAAAAATTATTTTGCCTGGCTGTTTAATGATTCAGGGAGTGTCCTGCAGCTCAGTTTATACAAAGCAAAAATAGCATTGTAGCTGAAAATATTGATTTTTGTATATATACAGGCAAACCTGGGCAAGAGATATACCTTTTTTTATTTTCAATTTTCTTTTGGATTGGACTAATTTCTTTTCAAAAAATATTTAAAATTAAGCATGAATGCTGGCAAACACAGATACAGAACTGTTCCTTGCTAGGGATTTGTTCGTTACATGCAGATGAGATGCAAGAAGTTCCTGAGATTATCAGCTCAAAAACAAGTGTCAGTGGCAATTCAGAGTGCCAAGATTAAACACCCAAATCTGAGCATGGGAATGTAATATAATTTTCTGTGGGACACAGGTAACCCTTCTGTAATGTCACTACAACTTTCCAAAAATTGCAAGAATTAGCAATGAAGGTTGAAGAATTCACTTTCTGGATTCTCCTTTACAGTGGATGAGCGTGTTAGGTTTCTATTTCTAAAACTTCTGTAATGTAGAATTAACTTTTAAAGACAGACATTGGTCAATAGAAAAATCTTTCCTGTTGTGAGTGAGTATGACAGGATCATGCAAAGAGCTGTATGATTTTATCTCTTCCCATTAGTTGCTGTTTTGAGGCAAGGAAATGGAGTAACTGACCTTTCAAGCTCCCCTGTCTCAGCTCAGAAATCTGTATTTTTTTCTATTATTCTTTTTCTAGTCTCCAGCTCTTGGAGTCATATAGTTACAAAGAAGTTGCTGCCTTCCTTCTTTTTTCATTTAAATGAAAATAGATACGCTTTTGGTTCTTTTGATTGTGAAATAAATCTTGAAAGATTTATTGAAGAGCTTTTTTTAGGGGCACAGAACAAAAGGCAAATAATAAAAATTTCTATTTTTTTCAAAAGAGTCCTATTTTTGAAGGCAGTCTCTAATTTTCATCATTGAGTATACAGAGTAGATGACCTAGTAATGTTTATAATCAGATTTCCTTACCATTGTATAAGTTTGGTTTTCAGATAAAAGTAGTATTATCAAGTATAAAGGTTAATTAAAAGTAACCTTTTTTTTTCAACAATGAGGACTGGGCAAAGATTTGATACAAACTAGACAGGGTAAGAAGCCAAAGGGCAATTTGCACCTTGCATGTTCAGTACTCATCTTCTGACACAGAGAAGTAACCAGATCCTAGAAAAGCCAGGAGTACTGCAGTCAAAGTAAAACATATGTCTACAAATAAGATTTATTATCAGCTGGAAACACTTGCTTTTCTCTTTTTTCTTTCCCCATGAACTTCCCTTCAGGGTCTCTTCCCTGGGACTGTAAATCCATGAATTTTCCTTTTAGACTCAACATACTAGCAATTTCTTACATATTTCTATAAAGTGTTGATATGTAGGAAGAACAACCAGCATGACTGCTCAAAAAATTCGAACTTGACATGGATTTCATTAATCTTAGATATGTTTATTCTTTGCAGCCCTCTTGGACTTCCAATACCACTTTGTTATAACTTCTCTTTCACTCTGCTATAGTAGCTGGTTTTTACTGTTCGGAGGTTTGGGGAAAACACACAAAGACCTGATTCTCCCCAAAGGTCTTTTATATGTGCATAGATCCCTTACTCATAAAAATCTACCTTCTCTTCCACCTCTAAGGAAGTTTAATTCCTTTTTTGTGACATCTCTCTTGAAATTAATACCCTGTGTTATGGCAAATTAATTTTACTTTTATCCTAAAAAAAAGGAAAGCAAGAGTGATTCCCAGGTGGTAAAGTAAAAGCTCAATGCATATCAGGCAGCACTCAGAACCCATCCCTGAAGTCCAGCATGATTTTCATGCCAAGCAGGAGAGGTAGATACCAGGAAGCTATTTGAACTGTATTTTTAATGACACTTTTCTCCATTAATTAAAAAAATTGTATTGTTAGACCGCTAAGACATTAATTTGACCATCAGTAATGCAAGAAGATATGAAGAGCAGCTAGGGAGCACTGTCAAAGCTTCTTCATTAATGGTATTAATGGCAAATAAAGGCAAAGCTTCTCCATTAATGGTATTTATTGCAAATAAAGGCTGCATTCATCAGTCAAAACCCCTTCAGGATAGGTATCCAAGCTACCTGTCTCAAGAGCCTTTATAGTAAGAGAAATAAGCACATCTAAAGGTATGTGACTCATCTGCACAGGCTGATATTTCAAACGGAACAGAGGATAACACTCTAAAAGAAGTAATTTTTCTGCAGACCAGGCCAGTTCAGATTATCTGTGTGCCCTACAGGCCTCAAAAGATAGCAGGTGAATCTCATCCTAAAGTCTTTGCTGATGAAGATAGGTAGAGAGACGCTGTATTTTAAGCAGAGGTTATATGCATGAAAAGACAGACAAGTCTTTTTGAGTAATTTTTGAGCATTTTGCAATTTACCCTGCAACTTTGATGTATTTTGTTAGATCAAGTTTCACAAGCAGTATTTCTATAAATATATTAGGAAAGCATTTGGGCACGTAAGTATTACTTCAGTTTACTGTTGACAATTCATGTAAGCTCAATGCACATTTCTTAAAAAAAAAAAAACATAGCACAATGACAACCTTGTACTTAAACTTGTACTACTGAGCCTTTAATGTGAGGCTGGCAGACTTTTACTGTCACAGTTGAGCCTCCATCACATCATAACAGGAATCCGGAGCACTTATTTCTTGTGAGTGGAAAAAAAACAGAAAGGAAAAGAAAGAGTTCATCCCATTGCCTTTATTATTTTACCATCATTCAAGTACAATGGGAATGGCCAAAAAGCTTGCGTGACAACCAGAGTGGGTAATACATGAATAGGAGGTCTAGTTTCTTTACTTCTCTATGGCAGAGCTGAACAGTAGGCTGGGGAGATTTGAGGCTTTTTTTCTGTTGGGTTTTTTTCTTCCTTTTCGTGATTCTATTCTTCTATATAACTTCTGCCAGAGAAATCAGCCATGAGAACAAAGGTTTGCTACAAGTGTCACTCATTTTATGCTGACATCTACCAAGAAGTCAAGATTCTACCAGAAGTACTCATTCAGTATAATAAATATTCGAGACATAATGTGGGTGTATATAGCATGCAGTCATGGTCCCTTTGAGAAGCACAACAAACTCCACAATAATTCCTATGCTGTTTTTTCCCCCCTGATTTTTATTTTGTTTTTATTCCATAAATTTTAGCAGTTTTCTCTTTATTCTGAAAGTAGGTTACAACAGATAGCACTATGCTATTTTTTTTCGTAAAAAACTGGTCTTTTGGAAAGACTTTGGTGTGTACATGTACCAGAAATGAACAATGAATAACAAAATTTAGATAAATATTTTCTTCTGTGGCAGAAACAAATTGATTCTGTGAGAATCTTCCCTTTGTATGTCCTTGGACACATCAGAAATTGCCTCTTGGCTTTTTCTTAGTTTTGTTGGATGCATTTCATACTTTTGCAGCAATATCTGAGCAGGACCATAATGAATACTTACTCACCCAAATTTAAAGTCAACTTTATTGTCAACATTAACTTTGTGTGCAAGGAACAGATGATTTATTATTTGTTCTCAAAATACATACTAACTGTGCTGACATTGTTAGTGGCATAGTTTCCTACCGGTGTAAGATGAGTACCACATCGTTAAGGGTTTCCAGACATTTTTTCATAAGTTCATATGCATTTTAAAATTGTATATCAAATAGGATATGACAATCTTAGATATTTGAAGTGGGTTTGAACAGCTGTTTCTGAGTAGCAGCCTGAAAGTCTTAAAACACAATTTTTGGAAAAGATCTTACACTTTTAAGGCAATCATTTGTTTCAGTGTTTAAAATATGGAGATTTGCACATGCACATTGGAGCACTGGAGTCAGCTACCTGATGATCTATCCTTAAAGAAACCCTCCAAATATTTTCTGAGGTGATGCTGTGAGATTTACTATTATGTTCATTAAAGTAATTAGCAAGATTTGAGCCATTTCTGATTTTATTTTTTTTAAATTATAATCGTTCCAAGGAAACACGTACACAGATGTTGTGGGAGTTTGGAAAAAAAAAAAGAGGGAAAAAAGGCCTTACGTAGCTGACAGCCTGACAACTTTGCATATGTGTGTTAACAGGAGAATGCGCTGTGTTTAGGATGAATGGAGAAGCGGGCCTAAATGACTTTCAGATTAGCTGGAACAGATGGAAGGGTCACAGTTGAACAACTTTACACAGGAACATAAAGGCAATGTTCAAGTGGAGTTCATTGCCTCTGACAGATACTGTCAATCAAACAGGGGACTCTCAGTTAACCAGCAGCCCGTCCTTTTAAAGATTAAATTAAAAAAAAAAAAAAAAAAAAGCATTGTGAGACACTGACGGGAGTTTATCTGGTCTATGTCAGGCATAAACTCCACCCTGAGTGACTAGCATTTTCAAATCAAGCACAATGAGATGGGGATGTTTTGAAGAGGAGTGAGTTACAGGCTGCTTTGGGAGGAAGGATTATGATATAATTTCTGCAATGTGCAATCTGAGTCATGCCTTTCTAAGGCTGTGTATCAGGGTTTGGTCACTAAGAATCCCTTGCTGATATCCTGGGTGTCAAAAATTAAATGATCTTAGGCAGTGTAAAGCAGATTAACAGACCAGGTCTGTGGTGAGGATGGAGGTGATTTGGATGTGGAAGATGGAAAGAGAAACTTATTTTGAGACTGAAAATAGGCACCTGAAAACCCTTTACATGCGAAGTGTCTTAGACAGAGACACCAGCCCACACTCAGACACTTTTTGCTTCCTCCTTCATTTCCAAATAAATGGAGACAAACAGAGGCCTTGAATATACATGAGGATATATTCAGAAGTACAACCTGTTGATACAGCTCCCTCCTGCTCACAAGTTATGAAAGCAACAGCAGATGAATAACAAGAAACACTTCTAGAAGATGAAAAGGGAAGTTGCACAGTTCACATCTTTGCCTGAAAAGGCTCTTCCAGACATCAGATCTTTTCCCCACAACTTGTTTGATCACTTCTCCAGATGAGTGTAGACTAAAGTGAGGAAAACAGGGCTTGATTACATAGGTTTATTACTTGTATGATCCCTAATTGTAGTCTTCAGTGTCTGGGAAAGAAGTCTTCAACTCTGAGACACTGCTTTACCCTCAGCTGCTGACTCACTTACAAAAATTGTATGAAAGCAGAGATTCAGACCTTACTGATCCTTAGAGAAATAAACCGTGCTTCCTGACCATTGTATTCCATAAAATGAATAGTTTAGCAGCAAAGTCTTGGTTGTTTACCACACAGCTAGGCCAAAATAACATTTCTTAGTATTAGCCCCAGAAATACCCTCTATTGGATCCTACTAGCAAACAGAACCAAGGGCAGTACTCGCACTTTATGTACCAGCATCACTGGCAGATTTGACTGCCAAATCTGAAAAGTCAGAGTTCTTAAAAGTTAGCTTTATGAGGCTAAGTTACCAGTCAGTAGCTCATGTTGACACCTGTTTTTCTTGTCTGTTTCTTTTGAATTGTCTTGTCTCTTAGCAGATGGTTGTGTGCTGATGACTCTCTGCTTTGCTTTGTGCTGAAGGCAGTGCCAGAGCTTGCAATCTCTATTCTGAAGGAAACTTGTCATCTGCTCTCTGTCAAAATAACTGCAGTTCTACAGGAGCTGCAATTACTGTGAAAATCACGTAGTTAAAAACAGGAGAATGCTGGGGGTGTGATTGTATTCTGAAGGTACCCACTCTTTGCTGCTGTGCAAGACAGATGTTGGGGGGTGAGGCTGGGGTAGTCCCGCCAGGGGTGCGCCCTTCACAGCAAGGCAGGGACTGACAAGGAAAAGCACCTGACAGGGCAAATGCCAACACAGCCTAAACCCCACAGATAAGTGCTGCAATAAAAATAAACAAAAACCCAGAATGGTGAAGTGATGTTGCAGCAAGAAGATTTCATTTCACTAAGACAAAGCCTCTGCAAACCCAGTATGACATCACTTACTAGGACATTTGGCATTTCCATTGACTAATTACAGCTCAGATTTTGGCATGTGCCACTGTCTAGTTACACTCAGAACCATCAGCTAAGAGCATCCAGCTTGTGCTATCCTGCATGCAATGGCTGGAGAATGTTGCAAATTTTTTTCAAGGTAAAATTGAGTTTTTCCCAATTATTTTTTCAGGTGGAAAATTGGTATTTATTGAAGAAAAATCAAGATTTTATTGGGATACTTTTTGGTCTCAAACCTTTTATGATTTGAGACTAAAGTTTATTGACTCACAGCTCTGCCTTGTATTCAACTTGCTTGTAAGTTTTCCTTTTAAAAAACATGAAAATCTTCCTAACTGAACTGCCGACCTCTGATAATGCTCTTGATAAACTGTTATTTTGTGGCAGACAACACGCTATTTTTACTCCTGTAAATTATTCATGCAATTTTCCTTACAACCACTGTTTGGTCTTTATCCTATTAATGAAATCAAGAGTTATAATGTGTAGGTAGTTATGTTCATTAAGGTAGCATTTATGCTACCTCAACACATTTTACAGGTAGTATTTAATTCTTACTGCAAGGATGATGGCTGATATAAAAAATCAGAATCAAAAACACCTTGAAATATATTTCACAGCTGTTGGCAGTCACCGGGGTATTATAATTGTAACATGCTACAGCAGATACAATCTGTAATTGTGGCTTTGCCTTAATTGGAGCTCCAGGAGCCCACAGGAACAATACAGCTTCTCTTGTTCTGTGGAACTTCACTTTACTTGGCAAGTCAGTCTTTTCATCTTCCACTATTGCCATATTTATACACACCTAAATCCTCTTCTTATGTTTAAAAAATAGGAGTGTCACAATTCAGAGACACTGAAATTGGGCAATACTAATTATTCCTGGTTTGTATGCTTAAATAGAGCAAAGAATCAGATTGCAATTGGCTTTTGATCTTGGTCAACTGGGAACGAAGAGGCTTTTTTCCCTATAGATGGCATGGGAGCAACGTAAATTAGGAAATTATTGCTAAAAAATTAAAATAAAAATAGAGGAATAATCACTGAAACAGGAAGATGTACTGTTCAAAGAACTAGGATGACACATTCCTCTTTTATTCTGCATGATATTGTCCTTACAAATCAGACAAGCAAGCTTTGGAAACAAACATCCAAAAAAAGAATTGAAGGGATATTGCAAAGCACTCATTTTCCATTTAGAATCCCTGACACAGCAGTAAAACAAATGGATAAAAAAATGATCCCTCAATACATCATTTAAGAGCCTTGAGTCAACTGCAAATAAAACTGACCATGTCATGCATCCCCTTAGATGTTAATGGATCACATCTCTGCTTTTTTTTTGTACAATGGTGAAAAATGGCTATGAAAAAGGTGCTTAATAAATCAGTCTTTGTTTGGTCAAAGTTTGAAACCTGGCTCTTATGTATGATTGCTTGTTTTATGATTGGTTATGGGTTTATTTTTTAACAAGGTATTGGTGAAGAGCTACCAGATTAGCAATAACAGCTGCAGACTCAAATCCATCTTTTCTTTATGGATAAAGTTTTCTATTATTTTCTTCTCTTGGCTTTGGGTTGGTGCCTGTCAGAAAACAAAAGTCCTAAATTGGGAGAGGACCACTGATTGACCACCACAGCTCCATACAGATGCTTCAGAGAAATCAGTATCCTTGAAGCTGAAGGAGAAGAGGGAAAGTTTCGGATTAATATGCAAATTTCCCTGGGATAAGCAACACTGTATGACCTTAAATTTCAGTGTTATGATCCTCCCAACTATGAAAAGGTTTGTTCTGTCCTTTGTAATAAGACTTGCTGCCATTTTAAATTAAATAACGTAAGCCAGAATGAAGAGCAAAATACTAGTCAATTAATTAGCTTTAAAAATGGTGTAAATCTGCCTACAAATACTACCTTACCTGCACTTGCAGTGGATATTAAAAGAACTTAATCTGTTCTTGTGCTATACTTCTTGTGCTGGATTTTTTTGTCTGCTCTGCCACAAGCTGTCCATGGAGACCTAATGAAAATTACACTTCTTCTGCCTGTTGTTCTCCTCCCTCTCCCATTCATGCCAGTGATTTTTGAAGAGCAGATTGTAGATAACCTACCAAGTCAAGATTCACATTATCTGCTTCTTAGTGCTTCAAGTAGTGGCAGAATTTGTGCCAAAGTTTTTAATTAGAAGAGAGAAAGTGATTAGGAACCAAGTTACCCCTGCACCTGTAAAATAGACATCTCTAAATTTCCAGAAACTGACTTTTTGAATCAGATTTAATTTAGGTTTGATTCCTATACAATTCCTGTGGTCCTCTTGGAACAGAGGAAATCCAAACCATATGTTCCAAAGTCCCTTCAGTAGTTCAAATGACTTTATGCCGAGGGAGAGATGCTGCAGAGGCTGGAGGGGTTAAACCCCTCCCGAGAAAATTAATGCATGTCAGAGTGCATGATGTAATCCTGCAGGGAGGGCTTGGTGATCCCACCTTCCCTCTCCAGGGTTAGCAAACTGCTCTTCTGAATTTACTGGGTAGATTTAACCAGCAAAACTTCAGATTGTATTAGGCACTCTCAGCCTCCTGCAAGATGAAAAGAGCAGCTCCCTAAAGCATGTTCTCAGAAGACTGATTGTGCTTGGTGGTGGTTTTGAAGCACCTGCCCCCAGGAAAGGATTTTCTCATAGTTCAGCCTCCAACCATCAATTTTATTTAGTGTTAGGATCTTCAGTATCTGCTCAGAGTGTTGCATCGGTGATGTTAAGATACCAGTTCTGAAAACAGTGACTAAAATGTTGCTTGCCACTACAGTAGCTGACCGGCAATTAAATATCAATTTGTTGAGGACCAGAGTTCTTTTCAGTACCATAGTACACAAAAGAAAATATAGCTTCTGCCCCTGTTGTCAGGAAGAGTTGAGTGTTTTGAAGAGTTGAATGACTGCCAGAAGAAATGGAAAAAGGATTGATCTCATGGTAAACTAGCAATACCCATTACATGTGAAACATAGGTGACCAGAAAATAGATTAAATTATGCAGACATCTCTTTTTTTGTTACTGACCAGTGCTGACTGAGGTGGCAGATGCACAAATCTTGACTAGTCTGTTGAGCCACTAATCCCTTTTGTTGAACATTTTTTACATGTTAACTGCTGTTGACTGGTGGTTGGGTTGTCAAGATTTTGAAATACTGATGCACCATTAGAAACAGAAAGATAAATTGTGTCATTTGCTGTGCAACCTGATTTGTTTTCCCTAATTGGTAGCTTATTAGAAGGGACTTACTTGGAAAAATTATGAAGAATTATTGGACAAATAATATCTGTAAATAGTGAAGTTTTACTCTTGATCTTTTGCCATTGATATAATTTATATTTTTTAAAATGCCCTAACACACTGTAAGTAATGTTTACAAGCCCTGTGAAAATGTTTAGTTTGTTGTTTTTCTGTTGTTTGGGTTTTTTTAGAAGCTCATATGGGTAGATTACACTAAGGATAGGTCTGTGTCATTCAGGGTCAGTCTGAACTGGGTACACTGAATATACAAGATTTTGTGGGCAACGCCCTAACCAGATGAGAAAAATGGATATTGAACCGCTCCCGCCCTAAGGAAACAGTATTTTATTGGCAGTAAAGCCAGCAGAA